>JAZKJV010002371.1:0-388329 GCA_037367405.1 Ottelia alismoides | reverse complement strand
TCGATATAAATATATTAGGTAGTCATGTCCATGTATTCGGACCCTTGGTAAGACTTGCCAATGTATAAATATTCCATAGCATTCAAAGGACTGTGATTTTTGCTTGAACCGAATTTGCCTCCTATACTACGACAATCTTACATTATTAAAGAGACGAATTTGACGTTCATCAAATGGCGTCGTTGCCGGGATACGACTTAACTTAATTATTGAATTTTGATTTTCTTTATTGATTAATTTCAAATATTTTAGGTCCTCAATTCATGCATCATTTTTTGCATCTTATCTGCTGATCGGATTTCTCTGAGTGTTCTAACTTTTCTCTTTTGTGGAAGGGCCCATGATCATCGAGGACGCTTGATCCTCATGGAGGCGTGAGTCGGGAGCTTCCGCTGAAGAAGGCTGCAAAAGAATCTGTGAAGAAATTCTAGGATTTTAATCAGTCAGATTGCATTGCATACTGTAAAAAAAACTTGCATTTGCATATTATTTCCAGTTCTCGCATGTTGCAAACCCCCCCCCCCCCCCCCCCCCCCCTCCCACACACACACACACCTAAACTTGCACATACACACTCACCCCCACCACAGCATATTCGTGGCTAGAGAACTCTCGCGACGAGACTTGTAGTTACGGCTGCTGGCCACGACGTGTCGTGGCCAGAGCCTTCTGTGGCCACAAACCCCATATCCGTGGGTACAGTTCTGTAGCCACAACTTGTTTTCCTTGTGGTACCGAATCCAGATTTTAAAACCAATAATGATTTTTTTTGCTTGGTATGTGATCGTATATTTAAAACCAATAATAATATGGTAACGCCAAATATTAGCTCTTAACGGACGTCAGAATCAAAGAATTCGTTCGTTACTGCATAGTGTCGGGGATTATTCTGTAAATTTTCCTCATCACTTATGTTACGTACGTGATCTGCTTGAGCGACGGACGGTGGACATTAAGTTCTGAATCTGATCTTGTGTTTGTCCGTTGACCACGTGGAATTCCTCACGAATTGTTATCCGATGATGTATAAGCTACCACGTGGCACGCAGCTCTGGTATGAAGCGTGACGAGCTGATCTGAGCCTTCGTTTTGTTTCTCTGATTGATCGGACGGCAAATGCTCCTCTCGTCGTCCTTACCCAATTCATGTTATGCTCCATGTGAATACCCTGCAGATGCTCGGCTCGATGAAGCTCGAGGATGAAGTCCTTGATTGCGTCTCCGGGCAGTGGATAACGTTCTCAGATGATCGATAGTCAGATGAATTGATTTCCCTACTGTGCTCTTCGTATGGGCAATGGTGTTCTGACGAAGAAGAACTGCAATTAGGGATGAAGAAGAACTGCAATTAGGGATGCAAACAGTCGGATACGAATACGGATATATGTATTACTGTATCTTTATCCATTTTTTAAATACGAAAACGGATGTAGATACAGATATTAACGGATATTAAACCTTAAAAAAACGGATACGGATGTAAAACAGATACTGATTGCATACGAATAATGTTAGAAATACTCTATAAAATCGACTTAAATATATAAGAAATGGATGTAAAACACATGATATTAATTTATTAAATGTATATGTATCATAAAAATGATATAAATATGGTAAAAGGAGGTAGAGAATTATGTTATATATGGTTAAAAATAAATCTATGACTATATTTATATACAAAAACGGGATATACGGATACGACGGATGTTTGCGGATATCAAAACAATATCCACATCCGTATCAATTTTAAAACGGATGCGGATATAGATACGGATGCCAAAATCTATATAAAATGAATATGGTGACGGATCGGATACAGGAATATTCATAACCGTTTGCATCCCTACCTGCAATCGGATTAGAGGGCCCGAGAGATAGTATCCCGGGCGCTGCCGTTGGACACACAAAGAAAAGGGAAGGTTATTTAGTGGGAAAATCAAACGAGGTTTATTAGAGTTCAATTGTAACTAATTTATGCACAAATATTTGTAACTAATTTTATACTTTTCTATGATTTCTATATACATTTTATAAAAAGAGCTAATTTTATTAGAGTTCAATTTTACAAAATCGTGAATTTATATATAAATATACAATTGTACAAACTAGCTCGAAAATAGAAATTCAGACCTTTAACCCTGGTATTTTTTAGTATTTTTAATAAATAGAACTAAGTATAAATAGAAATTTAAAGTGAATTTGGTTGATTCAGAGTTTTTATCAATAATTATGAAGCATGGAAGTTGACTTTTATTGTTTTTTTATGTTGATTTTCTGCCTTGATATTAACATGATTATTTTACAACAAATACTAATTATTATGTTAATTTAGGTGAAAAAAGCTTGTGAAAAGTATACGCACATGTTGTTTGAAAAAATGATGAAGTTTGTATAATGTATAAATAATGGGAATTTTGTCATTTTATGTACAATTTTTATCTACTTATTAGTTACTCGACCAAGTCAATATTGACTTCGTCTCTGGAAGACGTACGTATATACATATTTATAACCTTATTTTTTATTCTCTATTTTTTATGGTATTTTTGAATGCTTATTTCATGTTGTCTATTCGTGAACTACGTAGTTCCAAAATTTGATATTAACCTATATTTGCATGCATCTAATAGGAATTTTAGCATAAAAATGCAAAAATAAGATCGATGAATCCCAAATTCTTCATATCCCCGCCTATCATAGTAACATAAGCACGAAGTTCCTAAAATTGGTTAAGATTGATTTTCTTTTTATCCATGTCAAAGTGTTGTGATGCATTAGCAACCATCTCGGTCTTTTGATCATACCGTCCTTTAGCATATTTCCTCTCTAGATGAAGTCCCCAATAAAAATTAACAGAACGTCCAAATCTAATGATGCGTCGATTTTTAAAGCAGATGCTCAGTGAACCTGACCACATTAGTAGGACTAGTCATCACAAGTCTTCATTGTTCTCAGTATTTTATATGACGATAAACTTCTGAATGCATGAGGCTGCTCCTCAATTAAGTATCTTACTCCTGTCATTTTCAAAAAAAGTATTTATCTGTTATACAAATCCACCAGATGAGCATATCATTATAGGTGAATCTGTTATTCAAATCCATCGTATGAGCATATCATTATAGATGACCATGTCATTATGGATGGTTTAGGAGTCTCTGTTTCTGACGAAATTTTAATAGAATGTGAGAGGGATATAATGATGAATATACAAATTTTTATTTTCCAAAAAAATAAAAAATGAGGGAAAAATAGGGGTGGGAGTAGCCAAGTTGGCAACTCCCTGGGGGCAGCCCCATTTTACCCATATATATATATATAGATATATATATATATATATATATATATATATATATATATATATATATAGGGAAAACTTGAATTAAGGTGGCACCTCACCACAATCATGGTAAGACATTGCATAAAATCCGTTAGATCTTGATCAACGGTTATAAACAAAACCACCAAATTAAACCCAAAACCACCATCCGAATAACATTTAATTCGCTATTTTTAGAAACAAAATTGAATGTTCTATTTAGTTGCGTCATTATCTCATTGCTCATTAATTATTCGAATTTATTTTCTAAATATAGCATCCATTGTAATCAAGCCTCTCAATTACTCAAAATTTCTAAAACAAAATTCGATGGGGCCCCGCTCTCTCTCCAGGGCATCGTCCTCCCTCGACGTAGAGGCGACCGATGTGCATGGAGATGATGGTGGTGTGTGACGATGATGATGCACGACGACGACGACGATGCATGGACCAACATGAGGTGGGTGTGCACAGAGGATGATGTACGTTCTTAGTATATTTTCTTATTCTTTTTATTCATCTATTAATCAAGTTCCAGGTTATTTTAGATTGCTTTAGTTTTTTATTTGGATTTTGATTTTTTCTTTCTGTTTCAATTTCATCTCAATTCAATTTTCAAAGTTTCACCTTTATTTTAAATTTTAATCAGTGTTCCCGATTCAGTAATGGTTGATTGGCTGCTTTTTCAAACATCGGTTATTACGATTTTGTAATTTATAACACATGATTGTAAAATATATCAATCTTTTGTAATTTGATAACAATTATTTCAAAACGAGATGCTTTATTCAATCATATTTTCTGGAATATTCAACAGACTTTTTGTTCTTTTGAGTTCAATCATATTTTTTGAATATTCAATTGTTTGTAAATTTGGTTTCCCATGTACTTTTGAGTTCATCACACTTTTCATTTTTTTGTTTTGATTTTTGTTTATAGATTGAATTCAATAGACAGTATCAAATAGCTTGATCGTATCAATAGATTGAATTCGTGATTAAATATCAAATATGATGGTATATTTTACCTTTTGATCTACTAATTTACATAATTGATTGTATAATTTATATTTTGATTCATTGATTTACAATTCTGCATGTATATTTTACATGTTATTCTTTTTTAGAAATAAATGATAAACTACTGATTGATTTTTTATTTTGCAGATTAGCACATAATTGTTAAATGGGAGCGTGGATTTTACAAAATCTACAGAAACTTTACAATGGATGACAAATTTCAATGGACCCATGATATTGGGAAACACGTTGGATTGACATATAAAACAATTTATACATTAATAATAAGAAGTCTATTTTACAAAAATCACATGTATTTTACAAAAGAGACCACAAAATTTACTAAATAATATCATATTTTACAAACGTTACTCCCACATAATGTTCTCAAAAAAGACTTTAAAATTTTCGAAATAAATCAAATGTGGTTTACAAAAGAGACTACAAAATTTACAAGAAAATGTTGCAATTTACAAATATTGCTTCCACAGAAAGTTGGATGAAATGAGATTCAGCATGTACTATAACGTGTATTTTGTAATTTACGGATTAAAATAATCATATTTAAATCCATTTAAAAATAATATGCATATGATGTATATGATGTGTATAATATATAATGCGTTCGCAATTTACAACATCCGATATATTTGGAAATATAGTTGTAACAAAAATCCGTCATTATAGGATTGTTTTCCACGTGTACATCAATTAGTTAGGCCATTATCAATGCTCCCTATATTTTAGGAAACACAGCTATACGTAATACACCAATTTTGTCGAATTTGAGCTTTTTTCCCGTACATCAGTGATTATGATTTTTGTAATTTACAGCACATGATTGTAAAACATATCCATCTTTTGTAAATTGATAACAATTATTTCAAAATGCAGGTGTTTATTCCATCATATTTTCTGGAAACTACAATGTACACTTCTCGGGTTTTACTAAATATAGAATGTTTCAATGACGTGGATTTGACTAAATTAGCACTAATTTAATCCGCCATGATTTAGGAATGTTAGTTGGCATGAAAAATCACCTAGTGGTTTCAATCTCACCCATTCACTCATCATCCAACGGCTTAAGATGGCACCTTTCCATAATCAAGGAAAGGTGCCACCTCAATTCAAGTGCACCCTATATATATATATATATATGTATTCTACTAAAATCATCCTGTTTTATACAAGAAAGGGGCTGGCCTTCCTTAGCTTAGGAAGGACTGCGTCCTATTTGAAAGAAATCATATATATATATATATATATATATATATATATATATATGAGGTAAATGGGGCTGCCCCCAGGGAGTAGCCAACTTGGCTACTCCCACCCCTATTTTTCCCAAATTTTTTTATTTTTTTGGAAAATAAAAATTTGTATATTCATAATTATATCCCTCTCACATTCTATTAAAATTTCGTCAGAAACAGAGACTCCTACGGCCTCCATCCAAACATGGTCGATTTAAAAAATCCTGCGACCGTTAAAAAATGACGTATGGATGGAGGGCTTAGGAGTCTATTTTTCCGACGAAATTTTAATAGAATGTGAGAGAGATATAATGATGAATATATAAATTTTTATTTTCCAAAAAAACGAAAAAATGAGAGAAAAATAGGGGTGGGAGTAGCCAAGTTGGCTACTCCCTGGGGGCAGCCCCATTTTACCATATATATATATATATATATATATATATATATATATTAGGGAAATTATCCAATGAGCCCTGTGCCCATTTGAGATGAGATGAGCCCACTCATTTTTTACCATTATTTCCTATCTTTTTGAGATTAATAGGTATTTGTTTACAAGTGTTATATCATATTCTTACTATTGGTAACTATTTTCAGGAAAAAAACCTTAAAATCATACAAAATGATTGTATTATTATTTGTATTACTGTCTCATTTTTATTCTTACTAATGACCATTTCTTGTGAATCTAAGCTTTTCTTTATATGAAAGTAGTTACTAATAGTAAGAATATGATATAACAACAGTAAATAAATAAGCATTGAACTCAAAATGATGGAAAATATTGGTAAAATATGAGTGGGCTCATCTCATCTCAAATGGGCACATGGCCCATTGGATAAGCCCTCTCTCTCTCTCTCTCTCTCTCTCTCTCTATATATATATATATATATATATATATATATATATATATATATAGGGATAAATGGGGCTGCCCCCTGGGGGAGCTAACTTGGCTCCCCCCGCCCCATTTCGTCCGGTTTTTTTATTTTTTTTTGAAATTTTCTTTCGTGGAATTTCATCACTATATCCCTATATTATGTCATTAAAATTTCGTGCGAAACAGAGATTCCTACGGCCTCCATCCAAACAGTCATTTTTTTAACGGTAACATGATTTTTTAAATCGACCCCGTTTGGATGAAGGTCGTAGGAGTCTCTGTTTCACATGAAATTTGAATAACATAATATATGGATTTAATAATAAATTTACACGATTTTGGATTTCAAAAAAAATAAAAACATATGTGAAAAAGGGGCGGGGGGAGCTAAGTTAGCTCCCCCTAGGGGGCATACACATTTTACCCATATATATATATATATATATATATAGAGAGAGAGAGAGAGAGAGAGAGAGAGAGAAGAGAGAGAGAGAGGGGTAAATGGGGCTGCCCCCAGGGAGTAGCCAACTTGGCTACTCCCACCCCTATTTTTCCCTTATTTTTTCATTTTTTTTGGAAAATAAAAATTTGTATATTCATCATTATATCCCTCTCACATTCTGTTAAAATTTCATCAGAAACAGAGACTCCTACGGCCTCCATCCAAACATGGTCGATTTAAAAAATCCTGCGATCGTTAAAAAAATGACGTCTGGATGGAGGGCTTAGGAGTCTCTGTTTCTGACGAAATTTTAATAGAATGTGAGAGGGATATAATGATGAATATACAAATTTTTATTTTCCAAAAAAATAAAAAATAAGGAAAAAATATGGGTGGGAGTAGCCAAGTGGGGGCAGCCCCATTTTACCCATATATATATATATATATATATATGGGTAAAATGTGTATACCCCCTAGGGGGAGCTAACTTAGCTCCCCCCGCCCCTTTTTCACATATGTTTTTTATTTTTTTTTGAAATCCAAAATCGTGTAAATTTATTATTAAATCCATATATTATGTTATTCAAATTTCATGTGAAACAAAGACTCCTACGACCTCCATCCAAACGGGGTCGATTTAAAAAATCATGTTACCGTTAAAAAATGACTGTTTGGATGGAGGCCGTAGGAGTCTCTCTTTCACACGAAATTTTTATGACATAATATATGGATATAGTGATGAATATTCAAGGAAAAAAATTTCAAAAAAAATTTAAAAAATTGAAGAAAATAGGGCGGGGGAGCTAAGTTAGCTCCCCCTAGGGGACAACCCCATTTTCCTCTCTCTCTCTCTCTCTATATATATGTATATATATATATATATATATATATATATATATGGGACTGCCCCTAGGGAGTAGCCAACTTGGCTACTCCCACCCCTATTTTTCTCTCATTTTTTTATTTTTTTGGAAAATAAAAATTTGTATATTCATCATTATATCCCTCTCACATTCTATTAAAATTTCGTCAGAAACAGAGACTCCTAAGCCCTCCATCCAGATGCCATTTTTTTAACGGTCGCAGGATTTTTTAAATCGACCATGTTTGGATGGAGGCCGTAGGAGTCTCTGTTTCTGACGAAATTTTAATAAAATATGATAGGGATATAATGATGAATATACAAATTTTTATTTTCCAAAAAAATAAAAAAAATGAGGGAAACATAGGGGTGGGAGTAGCCAAGTTGGCTACTCCCTGGGGGCAGCCCCATTTACCTCTCTCTCTCTCTCTCTCTCTCTCTCTATATATATATATATATATATATATATATATATATGAGGTTAATGGGGCTGCCCCCGCGCCATTTTCGGCGGTTTTTATTATTTTTTTTCAAAAAATGTCGCCATGTATATTCATCCCTATATCCCTCCTACATGCCATTCGAATTTCGTCGGAAACAGAGACTCATACGGCCTCCATCCAGACAGTCATTTTTTAACGGTAACAGAATTTTTTAAATCGACACCATCTCGATGGAGGCCGTAGGAGTCTCTGTTTCTGACGAAATTTGAATGACATATAGGAGGGATATAGGGATGAATGCACATGGTTTTATTTTTCAAAAAAAATAAAAAACCGTCGAAAATAGGGGGCGGGGGCAGCCATGTTGGCTGCCCCCAGGGGACAACCCCAATTTTTTCTATATATATATATATATATGGGTAAAATGGGGCTGCCCCCAGGGAGTAGCCAACTTGGCTACTCCCACCCCTATTTTTCTCTCATTTTTTTATTTTTTTGGAAAATAAAAATTTGTATATTTATCATTATATCCCTCCCACATTCTATTAAAATTTCGTCAGAAACAGAGACTCCTAAGCCCTCCATCCAGACGTTATTTTCTTAACGGTCGCAGGATTTTTTAAATCGACCATGTTTGGATGGAGGCCGTAGGAGTCTATGTTTCTGACGAAATTTTAATAGAATGTGAGAGGGATATAATGATGAATATACAAATTTTTATTTTCCAAAAAAATAAAAAAATGAGGGAAAAATAGGGGTGGGAGTAGCCAAGTTGGCTGCTCCCTGGGGGCACCCCCATTTACCTCTATATATATATGAGGAAAATGGGGCTCCCCGCCCTATTTTCTTCAAAATTTTTTATTTTTTTTGATTTTTTTCCGTGAATATTCATCACTATATCCCTATATTATGTCATAAAAATTTCGTGAGAAACAGAGACTCCTACGACCTCCATCCAGACAGTCATTTTTTGAACGGTAACAGGATTTTTTAAATCGACCCCGTTTGGATGGAGGTCGTACGAGTCTCTGTTTCGTATGAAATTTGAATGACATAATATATAGAATTAATAATGAATTTACACGGTTTTAGATTTCAAAAAAAAATGGGTGAAAAAAAGGGTGGGGGATTATGATGACACGCCTGACAATCGGGTTAAGTATGAAATAAACAGTGGTCGTCGTGACCCAAATTACCAAGCGCGGTCAACAAGAAAAATATGTAAAACCACACGGAAAATATAAAAATTCAATGAAAATAATGTAAGCGGTCTTTCGCTATTCTTTTTACCTGGTATAGCGACCAGGGTCGAACACAAGGAGCACGATTGAAAAACTAAGTAGTCAAATTTAAGAGTTAATTTTTTTGTGGTTTTTGAATTTTATATTTTTTTTGTATTTTTCGAATAAGCAGAAAATGCACAAAGAAGTAAACACACACACACACACACACACACACTCTTTTAGGTATTTTTCAGAATAATAAAAAAAAGAAAATGTTTTTGTGATTTTATAAAAATGAAAATAGTGGAAAACATAGCAAACAATGGACGATCAGGATTATTTTACAAGTTAAAAATCTTCTTAGTGCTCAAAAATCCTGAAATTATTTTTAAGAGAAACTATAAAGAAATATCTACAAATAGAAACTGAAATCACTACTTTTGGATTTTTCGACAATTTTCTACAATTTTTTTAAGATTTTTCGTATTTTGTAATTTTTTGGAGTTTTATAAGTGGAAAATACACAAAATTTGCATAGAAATTAAAACAAGTCAAAATACATCTATACTAATTTTTTTTGGAATTTTAAGCAATATTTCTAATTTTTATGAATTTTCAAAGTGTAGGCAAGCAAAAAGACAATGTTTTTATTTTTTAAAAATATTAAAAACCAACGAAATACAACGAGAATTTTATACAATGATGAGGCACATAACAAGAGCATACATGAATTTTCACAAAATTGTTCAACTCATAAAAACATTTATTCCCTTCAAAAAGATCATGCAATTCAAGGTGTGGACAGACAATGACTTAAATGTAACTTTCTTAAAGTTCATGCACAAAAAGATAACAGAAATAAACTTCAGACTAAAAAGTTGCAAATTACCCAATAGGAGGGTGCCGTGCACATGACTTTCAAGAGTGGTGGGAGACTTTGCAAATATCAAAACTTCCAATGATGATCTTGTAATTTTTCCATTTTTTAAGACCCAAGCCCTAGGGTTCCTTCGCTTCCTTCTTTCACAAGGTGGAGAGCACGGCCGTCGCCCACCCCGTCTCTTCTTCCTTCACGCAGCAGGCAAGGGGGCGGAGCGACAGAGGGTGCGGCTTCGGCGGCGGATGGAGGCAAGGAGGGCGGTGGCGCGCCACGCGGGCGCACACGGAGGACGGGCGCGCGGCCTGGGCGGTTGACGCCTCCGCGGGGATGGTCCTGGAAGGGAAGGCGGCACTGGGTGGAGGCGGGCCACACCGGGGCGGCGCGGCTGGATGCGCCGAATGGCGCGCGTGGAGGCACGCGCTGGTGGAGGACGGGGCCGCCGCCCGCAGAGGGCGGTTGCTGGGCTGTTGCGGGGCAGCGGGAGCCGCCACGCGGCGCTGGAGGACGCGGTGTTTCTGGAGGTGGCGGGCCTAACGCGCGCCCGCGCGCGGAGTGGCACGAACACCGGCGGAACTACGCACAGGTACGGGGTCCAGGCGGGAATACGCGGGGAGGCCAAGGGCGCGGGTGGCTGGGCGGCGCCGTCACTCGCTGGAGGACGTGGAGCCGCCTCCTGCGGGGGGAGGAGCGCTGGAGCGCGGGTGGCTGGTTGGAGGGCGGCACCGCCGGAGGAAGATGACGGCGGGGCCGCCGCTGGGCGCGTGGAGGAGCGGCTGGAGGTCCTGGGATGGCGGGTCCCTAGCGCGGGTGGCGCTGCCGTTTATTTTTTTATTATTTTTTTAATTTTTATTTGCTGCAGGAAACTGTTAGGAAAAAATGTTTATTTTATTTTCTTTTTTTTTTAAAAGTCACTGTAAGTTAAGGAGACAAAATTTTTTTATGTTTTCTCTTTTTATTTTATTTTTGATAAACCTGCAACAAGAGATGTTAGAGATAAGAACAAAATTTTTTATTATTTATTTATCTGCAAAACAAATGTTAGAGAAGAATGATAACAAAAATGTTATTTTTTTCTTTTAATTTTCCCTGCAAAAACAACGACGAGATGAACATGAAAAATACTTTTATGTTGTTTTTTTATTTTTATTTATAGACAAAAATGGATGTGTGAATGGACGGATCTCGACGAGATGAGAGAACGGATCCGTGTCTCCGACCACCGTGCGTGATCGGAGGTGGAAGGTTATGTGGGATAGAACGTGAAAATGGTGAGATACGAAAAATGAGATGAAAATCGATGGCCAATCGGACGTAAATGTGATGAAAATTTTTGTGGTTTTTAATGGCTAAAAAAAATTAATCACTACTCCTACGCTAAGATCTAAGCCTACGATTATCCTACGAGAAACGACAAGTAAAAGTGGATCTCACCTCGGGGTTTGGACACGCCATGATGGCCTCGACGAAGCTCAAGCCGTTGTCACCGACTGGATCGGAGGCTAGGACCCTCTTCAACAAGAATTCTCTCGGAAACTGGGCTCCTCTCCGCCAAAGATCGATCAAGTGTGAATGAGGGAGGAGGAGCCCATTAAAAAGAGAAGAAAATCAAAAATGGAAGATATTCACAAATGAAAAAAGTGTTTATTGGTTAATTAAATAAAATAATTGAATAAATAAAATAAATAATTAATTAAAAACGAATTTCGTAATTAATTAAAATAAATAAATTAAATAATTCCCAAAAATCAATTAACCACCTTAATGGTGGCTATTTAAGGCACAAAATCAAATCTTTACATAAAAGGTAAGTTATCAAATCAAATGAATTCAAATAAATCAATAAATTAGATAATTACATATGATTTTCGTAATTAAATAAATTAAATTAATTAATGTGAGATAATTAATTTTTTTTGGTAATTTTTATTTAGGGAAATTAATTGTATACATATATTATACACATATAATACAATATACATAGGTACATATAAGGAAATATTTTTATAAAAGATTTTTTAAATTTTTATCTTTTTATTTTTATTTTTAATGAAAGTAGTATTTACAAATATATACATTATAAAAATAAATATGAATAAAATATATACAACAAGTATATGGGAAAATTGTACAAAACACCCCAGAAAATTGAATTTTTAACCGTAACTCCAAAAAGTACGAAACCACAGCCATTTGAAAGATAATTTAATTTATAGTATGATGGGAGAAAGTTTGGTTCAATTTGAGCTTGTATGAAGCCGGAATTGATGTTTCAATTATCACTTTGTGGCTTTTTCTGGGTGTAATTATTTGCAATATATACAATATTTTATTTTACAAATATTTTTATTATTTACAACACAATTTTATTTACAACTTTTATTTACGAAAATAATTAGTTTGAGGTCACATTATGTGCAGATAAAATAATGTAAGTTTTGTATAAATATACATGAAAAATATTTACAAGATATTTTTGATTTTTCTGACAAACGACCCTATCTCCCCCTACTTTATTCCTGGTCGATCAGGTCAAGTCTTGACCTTCTCTCGGGGTTTGGGTCAGTCTGTATTTATTGCATAACTACATCCTTTATTTTTCTTTTCTTTTTCTTTTCTTCTTTATTCTTTTATTTATGTACAAAAAGTGTTAAAAATGCAATTTTAACAAATGCATGCAAAATGGTAAAATTATGAAATTAAAGGGTATTTACATGTGTTTGACTAAGAAAATGAAGCTAAAATAAAAGAATAAAGGCGATGAATCGTGGATTCATCATTCCCCTATACTTTACCTTTGCTAGTCCCTTAGCAAACACTTATTTGAAAAATAAGTGAAAACAAAAATAAAGAAAAGAAAAAGAAAAGAAGTTAGAATAATGTTGACTTTTAAGCTTATCTTCATAAAAATGTAGTCTGGAGCTCTGTCGGACCTTTGGATTATTAGTGTGTCGGAACCTTAATGGGATGTGGATTTAAAACCTAACAGCCTCTAAGTTCCACAAGACTCCTATTCAAGTCTACTCAACAGTCAGATCAGAACAAGTCTACATACACAAATTCTTAGGACTATGAAATCTTACTTGTACGGTATATGTGAATATAGCTCCTCATCTCAGAAGTAACAAAGAAACAGCCTCTATCAACAAGGTAACTCTAATCCCCCGGTCTAGCAACTCTTTCCTCGAGAAGCTGGGTATTCCCTTCTAAGTTCAAGTGCAACCGGCTCAAGAAGAGGGGGAATAAGAGGTATAGAATTTTGGGAGCTCAACCAGTGTAGCTAAGTCTCCCGCTGCAAGCTTCATGAGATGGAATCCATGAGTCTTTAAGCTTTTGCTTATTTGCACTATATACATACTCCGGTGGGATTATCATTTTCTATCAGACCCACCACTTTTTTGGAGTTCTTCTTTCTTTGCACATTTTTTCTTTTTCTTTTCTTTTCCTTTTTTTTTGATGTGCGCATTTACAACATATCTACATGGTGCAGCATATATACAAGAAAATTTTCCTCTTGAGCCAGTAGACTATCCCTCTTTTGAAGCTTTATTGCAACCCACAACTTCTGTCTTTAGACTTCATCACCACTAGACCAAGTTGAGACGCACTTCCTTCACTAGAAGAAGAAGAGAGGTTCCGCCTAGAAGTACTACCCTCATATGCTACCCCAAGCCAAAGGAAACTGCCTCCTCACCACCTCCTCCATGAAGAGCTACGTGTAAAGTGCATTGTCCAAGGTAAGCCACGGTCTGAAAGAATCATGCGTGTGTTGTTAAATATTCTACTTAGACTCATCAAGATGACATGTGAACATAGTCGTGTGGACCCAAAGAATTAAGTCACTAGGACCTGAAAAGTCTTAACTCCACATCCTATAAGGTTCCTCTGAAATTAAGTGGATTAAGGTCCAACTAAGCTCCATTCTTCAAATTTATTCAGACTTAGTTTAATTATCAAGACTATCCTGAAAAATGCATATGCCAATGCAAGAAAATATGTACAATGCATAGAGAAAACAAAGTTTTTTTTTGAAACAATTTTCAAAATTTTGAAATTTTTATGGACTTTTTTTAAAAAGAATTGATGCACATGCAAAAGTTTTTTTTTAATGCAAAAAGTTAGTAATACATACAAATATATACAAGAGATTTTTTTTTTGGAATAAGATTCATATTTACACAAGAGTGAGTTGATTATTTTACAAGAATAGGATGCAAGAATTTACAACTTGAGTAATTTATACAGGTATATACACAGTTGGATTTTTTTAATTTTTATTTTATTATTATTTTTTTTGTGATTTTTTTGTGATGCATATATTCCTCAAATTTATTTGAAAATAATTTTACAAATAATTTTGAAAACTATAGTCCAAAATAATTTTGCACACAATTTTACACACATTTGAAAACTGTTTGGCAAACATTTTTCAAATAGTATATATAGATTTTCAATATAATTTTTCAACCATTTTTCCAAACATTTGCAAATAGTTTTAACAAAATCATTTCACACAAAAAAAATTTTTACAATCCACAATATTTTTACAAAGGTTGAAAATATTTTTCAAACATTTTTCAAATAGTTTTCAAAAGATTTTTCAAATAGATTTTCAAACTACTTTCAAAATATTTTTCAAAATATTTTAACCTGACTTATTAGCCAGTATGTACAAGGAAAATTTTTGAGGAAATTTATGCATCTCTTTTTTTTAATATTTACACAGTATTTTAGCCATATTAAAAATATGAAAGTACGAGTTATGGCTAAAGTAAATATACAATATATACGACACCCCCCTATACTTAGCTCGAACTATGTCCTCATAGTGATCAAAGAGCTGGAAATAAAGACATAACTCGTGCTTCGTATAGAAAAGTGAGAAGAATAGTATACTACAACGACGAATAAAAGAATAAAATCAATAAAGTCGGTGATCCCCCTATACTTAGGATCAAGTAATCCTAAGTATAGCAGACTGTACACAAAGGAGAAAACCGAGGAGATGAATATATAAAGTCTACCTCCCCTATACTTAGGGTAAAATATCCCTAAGTATAGGCAGCAAAACAGAGGTATAAAGAATCAAAAGAATAATCACAAGTCTGACACCCCCCTATACTTAGGGTAAAGTATACCCTAAGTATGGAATGATCAGGAGATGAATAAAGGGTGTGAGAAAGAATGGATGTATGATATGGACATATGGAACTAAACATATGTGATCAATGTTGAGGTGCCTCTCAACGAGCGCTAGAGTTTACGCCCCTAGCTGGGCGCAAATGCTAGGACAACGCCGTATCGAGGTTCAGGACGACATCTGTCAGGCGAATACCGTACTGTCGTTGCAGTCTCGGTGGGAGAACAACAACGAGGTCAATAGAGTCAAGAGAGTAAATGATAACACCCAGATAAACAGTCAGACGGGTGTTTGCTACCGAATCAAGATATGGGCAGATGAAGTCGGGCTCCGGTAGCACAAAAGAAATCGTCGGCTCAAGGTCTATATGGAGTGACAGGGCAGAACCGAAGAAGTCGAACGTGGAGAAGGAAGGATCTGTCAGGGAATCCTCCACGTCAATCACAGTCTCGAATAGATATGGAAGATCAAGATCAAGAGACTCACTAGAAAGGCTGATATCCGATGCATATAATATAGACAAATCAGTGAAATCATCGAATACCTCAAAGATCGGGTCATCCTCGCGAGGGTCGTCGAGGAGAGAATCATCAAACTCATTATCAGAAATATCAAAATACTCGGTCTCGTGATCCGACAGATCGGATGCACTCCCAGAAAGTAAAACCGAGTTTATATGGTCCATGGCATCCTCCCGCAGATAACCCTCAGGGAGTAATGCCGAATCATCAGGGAAGTTGGGATCAATGCTGTCAAATGTCATGTCCTCTAAAAATGTATCGACCTCATCAAATGGGAGGACACATGGCTCAAGTACGGGACTATCAAGTTCTGTAAAATCCAAATTCGGTCCCTCATCAAACTCTCTATGCTGAGATGAATCCAAATGTATCTCCGAATCTGAGAAGATCTCCTGAAGACAAGACACTGTATCAACTATGTATGGATACTGGAAAGAATCAGAGGATGGCTGAGATGTGGGTTCCTCCTCTATCTCTTGGGATCCTAGCAGATCTAGAATCGACGAATCTTCTACGTGATAGAGCGGGAGTGGCTCAAAATCTGATTGTAAATCCAATTGGTCATCAACCAATGTCCGGCTCTGGGAACTCACAACAGTAGGCAACACATCCATCAAATGAGAAGTAGTAGCATCCATATCCTCTGATTTGTGTGTGCTATCAAGATCAGCATGGTGTGTCACACACTCAATAGTTGTCATCTCTCCGTCATGTGTTGTCCCAAATAAATCATCTGGTGTATATGCAAGATCAGAAAGTGTATCCAAGATGGTCTCAACAAAATCCAAGTCGGGACAATGGTGTGAACCACTACACGAGGTAATGACATATGATATTTGCTCTGCGGTCCTCCCCCTCATGGCGATATGGATAAGGTCAGTCATCGAAAATCCATGATCTGGAAATCGCCTCAAAAGTTCTCGTAACCTCAACCATGAATCTCTCAACGGCCTTTGGGGGTTAACAGAAAATTCACGATTACATGACCGCATCATCTCTGATCTACACTGGGGGTAAAATTTCTTCAAAAATAATGATCGTAAATCTCCCCATGTAGCAATCTTCCTTCCCAATCGTCTATGCCAACTCTTGGCTCTACTCTGAAGTGTAAATGGGAAGGTAATCAGCATCATGTCCTCAGAAGTGATATCCAAATATGATCGTGATACACAAAAATCCTCAAATTCATCAATATGCAAATAAGGTTCCTCGTGCATTTCCCCAAAAAACTTAGGCAGTAGATCAATTAACTCTAAATCCAGAACAAAGGGTCTCAAGGTAGAAGCGGACTGGACTTCATGATCTGTATACTCATCCAATGTCCTAGGATACAAGTCATCTAAAGCTCGCAACTGGCCCATTCGATTGCCTATGGGATGCACTCTCATCTCATTAATGTGAACACCCATGTCTCGTGTTTGGTCAATCTGGTCTCTGTGGGTGTCATTCACAGCACGTCCCAAATGGGAGGGTGGGTAGGGAGAAGATGAGAAGTCGGATGGGGTTCCGACCTCTCGAGAGAATGAACGTGAGTGATGGGCGTGAAATGAAGAAGCCGCAAAATTCGGCTGGAATGGAAAGTGGCCCATCGTGATGAGAGGAAACTGAAGGGGGGGATGGAGGGATAGAAGGGAGTGAAAGAAAGAAAAGGTAGGAACGAAGAGAGAGATAGAAGGGAGGGAGGGTGGGTTAGAGACAGAAGGTGACTGCTAATGATAAAGGAAGATGATCGTAACCGACTCACACCAAAGACATACAAAACACAAAGCAAACCCCCAGTTCACCAACTCAACACAAAGTGAAGACCGTGAGATTCAGTCCTTTATCTTTTCAATTTTAGAGTTAAGGTGATCAACGAAAGTTGTACAAACACTTAGGAGGCTTGAATAGGATTTGGGCACTACTCCTTAGTGTGTACGCGAGCGAGTAAAAGCGCAAACAATGAGGGAATTGCTCTCCCAATACAATGAAGTGAATCAATTACGTTTGATTTTAGAGGTCAAGTTCAATTAGCAATCCCATTTTTTTAATTTTTGGTTTTTCTATTTTTTTGGAATTTTTTTTCAGAAAATAACGCCTAACGAGCTTTTTGATTTCCTCTTTGATTGATTTGAGTCCAAAAACAGGGGGAGGAAGTCGAAAAAAGCCAATGCACGGTCAAACACAATGATGCATGCAGAGATAGAAAATGCGTACCTTACTCCAGCACTCTACATGCAATATGATCCGCGCATAAAATTAAAGACAGAATATAAACTAACTATATGATGCACGAAGAAATCGGCCTTAGACAAGCAACTTCTATTGATCGTGAAGAATAATAGTTAGTTAACCGAATCGAGTCCGGAGTCCGATCTTGAGAGTCACTCGGTGCCCGCCACAACGGGTCCTGCCAGCGCTGTATGTGACTCCTCACGGCACGTGGTCTCAAATCCAATTAAACTAACTTTTTCAGTGAATTTTAGTAAGGTCCAATTACGTTCTATAGGAACAGATATTCTATTAGGTGTTGGGCCTTAGAAATTTTACGTTACAATCAACAAAAATCCTACGTCTAGGGGCCAAATCTACGCGAATCAAGATAGCAAGTTATGGCGTGAAATCAAAAACACGGAAAACAGCGGTGAGGTCCCCCAAGTGCACCAGCACTTGACGAAACAGACCCCGAGTAAAGTCCAAGTCCACAAGTCCAAAGTCTAAGTTATTACAAAAATATTGTTCTCTCTCTCTCTCTCAAAAATAAAAATTCCTTCTCCTCTCTCTCTTCCTCCTGCGCGGGTCCTCTAAAAAGAAACTCCAAGTCGTCCAAGCAGTACCTCGCACAAAAATCCAAGAGAGAATGTCAGAAAACAATTATAATATAGAGAGAGAAAAAAATAGAAAAATGAAAAATGACTACAAAGCCGTGCTCCCCGGCAACGGCGCCATTATGATGACACGCCTGACAATCGGGTTAAGTATGAAATAAACAGTGGTCGTCGTGACCCAAATTACCAAGCGCGGTCAACAAGAAAAATATGTAAAACCACTCGGAAAATATAAAAATTCAATGAAAACAATGTAAGCGGTCTTTCGCTATTCTTTTTACCTGGTATAGCGACCAGGGTCGAACACAAGGAGCACGATTGAAAAACTAAGTAGTCAAATTTAAGAGTTAATTTTTTTTGTGGTTTTTGAATTTTATATTTTTTTTGTATTTTTCGAATAAGCACAAAATGCACAAAGAAGTAAAAAACACACACACACACACACACACACTCTTTTAGGTATTTTTCAGAATAATAAAAAAAAGAAAATGTTTTTGTGATTTTATAAAAATGAAAATAGTGGAAAACATAGCAAACAATGGACGATCAGGTATATTTTACAAGTTAAAAATCTTCTTAGTGCTCAAAAATCCTGAAATTATTTTTAAGAGAAACTATAAAGAAATATCTACAAATAGAAACTGAAATCACTACTTTTGGATTTTTCGACAATTTTCTACAATTTTTTTAAGATTTTTCGTATTTTGTAATTTTTTGGAGTTTTATAAGTGGAAAATACACAAAATTTGCATAGAAATTAAAACAAGTCAAAATACATCTATACTAATTTTTTTTTGGAATTTTTAAGCAATATTTCTAATTTTTATGAATTTTCAAAGTGTAGGCAAGCAAAAAGACAATGTTTTTTATTTTTTAAAAATATTAAAAACCAACGAAATACAACGAGAATTTTATACAATGATGAGGCACATAACAAGAGCATACATGAATTTTCACAAAATTGTTCAACTCATAAAAACATTTATTCCCTTCAAAAAGATCATGCAATTCAAGGTGTGGACAGACAATGACTTAAATGTAACTTTCTTAAAGTTCATGCACAAAAAGATAACAGAAATAAACTTCAGACTAAAAAGTTGCAAATTACCCAGTAGGAGGGTGTCGTGCACATGACTTTCAAGAGTGGTGGGAGACTTTGCAAATATCAAAACTTCCAATGATGATCTTGTAATTTTTCCATTTTTTAAGACCCAAGCCCTAGGGTTCCTTCGCTTCCTTCTTTCACAAGGTGGAGAGCACGGCCGTCGCCCACCCCGTCTCTTCTACCTTCACGCAGCAGGCAAGGGGGCGGAGCGGCGGAGGGTGCGGCTTCGGCGGCGGATGGAGGCAAGGAGGGCGGTGGCGCGCCACGCGGGCGCACACGGAGGACGGGCGCGCGGCCTGGGCGGTTGACGCCTCCGCGGGGATGGTCCTGGAAGGGAAGGCGGCACTGGGTGGAGGCGGGCCACACCGGGGCGGCGCGGCTGGATGCGCCGAATGGCGCGCGTGGAGGCACGCGCTGGTGGAGGACGGGGCCGCCGCCCGCAGAGGGCGGTTGCTGGGCTGTTGCGGGGCAGCGGGAGCCGCCACGCGGCGCTGGAGGACGCGGTGGCTCTGGAGGTGGCGGGCCTAACGCGCGCCCGCGCGCGGAGTGGCACGAACACCGGCGGAACTGCGCACAGGTACGGGGTCCAGGCGGGAATACGCGGGGAGGCCAAGGGCGCGGGTGGCTGGGCGGCGCCGTCGCTCGCTGGAGGACGTGGAGCCGCCTCCTGCGGGGGGAGGAGCGCTGGAGCGCGGGTGGCTGGTTGGAGGGCGGCACCGCCGGAGGAAGATGACGGCGGGGCCGCCGCTGGGCGCGTGGAGGAGCGGCTGGAGGTCCTGGGATGGCGGGTCCCTAGCGCGGGTGGCGCTGCCGTTTATTTTTTTATTATTTTTTTAATTTTTATTTGCTGCAGGAAACTGTTAGGAAAAAATGTTTATTTTATTTTCTTTTTTTTTAAAAGTCACTGTAAGTTAAGGAGACAAAATTTTTTTATGTTTTCTCTTTTTATTTTATTTTTGATAAACCTGCAACAAGAGATGTTAGAGATAAGAACAAAATTTTTTATTATTTATTTATCTGCAAAACAAATGTTAGAGAAGAATGATAACAAAAATGTTATTTTTTTTCTTTTAATTTTCCCTGCAAAAACAACGACGAGATGAACATGAAAAATACTTTTATGTTGTTTTTTTTATTTTTATTTATAGACAAAAATGGATGTGTGAATGGGCGGATCTCGGCGAGATGAGAGAACGGATCCGTGTCTCCGACCACCGTGCGTGATCGGAGGTGGAAGGTTATGTGGGATAGAACGTGAAAATGGTGAGATACGAAAAATGAGATGAAAATCGATGGCCAATCGGACGTAAATGTGATGAAAATTTTTGTGGTTTTTAATGGCTAAAAAAAATTAATCACTACTCCTACGCTAAGATCTAAGCCTACGATTATCCTACGAGAAACGTCAAGTAAAAGTGGATCTCACCTCGGGGTTTGGACACGCCATGATGGCCTCGACGAAGCTCAAGCCGCTGTCACCGACTGGATCGGAGGCTAGGACCCTCTTCAACAAGAATTCTCTCAGAAACTGGGCTCCTCTTCGCCAAAGATCGATCAAGTGTGAATGAGGGAGGAGGAGCCCATTAAAAAGAGAAGAAAATCAAAAATGGAAGATATTCACAAATGAGGAAAGTGTTTATTGGTTAATTAACTAAAATAATTGAATAAATAAAATAAATAATTAATTAAAAACGAATTTCGTAATTAATTAAAATAAATAAATTAAATAATTCCTAAAAATCAATTAACCACCTTAATGGTGGCTATTTAAGGCACAAAATCAAATCTTTACATAAAAGGTAAGTTATCAAATCAAATGAATTCAAATAAATCAATAAATTAAATAATTATATATGATTTTCGTAATTAAATAAATTAAATTAATTAATGTGAGACAATTAATTTTTTTTGGTAATTTTTATTTAGGGAAATTAATTGTATACATATATTATACACATATAATACAATATACATAGGTACATATAAGGAAATATTTTTATAAAAGATTTTTTAAATTTTTATCTTTTTATTTTTATTTTTAATGAAAGTAGTATTTACAAATATATACATTATAAAAATAAATATGAATAAAATATATACAACAAGTATATGGGAAAACTGTACAAAACACCCCAGAAAATTGAATTTTTAACCGTAACTCCAAAAAGTACGAAACCACTGCCATTTGAAAGATAATTTAATTTATAGTATGATGGGAGTAAGTTTGGTTCAATTTGAGCTTGTATGGAGCCGGAATTGATGTTTCAATTATCACTTTGTGGCTTTTTCTGGGTGTAATTATTTGCAATATATACAATATTTTATTTTACAAATATTTTTATTATTTACAACACAATTTTATTTACAACTTTTATTTACGAAAATAATTACTTTGAGGTCACATTATGTACAGATAAAATAATGTAAGTTTTGTATAAATATACATGAAAAATATTTACAAGATATTTTTGATTTTTCTGACAAACGACCCTATCTCCCCCTACTTTATTCCTGGTCGATCAGGTCAAGTCTTGACCTTCTCTCGGGGTTTGGGTCAGTCTGTATTTATTGCATAACTACATCCTTTATTTTTCTTTTCTTTTTCTTTTCTTCTTTATTCTTTTATTTATGTACAAAAAGTGTTAAAAATGCAATTTTAACAAATGCATGCAAAATGGTAAAATTATGAAATTAAAGGGTATTTACATGTGTTTGACTAAGAAAATGAAGCTAAAATAAAAGAATAAAGGCGATGAATCGTGGATTCATCAGGGAGCTAAGTTAGCTCCCCCTAGGGGTCATACACATTTTACCCTATATATATATATATAGAGAGAGAGAGAGAGAGAGAGGTAAATGGGGTTGCCCCTAGGGAGTAGCCAACTTGGCTACTCCCACCCCTATTTTTCCCTCATTTTTTTATTTTTTTGAAAAATAAAAATTTGTATATTCATCATTATATCCCTCCCACATTCTATTAAAATTTCGTCAGAAACAGAGACTCCTAAGCCCTCCATCCAGAGGTTATTTTTTTAACGGTCGCAGGATTTTTTAAATCGACCATGTTTGGATGGAGGCCGTAAGAGTCTCTGTTTCTGACGAAATTTTAATAGAATGTGGGAGGGTATAATGATGAATATACAAATTTTTTATTTTTCAAAAAAATAAAAAAATTGAGGGAAAAATATGGGTGGGAGTAGCCAAGTTGGCTACTCCCTGGGGGCAGCCCCATTTACCCCCCCCCCCCTCTCTCTCTCTCTCTCTCTCTCTCTCTCTATATATATATATATATATATATATATATATATGAGGTTAATGGGGCTGCCCCCTGGGGGTAGCCAACATGGCTGTCCACGTGCTATTTTCGGTATTTTTTATTTTTTTTTCAAAAAATGTCGCCATGTATATCCATCCCTATATCCCTCCTACATGTCATTCGAATTTCGTCGGAAACAGAGACTCCTACGGCCTCCATCCAGACAGTCATTTCTTAACGGTAACAGTATTTTTTAAATTGACACCATCTCGATGGAGGCCTTAGGAGTCTCTGTTTCTGACGAAATTCGAATGGCATGTAGGAGAGATATAGGGTTGAATATACATGGTTTTATTTTTCAAAAAAAATAAAAAAAAAACGTCGAAAATAAGGGGCGGGGCAGCCATGTTGGCTGCCCCCAGGGGGCAGCCCCATTAAATCCTATATATATATATATATATATATATATATATATATTTTTGAAAAACCAATTCAATCTGTAATCTGCTGGATAAAATTGGTTTAAATTTGGATATTTAATAGATCGGAACGAGGAAAGTTATAATCCATTAATGTTAGATTGGATATGGACTAAGGTAAAATCTGATCCCATCCGATACATGTACACCTCTAGTCTATCTAATTTGCTAAACACACAATTATACGGATGAAAACAAATTAGATATGGTTCGAACGTGGTTATTTCTATATCCATATGTGCTTCATCTATATCCCATACTATACAAATACATGTGTCATCAGCTATGCGTTTAGAAAATCATATCCTTAAATATTCGAATTAAGATCGGAGATCATCATACCTAACTAGTCAAGATTATAATTCAAAAGGATTGCTCTACAAAAATAGAACGTAAGAGGCATAAACGTACAAGAGACAACACTGTTATAGTTCCCATGATGTTGTCTAAGGCAAAGAGACGCAATGGTCATCGAAGGACGATGGCATGCATGAATTTGGATAGGGAGAAAAGAAGTTCAAGTTGATAGTTGTTTACTAAACATAATTAATATTATCAATATATGTTATACTAATAGTGTTTTGTATTCAAATATCCGGGCTGGATCCATATATTTTGGTCATTACCATATCTATATTTATATTCAGAAGGCATTTTACCCCACAGATCTTATAAACGTTGTCAATTACCTCATCGATCTTTGAAATAACATATTTCTCCCTCGATTCCATAAACTTGCTCGGTCTTACTCCACAGACCCTGCCTTTAATTTTAACTTTATTTGAGTAAATTGCTTGAGTTAATCTTGAGTTAATCTAAGTAAGAAAATCCAACGGTGGATATTCCACAATTTCTTTCCAAAGGTCATCCCTCCCCCTTCTTCTCCGGGCACACGACAATGGACATTGGAGATGGAGGTGGAACCGCCTATGGATTTGACAACACATGACCTTCGAGGAAGACGATGTGGAATGGGCGTGGAGGACAAACGGCCTGAAGAAGGAGGTGGGAGAATGACCTGGAGGAGGAGGTGGAGTTTGGGGAGGGGAGCGGCCTGAAGGGGGTGCAGGTCAGCGGTGCAGGGGAGGTCGGTGATGGTCTGGAGGGGGTGCAGGTAGGGGGGCGACAAGTATAATTGTTTCTCCTCCTTTATTTGCCTTCAACCCTGCCAATTATCTAATGCGAAATTGCTCTTCTCACTGCCGATTGCCTTTTGAAGTTACTTCGAAAAATATTTACAACACCAAGGACATGTTTGGTTGCTGGGTTGGATTGGATTGGGTTAGGTTGAGGTATCCCTGTGAATAGTAAATTGTACCTCTGTGAATAGTAAACAGTGAGGAGAATTGAGAGGGTTGGAAGGAGGGATACACCAGTATACTCCAATCCAACCCAGTCCAACCCAGCAACCAAACATGCCCCAAAAATCTGTCTTTCTTGACTAGAAAGTAACTTAACAACATTATGACCCAAAAAACTCTCAAAGAATCCGTCAAACCCTGCGGAATATTGAATCCCTCTGTTTGATCTGATGTAATTCTGGAAGTTTGGTATGATATCTTTTGGGATGTGCAGATAAGATTGGACCGGTGATGGGGGTTTTACGAGGGAGGTCGGCGGGGAGGGGGTACATGTCAACGGAGGCCTGGAGGGGGCACATGTCAGCAATGTGGGGGAGCTTGGGGGTGCAGGTCAGGGGCGACCTGAATGGGGCGCAGGCGGCGGTGCAGGGGAGGTCGACAACGGCCAAGAGGGGGTACAGGTCGATGGTTGCGCAGGGGAGGATTGGGAGGTCGAGGATGGGGGAGGTCGACAACAGCACAAGGGAGGACTTAGGAGGTAGAGGGCGGCGTAGGAAAGGTTGAGGATAGTGCAGGAAGGTCAGGAAGGTCAAGGGAGACATGAGGGAGGTCGGAGACATCACTAGGGAGGTGGATAGGAAGGGAATGTAAGGAGGAGGGTTTGGGACAAAGATGAATGCATCTTTTGTAATTTTCTAAACAAAAAGGGTAATATGCACCTTTTTTTAATGGAATTGGGTTAAATTTAATCGGTTAATGGATGTGGGCTAATCACATGATCTGAGGAGTAAGAGTTAACATGTTTACGAGGTCAAGGTGGGAAATATATTGTTTCAAAGATCAAGGAGGTAATTGAGAAAGTTTGTAGGGTTTGTGGGGTAAAAAGTCCTATTCAAAAATTTTTAAGTTGATGCATATTCGATTCATCTTCAACTAACATTCCAATATAGATATAATTCTATATCCGTATGTAGTTTTATCAAGGATGAAAACGGATCAGATATGCTTATTTCTATATCCATATTCACTTCATCTCTATCGAATATCAATATGAATAGGGATATTTACACCCATAATCATGAGTAATTTCATAATTACCCCAGAAACCCTCGATAATCACAAATTACACTCAAGACCTTGAATAATCATTTCGTTTTACATCCATAACCTTCCGATAGTTTAGTCATTAACTCAACAAGATGGCTGGGTTAATCTAACTCAATCAGTGATCCAACGGTTGAGATTAAAAAAAGAAAGAGGATTCCATCCTGGAGGAAGAAGGTGGGATCAGAGCGGAGGCTGGGGCTCTCAAGCCGGACGCCCGCGAGCGTAAGGATGCGGGCGCTGGCTGCAGCTTGCGGCCTTGGTGCACGGGCGGCCCTCTCAAGGCGGACGCGCAGGGGGGAGGGGGTCGAGTGAGGGATGTGCGGGGCAGCGGAGGGGTACCGGGTGAGTGCACCGGGGGGGGCTAAAGTGGCCGATCTCTCACAGAATTACTTCACTGGCGAGATTCGGGCGAGATTCCCAGAGAGATCTGTAATATGGGTAAGCTGGAACAACTGACGATGATTGAAAACCCCCTGTGCAGGGTGGGTGCAGCGAGAAGGGGTGGAGTGCGAGAGGAATGGGAGCGGGGAGGCGGACGTGTTCCAGAGGCTGGAGGGGCTGAAGCTGCCGGACCTCACGGACTGGGCGTCCACGCTCCTAGCTGCCGGAAGCTCTGCGAAGGAAACTACACGTGCAGGGTGTATGCCTTCATGGAGAGGATCGGCTGCTTGTTGTTAATACAATATTGTGATGGCATGAGTTTGTAAATAAGAATGAGCATTAAGGGTATTTTTGACTTTTTCTCACAGAAATCGTCAAATATAACGATCATACCAAACTGAACATAACACATGGTTATGTCATGTAAGAGTTAAGAATTATTCAGGGTTACTCATGTAATTATGATTTATCGAGGGTTTTTGGGGTAATTACGAAACTACTCAGGGTAATACGTGTAAATATCCCATATGGATATTGATATGATTTGGATGTACATTAAGGAAACCATCACTACAAAAAAACAAGTTGTGGCTACAGAACTAGGGCCACGGATATGGGATTTGTGGCCACAGAATTGAGCTCTGGTCACGATACGTCGTGGCCAATAGCCGTAGCTACAAGTCTCGTCGCGAGAGTTCTCTAGCCACGAATATGCCGTGGCCACTACAAGTATCCACAGAACTTATCTTGGCCACAACTCTTATATGAAGACTTTGGTCACGGATTGTGGCTACGAGAAACTAGTGGCCACGGAATTATCGTTGCCACAAGTTTCCGTAGACACATTCCGTGACCACAACTCATTTTTCTTGTAGTGCATACAGATACAAGTTCGAATCGAATATTTATTGAATCCGAATATAGATCAAATAAAGAGCCGAATATTGATCGAAAAAAGAGTAAATTCAAATATGGATTGAATCAAGAGTGAATCCAAATATGGTTCCATTCAACACCGAATCTGAATACGGATCGAATAAAGAGACCACATATGAATACAAATTGAATTTTTATCATAGTTCATAATGATTAAAAAAAATGGTAATAAAATATAAATAAATTACTTCATGATAAAAGAGAGCGTTAGGCCACATGCATTATTGACTTGAAGCAAAAATGAAATAGGGTATTGTAACTATTGTTCGTGCATAACCTCAAATGAAAGAAAGTTTATTAATATCATTATTATATTTTATGGAAGATGGGAGTTTACACCCGGGGTGTAGATAACTACCTACACCTGACTTTTTTTTATTATTTTTAGATTTTTTTGAAGGAGACCTTAGGAGGATTTGCTTAATATTTTGAGGAGAATGTGTGTTTCAAGTTTCATGCAAAACAATGATTCCTAATACGTTCATCTATAAGGGGTCAATTTCAGCAATTCTGAGACAATTAAAATTTGGTAGTCTTGATGGAGATGATAGAAGTCCCGAATTAAGTTTAATTTGGAATGACAACATGATGATATATGGTGATCTAATTCTCCAAAAAATTTCATTTCAAAAAATTAAAAAATATTGAAAAAAAGAGCCGGGTATATGTAGTTGGGTTTTGAGCCTCTTTTGCGCCTATGTGGCTTTTCTCATATTTTATTGTATAATATACAATACTAATATAATAACATTTGGTTGTGGCTTATATTATATTAACTAATATATAAAATAATATTATATGTAATCGAATATCTGGATCCGAATCCATGTATTCAAGATATTACTGTGTATGTATCCATGTTCGAAAAATTCTCTTACAACTCATATCTATATTCGATCCGTATCCAGTTAATACCCGGATACGAATATATGTATCCGGTAATTTTTCGAACAAAGTAATCAGATATTCGGATATCTATATTCGTTTTCATTCCTAACTTTCATCAGCAGTTTCCTTCTAATCGTTTGAGTTCTGCACGTAGATGAGATGTTCTTCAGGTTTGCTCGATCGGATGTTAATATCTACAATGCGGTTGCATGGATATAACTTAGAACCACGGATTCATGCGGGGTCATCTTCCACAGCTTCCGGCTACAAGCTTTAAGCCCACAAGTTGCCATGCACAATAGGTCGGAAAGATAAAGCTGCTTTTTCCTCGTAATCGAATCCCAACGCAATATAATATCATCTTATCATGGGGGCCCTATCGTCACGGGAGGACCCCTTGCTTCCTCTTCTTCCCTTCCTCGAGTTTCCTTCCACTTCTATAATGCCCATATGCCTCGTTTTGTCCCTTCTCTAGGCTTGTCCCTCTGCGAAGCTGTCAGATGCCCACATCTCCCTAGAGGTGGATGATCCATAGAATCTGGTTCTCGAAACACAGAAAAGAACCAAGAAACGACATTGTACTCGCAATCAGCAGAATTCCTGTAATTAAAATGGAATTGGTGAAAGGAAAACTCCAAAATCCCTCCATGTGTTGTTGGCCATGCCAACCTCGACTGACCTGTTAATCTCACATGGCTGGATGCCCACAAGGCCCTTCTTACATGGAGCTTTCTTTTTTAAGCCCATGATGCTCTCTATTCCCATCCATTATAAATAGGTCCCAAGCCTTTGATAGCACAAGCAACCGGATTCGTTTGCACGACACCTTGAGGTGCACAACCATGGCCACCAAGCTTGCATTCTTCCTCGCCGTCAACCTCCTCTTATTCACCTTCACAGCCGCCTGTGGCGACCCATGTGTCGCACCCAAGCCCAAGCCAAAGCCGAAGCCATGCCCCACACCTTCGGCGGGAAAATGCCCGATTGACACACTCAAGCTGGGTGTTTGCGCCAATGTGCTCAACGGGCTCATCAACGTGAGCATCGGTAAGCCACCGAAGCTGCCGTGCTGCTCCCTCATCGAGGGGCTCGTCGACCTCGAGGCTGCGCTGTGCCTGTGCACCGCGATCAAGGCGGATATACTGGGCATCCACCTGAACCTGCCGGTGTCCCTCAGCCTCCTCCTCAACTACTGTGGGAAGACGGTGCCCGCTGGGTTCCAGTGCCCATGATGCGAGCGTATATATACGTTCATGGTCCGGGGGTGTTCCAGTCCTTTACTTCGTTGCTTCGTGTCTGCTTGTCCACGCGTTCTTTCTCTTGTTACTCTCGTCTTCTTGCTGCTGTTGGATTAATTGGTCCATGTTTAATCATCGTGATCCTGATTGATGTTGTCTTCCATCTTCAATTTGTTTGAGTTCTTGCCGCTGAGTGATTTGTAAAATCGAGAATTTGATGCTGGATTCTGCGGATTTGAGAATGATTTCTTATCTTATAATCCCTTGAAACTGGATCACCATCGTATACAGAAAAAATTCACAGAAATCAAGCAATTCAAGCGTGTCCACTGGTTTTCCTTTTCTGCTTCCCTTTCATATGACGATCACTTGGGCACCACAGTGCATGAGTCCGATCGGTCTGAATGATTCGTAAATTTTCGTAGGACGAGGATGTATCGGAGACCATCTCATAGATGAAATAATGTACAAAACACTCATCTTCTAAAGACACCTACGAATCATCTCCAATTTCGGCCAACACTTATACTAACCAGACTCAACTTGATGTAATCAATCTAGGGTTAAACTCAACTCAATCAACTCCAATTGGTGTAATCAGAATTGGTTTAGACAACTCAACCAACCAATGCACCTTACATTAGAATAAATTGGAGTTAATCAACATGATTTGACAACTTCCATTAGTTAATATTTTGTAAAAACAATGGGATGGAGTGAGATTTTCCAATGGAGGAGTAAGGCTTCTTATATACTCTGAAAAAACCGTGTGGATAGTAAAAAGCAATCCTAAATAGGACTATTAAACATTAAAATGGTAAAAAAAGAAGCATCGATTAGCCAGAAATTAAGAATGTCCATACTCTCCATCAAGTTGGAGCATGTCTATTGATTAAGCTCCACTTAAAGGTCATGAATCTTCATTTCATCACATTTATTATCTCATTTTCACCTTAAATCCTTAGTTAAATGCATGTAAATGACATTAAATTGCATAAATAACACTCATTCTTTATTATATAAGTAGTATATAAAATATTATATTTAATGCTAAAAGAAAAGAAAAAGAATAAAGTGTCAAAGACAATAAGTGACCCTAAACCCCAAGACCTAGTCATCATTACGACTTGGTCGAGAAGGAATAAAGTAGGGAGAGATAAGGGTCAAAAATCACACATAAAACCTAATTTTAATTCCATAATAAATACATTTTGGGATCTATTTTATTTTCTTATTTTTATACCTCAAATCAATAAAATTTAAACATCAAAGATGTACATGAACATACAAAATTTATTTCATTTAAAAATAATGCACAATACCCAGTATACAAAATAAAAAGTCACAAAGAAAATTTCACAGACATGTATCTTGTCCATACAAGCTCAAAACTCACCAAACTCACCTTTATTGTTCATAAAATTAAATTATCTATTTAATTAAGTAGTTTCATCCAATTTGAAGTAAAGATTCAAAAGTTGATTTTTAGGTCCTCATTGTGCAAGACATCTGTATAAAATAATCAATTTATTTATTCTTTATATTTTTCATTTTTTAATTTTTATAAATTTGTATATATCATTTAAAATTCATTTACATAATAAAATTATAATAAAACCATTGAAAATAAAGGAAAATAAATAAGTACACTTTAATATATAGGTCAAGTATACTTGTAAGTACCTATATAATAAAAACACATATTTATTTAAGAAGAATATTGAACTCAAAAAAAGACAATATATATTATAAATTTATAAATTATATCTATAAATAATAAAATATAAAATCCAAATAAAAATAAAATACATAATATATAACTCATTATACTTATAACTATACAAGTAAAAATTAACATATAATAAATCAATTTGTAAAAATAAATAAAAATCAAAACAAAATACTACATAAAATAATAAATAGTTTTCATGTTTTTTCAAAAAAAAACAATAAAGTTATTTGCTCTTTTAATTTGATTTAATAAGGAAATTTCTCCCTGTTTTGTCGCCTAGCGTCCCACGTGGACCAGTGGCAGACCGATCCCGGTTGGCCTCGGTCAACTCTCTGGCCTCCCTAAGTCTGTGCCTGTTAGACACTACACCCCGGTCTTCCTTGTTTGTCACATTTGACTCTTACATCCTTTAGGCTAGATCCCTCCTTGAATTTTATTCCTCAATCATCGTACGTTCACGCACCCATAACTCCTCGACCGATGGATTAATACACCATGCAAAATCATCGGTCAAATGTCCCTTGTACATACCCTCAACCGACCTCCATTTGAATTTTGATCCCTCTCTACCCTCGAAATCACCAATCCTTCTTGTGCTAGAGGTCATTGGTGATAGAATCAACTTTGCCGAGGATTTTGGCATGGAGGAAGAGGTCCAAAGGCGACGATCCGAGCTTGTCGGAGTAGCTCAAGCGGAGCACACCACCTTGGCTCCCTGTTCCTTAGGTAGAGCCCTAGTTTTCTTGCTCTTTTATATTCCTAGCATTAATATTAACATAAATTAGGTTTTAGTTTCAGTTAATTTCTTCTTTTATTTCGTCAATGTCCAAATCGAAGTTCATTGGAGCTTCAACTCCGACCATCGTTTCTCGATGTTTCACCTTCTATTTCGACCTATTGATCACCTACTCTCCTTCCCATCATGTTCTCTAAATCCCGTGCACCTCCATACACCTCGATCTCCTCCAGATCGAGAAATCCGTGCTCCTCCTCTGTCGTTCTTTAGAACACTTCTGCCGCACATCGTCTTTGCCAAATTTTTGCTAAGTCAGAGGTTCCCCAGTAGCTCCATATTCCTCGACTATCTAGGACCCCATCGATGGGTCTCGGATCGTTTTGAGCTGCCCAATCGACGTGAAGGACCTCCAGCTTTGTTTTGTGCCACATGGGAGCCGCCTTGGTCGTCGGAGTTGAGTAGGAGCTCGGATCGAAGCTTGACCCACTGGGAATACTTCCCTGTTCTTCTAGGGGTGCTCCCAGTTGTTCGATCAAGACCCACCTCCATGTGTTATAATTGTCATTGGATGAATGCACACCTTACCATCAGATCTAGCCGCTGGATCTAATCTAGCCCATCCAAGGCGAAAACGGTATCAGTTGTCTGCAGCATGATGTGTGGCAAGTAATCAGATCAAAACTTTTGAGGGGTATTTTGCACCGCCACCCCTCTATTTTCGTATTTGTTTTCGATCCTAAAACTTTCATTTGTAGTTCAATAATTTTACAATATTTCCGTAAAAAACCTCGTACTTATTTTATTTGCTTTTTATTCCATGTCCAACACGTACATGCACGTAAGGGTAGGAAACATTTTGCAAGGACCTCCCTACAAGTTTGTGTTATTATTTAGTCCAAGGATTTTGTACTTCTGTGTTATAATTTTTGGAAAAATACAAGTAGGCCCTTTAGCTTTTTGTAAATTGCAAATATACCCTTACAAGAACGTATTTATATAATATTCAAGGAATTTTGCATTTTTGCATTTGGATTCTTTTAAACGCGTTCTAGAATTCCTTGTAAGTTTATTTAATTTACATTGCCAGAATAATTAAATTTATTTCTTGTATTTGCATTATTATAAATAGTATTTTGCATCAAAAATCTTAGGAAAATTATTTTAAGTGCTTGGCATAATTTTAAATTACATATAATTTACTTGAGGCAATTAAAATAATTTTCCTATTTTTTAAAAAAGTGCACATTTTTCCTATTTACATTTAAAAATAAAAAACATTAGAAAAGTAATTTGAAAAATTCCAAAAAAATTATAGTATCTTCATTATCATATTTTGCAACTCTAGATTAAAAATCACAAAAAAATATTAAAGAACACAAAAAATTAAAAACACCAAAAAACATTAAAAGCATTAAAAAATATATAAAAACATAAAATATTAATGTATATTTATGAATTTTGTTAATATTAAGTATTTTATAATAAATATTTTTTGGAAAAATTTGAGTATTTATCTAATTTTAAATTCCAAAACAATACGACCTAGTATTATAACTCCTTTTTTTACATATTTAATTATTAAAACATACAAAATATTACCATAAATGATAATAAAATTAACAAAAATAGATAAAAAATTAAATAGACAAAATATTTTATTTGTTATTTTTGACTGTGTATAGTTGTATTTAAAAATAAAATATTATATATATATTACTATTATATATTACATATATATATAAACTTAAAAATATTTTAAAAGGCCTGAAAAATAAAAAGTATTGTACATAAGAGTATTTTTCTGATTTGTATATATTATATATTATATCATATATAGTTATTATACTATACATGTTATCTATATATCCTTATATATAGTGTTAATATAAAATAAAAAGAAAACTAAAAGTCAATAAAACTTTAAAAGAAAATAAAATTTATGATATTAAAAACAAAAATATATAAATAAAAAATAAAATACAAAATATTAGAAACCCACTAAAATTAAAAAATCCCATAAAACACAAAAAAAACATTTGTTGATTTTTCTTTTGATTATCATTTTTTTGTGGTTATCCCTGATGAACCGAAAATCCCCCCCTAAATCTGGGTACGGCAGAAATCACTCTCGAGTCGTTGCGACCTGGATCTCGGAGAATCGGACTCAACAAGAAAAATATAAAACCACCAACTCGAAAGATAAAACAAGAAAATCAAACAGCGGTCCTCGCTAGTTTATTAGCCTGGTATAGCGACCACGGTCGGACTCAAGGAGCACGGGTTGGCCTTACGGCCTACGAAGTAGTCAAAAACGATAAAAGAAAGGTGGAAATATTTTTGGTGGATTTTAAATGTTTTTAATTTTTTTTGTGTTTTTAATTGTATAAGAAAATATATAAAAAAGTATAAACAAGCAAGTACAACAATTTCTTTAAATATTAAAAATGCACAGAAAATTCAAATAAAATTGTTTTTACGTTTTTTATGTTTTTAACTGTTTTTGATGATTTTATGGGGATTTTATAATTTTTGATTGATTTTCTAAAAATCAAGAAAATGGGAAAACAATGGATCACTGTGCAGCCATACTTGAAAGGCCAATTAAAAATATATAAGTGGCCTATAAAATTCTGAAGACAATTACTGTGAAAAATATATACAAAAATTAAACTACAGAAAAAGAGTTTGCATTTTTTGAATTTTATAGAATTTTTAATGATTTTTTTAATATTTTTAGAATTTTTCAATTTTTATGCATTTTATAAATCCAAATAGCAAAAAAATTTAATAAAAGCTAGAAAACCACAAAACACACAATCCCTAAGTTTTTTAAAATTTTTGAAGAAGTTTTGATATTTTTAATTGATTTTCTATTCCATACAATAGCAAAAATACGTGTTTTTGAATTTTAAAAAGAGTAAAACGCAAAGAAAATGTCCCAAAAAATTAGGAAAATTTTTACACAGTGGCAGGAGCCACGTATCCAAATTTTGCTAGATTTGGAGTTTATTTGCTATTTTATCCAACCAATAAAAGAGCTACAACACACAGGGACCCAAATGTAAGAAAAGATAGTTCGAAGGGTTAAATGATAACACGTGCAAAAACCTTAGGGTTTAAAGTGCAAAAATTACATACAATCTGCACATGTCCAATTAAAATCATGCACAGGGGTATAACTGCAAATATGGAAACTAAAACTTCATTTCATAACATAGCAGAAAACCCAAGCCCATACATGCAATTTGTCCAAAATATCACGCGTCGAAGCACGTGTCTCACACAGGAAGGGACTAAAATGCAAATAATATAAACATAGGGTCCAAGGTGTAAACTATCATAATTAAAAACAACACACTAAAATATTTACAGGACTATTCTATAAATGCAGAAAGAGGAGGGGCCCAAGTGAACTTACCCCTATTATTAAAGATCAATGGCTGGAGGCACGCCACGTGGAGATCTGACGGTGGGGGTGCGTGCACGCCTCTTCGCTGGATCGACGCTCCCGATCTGATCCTCAGATGGATCAACGGCTGGGGACGCTCCACAGGTGAATGGTTACGATCTGATCTGGCGGAGGAGAGTCGATTGGATGGTGGATGAAGCTCCTCCAAGAACACTTCACCGGCGAAGTTCGCCGGCCCAATGCGCGCAGTGGAGAACTCCTTCGGAGCTGCTGAGATGTGGAGAAGAAAGCCCACGCTGGTCTGCAGCTGGTGGATAGCTCTGATGAGGCTGAGGAGCTTCGAAGAGCTCCGGCGACGAAGGTGGCTCGAAGCTGTTGTGCCCAAGTGACTCGACCTCCAGATGAGTTCGATTTGACCTGCAAGCTGCACAGCAAGAAACCTAGGTCGAGGGCAAACTGCCTCGACCCGTTAGCGGGCGAAGGGGTGGTCGGAATGAGGCGGAGCGGGGGTCTCCGACGAAGCAACGACGGAGAAGACTCGAGCCTTAGTTCTGGGGCGAACCAAGGTGATCGAAGATGTGGAGAAGATGGAACGAAGTCTCGTGAAGGTGAATTCGGGGTTAGATGATCGAATGGGTGGTCGGATCGAAGTGAATCAGCCAGTGAAGGCTGGCGGCGCAAATTGGGGGAAATGGAAATTAGCCTAACCTAAGGGGTATCGGGGATACCTGATGATCGAGATCGACTATGCTGGGGCTAAGGAAGCTCCTGGGGTCTTTTCCTCGATGGCTCGTCAAGGCCAGAGGCTCAGCTCGCTCGGTGGCGGCGCACGGCGGCGAAGGTCGCCAAATCAGTGGCTGCAACCCTTCCCTCCTTGCTGTGATACCCTCACTCGGTAACTGTCACTCTAGGGAGAAGGATGGAGGTCCTGGGACTGGAAGACGGTGGCCAAAGATAGAGTGAAATGTCGTCCGGAGAAGATACCTTATAGTGCTAGGGGCCCGGGAAGAAGGGAGTCGGGCGCGTACGTCGATGCACGGACCCCTAGAATGGTGGTCGGGCGGAGGTCTCGGATCATCAGGCTACAAATGAAGGCTGGGGTTTAGTCGAATGGAGGTCGGATCATGGTACGAAAATTCTGAGAAGTCAGTTCGAAAACATGATCCGCCTGGAAGGGGTCCGCGGGGGAGAGTTGACCGGGGATCAACAATCCCCCGTGGACAAATAGGAAAACTCCTTATATTAATTATTTAGAAATTCATTTAAAAATAGTAAATGATTTTATTTCGAAAAATTTTAAAAATAAAAAATGTTTATTTATTTTGAAAGTTATTTGTGATTTTTATTTATTTTTTTGAAAAATAAATAATGTATTTACATTATATTATTATTATTATATATAGGTATATATACATATGTATTTTTTATTTTTATTTTTACTTGTTTATTTTTGTACAATTACTCCAATTTTATATTTTATTTATTTACAACATAATATTTGGAATAAAAAGATATTTTTTTATATTTTTATTATTTATTTACATTATTTCAATAAATAGATCTATATGCATATGTACATGGTATATATACAAGGTGGGAAATGAATTTTGTTATTTTTATTTTTATTTTTATTTTTCTAATTTTTATTTTATTTTTATAATTATGTAAAAAATATGAAAAACACCTTTTTATTTTTATTTTAAGGAAAATAAAATTATTTATATACATAGGGTTATGTACACCATGATTGATCTTATCTCTCTCTACTTGGTTTCTTTTGCGGTCAGGCCCATGCTGGGCCCTTCCCTTGGGATTAGGTCACTCAATATTTATTCTAAATATTTCCCGATTTTTCTTTTATTTATTTATTCCTTTATTTTTTCACAAAAAGCATGCTAATTATGAATAATTACATGATGCATGCATTTTGACAATTTATGATATTTACAAGGTATTTTGCCAAGGTTTCTAGCTAAAATAAAGGATTAAAGAGTGATGAATGGGGATTCATCAATCCCCGTTGCTCTTTTGTAGTTCAACCCCTACACTTGCATATTATATATACTATTTATCGAGTATAATAAATTTTAGCTCGCCTTATCTATTATTTGATCATTATTGTGGGTTAATTGTTGATGCAATAGATTGTAGATTTCTGAGAGCCGAGAGATCGTTCGGTACAATGATTGCCGAATCTGACTTGTTGAGCACTGATGAATCTCTATTTCATCATCTTTATTCTATCATTTTGGCCTTAAAACCCCTAGTAAATGCATGTAAATACCATTGATGCATGTATTTTAGCATTCATTCATATTCGCGTAAATAATGTATACAATACGATTTTTAAAGCCAAAATTATAGAATAAATAAAAGAAAAAGAGTAAAATAATGAAAATATTTTATGATCTAAAACACCGAGACCTAGGCATCTTGCTCACTAGGTCGACCAGGAATAAAGTAGGGGGAGATAAGGGATCAAAATACAATAAAATCCTTATTTATTTTATTCATTTCTATTCATTTTTGGATGTATTTTTAGTTCTAATTTCTATACTTCAAATAAATAAACTTTTACACGAAAGTTGTAGATAATTAAATAGAAAAAATATAGAATTGATTTCACACAAAAATAATATACAGATAAAAAGATATACTTTGAATAAATTTCCAAAATCCCAACTTCCAAGACCCATATCTCTAAAATAAAAACTCAAAATATATCAAAATTAATTTAATTGTATATAACTTTTAATAAGCTATTTAATGGAGGTAGGTTTATATTTTTTGGAGTTACGATTTGAAAGTTAGGTTTTGGACCCTTATTGTATATTGTACCGATTAAAATATTCATTTTATTCATTTTATTCATTGTTCATTATTTTTATCATTTTATATTTTTATAATTTTGTAAAAATTATTTATAATATATTTTCATATTAAAACTAGAATAAAAAATAAATAAATTCTTAAAATAAAATACTTGTATAAAACACACAAGTAAACTACATATATATACCTATATAGACATATATCCATTTATTTAATTGTATATATTACATCGAAAAATAAAATAAAAATATATTAAAGTGTATAAAATTAAGTTATAAATATATAAAATAATAAACTAATTTTATAAAATTAAAAATAAAAAATAAAAATAAACTATTAAAATATATAGACAAACATACCTGTATAAAGCCCACAACAAGTAAGTTGTAATTATAAACCTCAAAAAAATAAATAAAAAGCATAATAAAATACTTTTAAAATTATAAATAATTTTCATTCTATAACCTAAAATTAATAAAACCTTCTATTGTTTTTAATCTTATTTACAAATAAGTTCTCCAGGTTTTTTCTTGGTCGGTCCACGTGGACCAACCAGGAGCGTTGGAGATTTGACCAGCAGTCAACTCTCTGACCTGCCTCCTTCACCTTGTCACACCTCAATTTTCACCCATTTTTCACGGATCTCTCGAGGCCAGACCTTGCACCCTTTCATGATGCATCCTTCACAACTTTTGCTCCCTGATATTCGAGCATACGCATCCTATTATTATCTTGGGCCGAGCATCATCGATTCGCTCGGTCTTCATCGATCTTTGAAGCCTCTCCGTCACTTGTAAAAAAACCCACCTTCTCTTTCCATTCAATTTGAACCCCATTTAACCTAGCTTCGGCTAGCCTCTCTTGCTCTGGAGTGTCTCTTGTGATAGGGGAGCCTCCATTAATGGCTAGCGGGTTCCGGCGAAGTCTTTGGCGGCTTCCACCATCTCCGGTGGCCACGCCGCTGTGAGATCTTTGATTCACGATCCAGAAACAGTCGAGGTCCATTTTCTATTTTTTCTTGCATGTTTAGCATTACTGTAGATGTAGGGATCATTTTCACGCCTTCAAATTCACCATTAGTTGCCTACCACCTTCATTTAAAGTTTGCGGGAGTTCGCTTGACGAACCTTCTATCGTGCCATACACAACCCACTTCATCCTCGCTTGCCTTGGGAACCCTCTATTGTTGTTCATGAGCTTCACTTGCAGGTCACAGATGCCCAAAGACTCCTCCTGGAGTCGTTTTTTGCAGAAGAAGATGCTTCTTGAAGCAGCCCATGTTCTTTCACGTCGCAACAGTCCTCCAGTACCCTCCACGCTGTTTTGGGGCCGCCAATCGATAAAGGGTGCTTGCAGGAGCCTTCCGGCCATTTTGGTGCTTCAAAGATCACTGAGTAGTGAGTTCTTGGACAATTTTTCTCTGCCTCTCTCCACCATCGATTCCGGTCGTTCTTGGCGACGTTCAACATTCTTCCAATCCAACGCATCCGCAGCCATCCGATTGCCGTGGGGATCTAATCTGAAACCTTCATCGACGAAATGGTATCGGTGCGCCTTGCGTCGATGCGTGTACAAGTGAACATCTACCAGTCATTGGATTGCGCTGTTGTGGGTATTTTGCACCTTAAACCCACTAAGTTTTTTGTATTTAATAATCAAAATTAAAACTTTCATCTGCAGTTTTGTTTATTTTGTATTATTTACAAAAGACCCTCAAACTTTGCATAATTACATTTCAGTCTAGGCCACGTCACCTCACGTGATGCTTCATGTGAGGGGACATTTTGCGCCTAGACCCCAAGGGTTCTTGGTATTTCTATGAAGTCCAAAAACATTTTTACGTTGTTATAACTTTTTGTAAATATTGCAAATCAGCCCGTAAGCTTTTGATAATTGCAGTTTGGCCCTCGCCAGCGAGGCTCACGAGTCCAAGCACGTGAGCTTGGCTATTTTGCGACAAGGCCCTCGTGGCTTTGCTTATTTCTATTTGGTCCAGTAACTTTTTGTATGTAAGTTATATTTTTGGTGAAATTGCATACATGTGCCTACACTTTAAGATATTTACAAAAATATCCCTGTCAGTAATGTAATTTTTCTTTGTTATCTCTATTTATTTCATGCATCTGTATAACTCTACAAAAATCCCAAAAATAGGTTTACCAAACTGTTGCATTGTTGTTCCATGCCATATTTTTAGATTGCAATTTTTGATCTATTTATTATTTATAAAAAATAAAAAACGTATCGTTTTGTCCTTGTTTGCAAACGAAAATATAGAAAAATTATAAAGCCTTTTTGAAAAATTCCTAAACAATGTATTTCATATTTACATAAGTATTTTACAACTTCAGACCAAAAATCACAATATATATAAAAGAAAACTCATAAATATTGAAAAACCTCTAAAACCTTTATAAAATTATAAAAAATCCTTAAAAAACATAAAAAAATGTAATTTTTGTTTCTTTACTTTATTCTCATTATTATTTTTTGTAAAATTAATTTCGAGACTTTTTATTACTATTTGATATTTTTTATCTCCAATTTAGTTTCAAGTATTTATTTTAACACCGATTTTGGGTATTTCTGACTTTCAAAATATATAAAATTTGCAAAAATTCTGGAAAAATCATAAAAATAGTAAAACATTAGAAAAAAAAACCAAAAAATATTTTATTTCATGTATTTCGGTCATTTGTACCTATTTTTATTATCTCTCTCTTACCTATATTGTATATATATTCTCTATAGCTTTATATTCCTATTTAAAATAAAAAGAAAATATAAAATCATAAAATTAAAAATCAAAATACAAAAATAAAAAATTTAAAATAAAAAATTAAAAATCAAAAACCCACAAAAAAGAGCACACTTATAGACAAATGCACCGCATTTACTTTTGTGCATTAATCTGCCTGATATATCCTGCATGTTCCCTATGTTCGACACTCTACACATATTTGCACCTATACACATCTTTGTTGTAGAGCTATAATAAATTTTAACTCCGCATCTTTCTTTTCATTGTTTGATCATTATTGTGGGTTAATTATTGTTTGAAGATTAGATTTTGTGCGAGGTCACCTCGTCGACTGTTGATTTGCCTTATGAATTAACACGATCTCTGCAAAATCCGTTTCAACAGGCACCGTAGACCCTCCATGACCGGACATTGGGATCCCTCTGTGATTTAGCTACCCATCAAATAACATCATTGTCGAGGAACAACACATATGATAGATTTTGTTTGCATTTCTCAATCATTAGTTTTTGCTTTTTTTTACTTCATTTATATAACAGTTTATTTGTGCTAATGCATTTTCTCTGTTGAATTTCTTGTGAGGGACTGCGTGGCAAAGGCGACTTCTTAGGAAGCCGACGTACCTGAGCTACAAGGAGATTGACTCTTCTTCCTCGGAGTCAACTGGAGAGAGCATGATAGAGCGACATATCATCTATTAGTATAGAAAATTTTCTTTTATTTTTATGAGAGAGACAACCATTTTATTTCCCATTATTAATGCGTAATAAAATATGACACTTGGACTCTCGGGCCTATTTTACCAAGTGACTGTGAGGCCCACCAGATTTTTCGCTATTTTCTTCTCCTTGTACATTTTGTACTCTCTATTTCCCCCTTTTTATTTATTTATTGTGAATTGTATTTTCCATCTTTATTTTCATTTATTTTGTGTGATTAAGCCCATAGCATTTTTAGGGTTTATAATTGAGTAAACTAGGTCTACACAACTAATACTTGCATGTTTCTATAGTCTACATTTGTATCTAGCTCAAACTCAATTTCATGCTTCACGATAATAGAAATTCCTTCTTAAAGCGACTTCATTGTTCTGTATAAAATATAGATTAGGTTTAAATTATTTTCTTGCATCTTGTATGGAGAGAGAGCTGGGAAGCACTGTAAGTACTCTATCTGAGCATCCATCATTTTGATACAAAGGTGAGTTTTCCATCCTATTGTCTCCTTGCATTGCTTTACTGCTATCTCCCTTTGAATTTGATCACTTAGGTTAATAGAAAATCAAAAAAATCATTAGGCAATTATTACTGAAAAATACTTAAAAAAGGTGAAAATACAAAAATTAGAACAAGGAGACTACGAAATAAATTTTAATCCGAATTAAATCTGTAACAGAGATCATTAGGGTTCACAAAGTCCTCATTGTATTCAAGTACATTCCAGATAAAGGCACATCTCTTAGGGAATGGAGCCAAAAACCCGATTTGTGGCTGCCTCGCCTATCATCTGGGAGCGAGAAAGTATTGGTGCTCATATCATACGCATGCGAGTAGGTCCTTCCCATGACGGTGCAATTACCTTGTGTAGAGCACCAGACTGGGTCTGAAGTATTGAACATAGGTCACCCTCATGAGGGTGTCTCTCTCATCGTCTTACGTGCGAGTACCTCATTTTTTAGATAAGTAGTAGTTTCATCTATCGGCATCCTCTCTTCTTGTTTGGATGAGTAACCCCCCAGGTCCGATATCAAGGATCTCAAAAAGTTCCGATCACATGATACAAAGGAGATGGAACAAGTACTTGATACTTTTCTGGTAGTACTTACTCTCCTCTATGGCTAGCCGATAAGTATATGTTACAATTTTGACTGAATTCAGAGTAAAATTGAAAAGATAAAAATAACCAACACTTCACAACTGCACATGTGTTGAGCTAGTGAACCCAATTTTGTTTGGCGTTGTTTTGATCTAGATTAGGATTCAAAGATCAGTCCCATGCACTTGCACCATTTTATCGTTCCTTCTATTCTTCTATCTTTGACCCTTACTTACTTTGAGCCTTCTACTGTTTTACACTCCTTTTATTCCTTATTCATCACCATATCTTTCATCCTTTCTCTATCTTCCTCTTGACCTTCAAGATGTCGACTCTTTGATGGCTTAGTCGGGACTTTATCGACATTCACAACGATTACACGGGTTCAACATCTTCAATAATTCGATCGAATTCCATGAGTGATTAGCACCGACTTTACGAACCATCCTTAAGGCTCCCCGTTTTTTTACCTCCCACAGACCGGGAACACTCTCTTCTCGAGTTTTATCCTGTTTGGATGAAGTTTATTTCACTCCTTACACTTCTCCATCATTAATAAAAATCAGAATTGGCCCTAATTATGAATTATTCTCAACATCAGGTGCTTGCATGCAGATTGATCGAGATATTTTCTCTATTGCAGGTCAAGACCCCGATTTAGAGCCCGAGTATTCGCAGCCAGATTCCAAGATTGCTCCCCACCGTTCATCTTAAGTGGATCCCCACTTGGCGCAACGACATAAGCCCGATAAGACCCACACGTGCCGAACACCTCACCCTAAGTAATTTGTGCCACCATGCCCGTACATTTTTGTTTTAATATTTGGTCCTGTAAATATTTTCTTATGTGTAATAATTTTATGAATATTTTCTAAATGGACCCTAAACTCTCTAAATATTACATATATGTCCTACCACCTCATGTGTGGGGACATGTGAGGCACTATAAACATTGCATTTTGTACCCTATGCTTTTCTGGACCAATTATTAGTTGATTTTATAATTCATAAAAATTACAAATAGGTCCATCTGAACTACAATATTTAAGCATTATGTATTTCATGCATATTAAATATTTTTATTGCTAAAAATTTTGAGGAGAAATTAATATAGGTGCATTTAACATCGCTTGATCACATATATTTTTCAGAAGGCATTTTATTAAATTTTCTATTTTCTAAAAATCCAAAACACACACTTTCCCCTGCTTAGCATACAAAACCTATAAAAATTATAAAATCTCCTCCAAAAATCCAAAAAATCATATTAATTATATTATTATAAACTCTACAACATATCCAAAAATTACTAAAAAAATATAAAACATAAACCTAGAAATCACAAAATCCTAAAAAATACATAAAAATTAGCAAAACTTCTTTTAAAAAGTCCAAAAATATTGCTTCATGTTTGTGAATTCTCTTTGTTATACATATTATGTATCAAAAATAGTTTTAAGTAAATTTTAGAATTATTTATCTTTATTAAACCTAAAATAATCTATGATAATGATTATGTTCATTGATTTCCTATTTTTATTACTTTAAAAATACTTAAAAATTAGTAAAAATTTTGTAAAGTTTATCGAAAATAGAGTAAAATAAAAAATAATAAAAATAATTTATTTCATGCAATTTGTTTATACTTTGACTTAAATAAATATATAGATATCTATATTATCTATTATATACATATTACTTATATAATATCTATTATCTCATATATATGTATATATTATTTTAAAAATAAAAAAGAAATTAAAAAATTATAAAGAAAATATAAAATATAAAATAAATAACAATAAATAAAAATAAAATATAATTAAAACACAAATAAAAAGTAAGAAAAATCTAAAATAATAATTATTAATTATTACCTGCATCTGTTTGCTCCATGTGTTCTACCTTTACACTACTTACACTTATACACATTCATTTTAGATTTATAATAAAATTTAACTCACTTTGCATTTATCAATTTAACTTCTATTCATCGATGGGTTATCTGTCAATTAATTGTGATTTTTGAGCGGCCAACACATCGACTTGTGTTCTAGTCATGCTAGAATACTAGACCCTCTCAGTGTGACTACGACTAAATCTATGCAATGAATTGAAAATGTAATATAAATCCTAAACAAAATAACTCAAACCTGACATGAGATCAGGGAGTAGAGGATTGCATCAGAGCAGCTCCGATGATGGCTTGAATCGCTTCAGATGTTCTTCTCCACTCTTGGGATCAATGAGGTTCACCTTCTGTAACATGGGATACACTCCAAGCCTCAATCCTAAGGGTTTAAGTTGGATCAAGATGGATTGAACTTTAAAAAGGAGACGAGATGCAGATTTATAGATAGGTGTGTGGTAGTCTCGTGAGGAAGATGGCGTGAAGAGGATGGTGGGTTGGTGGAAACTCTGGTCATGGCGTGGAAAGGGTCAGGGAGAGCACAAGAAGTTGGTGGTCTCGCAGAAGATAGAGTTGAGTCGGGATAAAATGGAGAAGGGGGTGTCTCGTGTTCTGATAGAAGTCAAAGAGGTGTAGGGTACAATTGATCGAGGTTAAAAAAAGAAGAGACGTATTGTCTCATGTACGACCAACCAGACAAAATGAAAAAAAAATAAATGTGTATAACTTCAAAAAATAGTAAATGAATTTATTAATTAAAACTTAAAACATGAAAAGTGTTTATAATTTTGTGAACTATTTTTCTGTGATTTTTATTTGTTTTTACAACCTTATTTATAAAATATTAATATGTGTATGTATATTCATTGGTATATTTACTTGTATTTTTCATATTTTATTTTTATTTTGTATTTTATATACATAATATTATATTCATATACTTTATTTATTTACATGTATAAATAAATATATTTATATATTTCATAAGTATAGTATACATATATTATAATGTATTATTTATTTTATTATATTTTTATATGTTTTATTTATGTTCATATTTTGAATATTTTTATATAATTTATACAATTATTTTAAAAGATACAGAGGGTAAAAATGTAAAGGATAAAATAGATTAATTTTATATATAGATACATAGTACAATGGTACTCGAGAGTCGATTTTTATATCTAAATTCCATTTTTAACGAAACTACCTTTATTATGTAGATAATTTAATTTGGAATACAATGAAGGTGATGTTCGTTCAATTTTAGTTTATATGGAGAATATATTGATCTGTGAAGTTCGGTTTGCATCTTTTTCATCTGTGTACAAGTTACATTGTGCATAATTTTTATTGGCTATTATTTTTATAAAGTTCTATAAATTTTTGTGTACAAGTTTGGTGTAGAACATTTTGTTATTTGAGGCGTGTTTAATAAATAATAAAATGATGTAAAAATGTCTATTTTCACTATAAACAATTATGTTTCTCTTTATGTATCTAGTCCTTGTCCCCATACTTTATTCATGCTCGATCAGTCAATATTGACTTGGTATCAAAATTTAGGGTCATTCACTATCTTTGATACTTCATTTATTTTTTTTCTTTATTATTTTATTTTAGATTTAAATACAAATAATTAAGTATTAATTACAGATGGATATTGAATGCTATTTTGTACAAGTTAACCGTATTTACAAATATTTTGATAGGGATTTAAAGAAAAAATAGAAGAATAAAGGTAGGTGAATTGTTATTCATTAAGAAGTTGATATCCAGTTTGCAAAAACCAACACAAGTCGTCATTGTGTCCGCGAGGGAAGCTTCGTTGGATCAAACATGATAATGATAGTCGCTTGTTTTATATGCATACTCTCCAAAGTTAATCCCTAATACTTTGCGGATATAAGAAAGTATTTTGGAAATTGTTTCCTAAATCATGTGAGTTTGTATTAAATTTTTTTGTTAAACACTATATTGGTGACCATACGATAAACACCTTTTGAATGCAAATTTGATTTGCATTTTCCACGTTTCCAAGATCTTTGAGTTATGAACTCCTTTAGCAAGACCATCCGCTACTCTACTGGATGGAAGGAGCACTTTGACATCAAGCATGCTTCCCAATGCACTGCCATAACCACCCACCACTCCTCTCGAATCCTAATGCAAACCCTAAAAGCTTCATGCACCTCCTCTCTTGAACCCCAAAGTCTCCTTACCTCAACGGTATCTATCTTCCTCCTTCATGACTACGATGTTGCCTTTGTCCTCCACGATCCCAACCGATGTTTTTGAAACTGAACCAGACACTGAACTAGAAACCTTACCAAAATGGTCGGGTCGGGTAATGGTCTCTATCTGGCTTCACCTGATGTCTCGGATGCTTCAGGGCGCATGTAGGAATCGACCCTTTCATCCATGAGGTCGATCCCAGATCAGTTGCTAACGACAAAAATGAGGGAGCATTAGACTGAATCATGTATTCAAACTGGTTCAATCAGATTATGATGCCATTCTTATTTAAAACCGGATTAAAACAGACCACTGAAAAAAGGAGTTGAACCGGCTAATCAAATCAAAATGAAATAAAATGTATATAATACACACACACATATAATACATAGATAATGCATATATTTCAAATATACATAAAGTATTTTTCTTGTACACCATCAAATATCATGCATATCATACATATATATATATATATATATCATTTGAACTAGGTGCTCTATAACATGATAATAGTTTAATTATATTTAAAATCTAATACATGTAAAAAGTTCTGTTAGTGTAGTTGATTAGAAGATTGAAATAGATAACTAAAGATCATGGATTCAACTCCCACTATTAGGAATATTTTTAAATAATTTAAAAATAAATGTTGTTCAACTTCAGTTAAACCTAGTTAAATTGAGTCAAAAAAACAAGTTGAATTGGACTGGACAGGTTAACTAAAATTGAATAATTGAACCGAGCTGATATAAATTGATTACAGACCCGATTCATGGCCGATCCACCCCTTGGCTTGGCGGGTGGATTGACCTCGTGGTCGCATTGGGAACGTCATCCTGTGCTCAACATTGCCGTGTGGTATCTAAGCGAGAGATTGGCAACGACACGAGGAGTTACGTACAGGGTCGGCACCCTCCACTAATTACCGTTTGATTTGGGCGATGGAGATGGGCCAAATTGGCTGCCTTTTTTCTGCACTTGCGTTTGATGTATACATCTCTTCCTTCGAATTCCAACGTAAGTACGGATAATTAAGTTGAGTGGATATAGGGAATTGACTTGAGGTGTAATGGGATTTGCTTCCACAGCTCTTGCAAAGATTACTGCCCCCACTTGCTGATATTTATTCTTTCTTGTTCTCTTTTTATTTGGTAAAATTACGGATTTGCAATTTTGATTTGGTGGACGATGGGAGGATGAGGGATAATATTTGCAAATTTAATAGAATTGGAAGGGTTAAATATATTAAAATTTAATAATTTCTATTAACATTAATGAGGAGAATTAATGAAAGTTAACACGGGGTCATATCATCGTAGGGATGAGCATCGGGTTGGGCCAGCCCGGCCCAGCCCGAAGTCCAGCCCAAAAGGTCCGGCCCGGCCCAACTGGGTTTGGGCCCAATATTTAGGCCCAAAATTTTTTTGGGCCGGGCTCAGGCTTGGCTCGGCCCAGCTCGACCCGACCCAAAGACCCGGTCGAAGAGGGTCCGAATCCTTTCTCACATCCTACATGCATGAAAACTCCCACCTATTTTATGTGCACTCTCTTTCTGTATACTGTCTTCATACAACATTTATAAATCAAGAAAGTTAGACGTGTGACATGAGTTGATGATCAATGTATTTCAATTAAGAATTAATTTTCCTTAATTAATCTTTGGTTTAGATTCTTTCGGGTTATTCTTGAATTTGTCATTATTTATTTTTTTCAATCTAAATATTTTCTATTATTGTACATTTACCCAATATGGGCCTTATGCCCATTTTTAACATGTAGGATCTGATGCACCCGTTATTGTTAACTAGGTAAGTTTGATTCACTCTTTCAATTTTATAAATGAGAAACATTCATGGTATCTAGTATTGAGTGCATGTGTGCAAAATGAGAAATCTTCGGATTTGGTAGAGTTGAATTTTAGTTGTTTCACAAGTATTATGGTACATATTTTAAACAATTTTAGCTTGTGTAACTTGAGTTGATATTAGCTTGAAACAATAGAGTCAAAGTTAATAATATCTAGTTGGGAGATGGGCCGGCCCGGCTCAAGCTCGGCCCAAAGGAATTGGGTCGGGCCTGAACTTGGGCCGAACAAAAAAATTTTTGCGGGCTTAAGCCTGACCCAAGACCCGAATTTTTTAGATGGACTTGAGCCTGGGCCGTTCAAAGCCCGGCCCAACCCGACCCACGCTCATCCTTATCATCATGGAATGGTCAACAACTATCTCAGCTTCTATCGTATAATTTAGAATGATGAAGTATTCAAGAGTAATAATAAAAGTATACAGGGTTATGCATGTGAAAATTCTTTGAAGAAAAACAAAAGGTCGTGTGCATAGATGAGGTGAGTTAAAGCCAAAGTTCTTCCTCACCATCAAGCTCCTCCTATTCGCGTGACCCGTGGGTCGTCCCTAAGCCCAAGCCCAAGCAGTAACCGAGCCCCACAACACGCTCAAGCCAGGCAAGATCAACGTGAACATCGGGAAGTTGCCCAAGCTGCCGTGCTACTCTCGCTGCTCGACGGGCTCGTCGATCTCGAAACTGCGGTGTGCCTGTGTACTGCGATCAAGACGGGCATCCACCCGAACCTGCCCGTGTCTCTCAGCCTCCCTCCTCCTCAACTACTGTGGGGAGAACGTTCCCCCTGGATTCCAGTGCCCATGAGCACGCGCTTCCTTCTACGTACATTCTTCTTGCGATTCAGATGCTGCTCCCTTTATTTCTTAAACGCTCGTGAAATGTCGTGATTCAATCTTAATAATGACGGCTTTCTTTGGATTTGGTGCTATTCATTGCGATGTGCATGCAGTCTAAGAACTCAAGTGTACTTGGAAGCTTACGCTGCTATGCTCTTAATATTGATATCCCCTGCGGTCCTGCAGATTCTGCAGTAACCGTCCGATCCATTCAATCTTGATCAAGTGATTCACACGAATTCGTACTTTTGAAGGATCCTTACTGTGTAAATTCATGCGAACCGCTCCGTCAAGATCGAGCGGCTTGCACAGTTACTGCAGAGCCTGTAGTACTACCGCAAACGATCCAGCTCGATGTTCTTAATCCTAAACTAATACATAAATGTCCTCCCCCTTCAAGCTCGAGGACTTTATTAAATAAAGATGCCTACAAATCCAAATCCGCAAGCAATTAACACATACACTTCAGCTCGATCTACAAAACAGATTGTCATAGAAAAACGAAATAACAAAAAGTAACGCAATGATTCCATTCTCACATAAATAAATTAATATAATAATAATTCCCACCTGCTTTTTATTAACAATTATTGAAGTATACACAAGAAAATCCAAAATTCAGCACGACCTGTCCTTACAGCTCGTTGTCAACCAAATGTGATATGTTAACCTCCACAAGGGCCGAGCCCCACAAGGCCCTTTTAAAGGCCTTATATGGGCCTACAGTCTCCTTCTCCCCTTCTCCGTTGCTCTTCAGTCTTCACATATGTACAAACAATGAGGGCACTGACGTAAGGGCAGGCATGGCCTCGAAGAGGCAGGTCACTTCTGCTTCTTCCATCACTATCCATCTCCTTGTGTTTGCCTTCACGACACATTACAAAAAAAATTGAGCTAGAGTGACGTTTTCGAAAAAATCCGTCACTAAATTAGTCGTTGTTAAATATATAATTGTGATATTATTCATTGCGAAATGAGTTTTCGTACTCAAAATTAACAGCGAATATCATATCTGTCATTATATCACTAGCAACAGTCCACATAGTGATATTTATCCATTGCTATTTTTCAAAAATTTAATTAATCATCGTTAAATTTTGAACTAAAAAATAGCGATGATTAGTTGATATTTTGAAAAATAGCAACAGATAAGCGTCGCTATGTAGACCGTTGCTAATGATATAATGACAGATATGATATTCGTTGCTAATTTTGACTAAGAAATTTTATTTCGGAACGTATAATATCGTCGTTATATATTTAACAAAACCGTTATTATAGCTCAATATTATTGTACTAAATTGAAAACATTGAATTAAAATAGTTCCCGCATTGTCAGTGATCGTAAGGTCTACTGGATCGAAACCTATGTGGATAATGGACACGATGGTCTGATGGATAAGAGATTGATGATGAGTATCAAATTGTTTATTAATATGAGGATATCGATATTACTTGCATGCCAATGGATAGTATAACAAAATCAACTCCTTTAGCTATCATGAGAAAGTGTATAAAGACCTCTAAGGTCCTTGTTTTAGCTATCATGAAATATTTCTTTTTGTTGTATCAAAAAGTATGTACAATTTATTCATGTTTTCATGTATTTACTATTTCATGGATTGTATAGCATTAGTCAAGTTATGTTTGTGATTAATCAATAAACATGTTTGAAGTCTTCTTTTCCTCTCGCGAGAGGAACTCTCTGTCGAGAGGCTCTATCTCTCTCTCTCCCGCAACATTTACATGCACATCTCTCTCTACATAAGACACGCCCTCTCCTCTTTTCATATTCCTTTTTTTATATTTGGAAATTTTATATTTGGAAAAGGTCACAAGATCTCTCTATCTCTGTCTTCTTATTTCTATATTTAAAGCTGGAAAGTTTTTTTCTAAGCGATTTATTTCAACTTAATTCCATCACTTTCAACGTCAATGATTTATGAATTCTAGTTTTGTCAAAATTTAATTGTCACTACAAGAAAAATGGATTGTGGTCATGGAACGTGGTCACGAAAACTTGTGACCACGATAATTCTGTGATCACTAGTTTCTCGTAGCTACAATCTGTGACCAAAGTCTTCATACAAGAGTTGTGGTCACGACAAGTTCTGTGGTCACTTGTAGTGGTCATGAAATATTCGTGGCTAGAGAACTCTCGCGACGAAATTTGTAGCTACGGCTATTGACCACGACGTGTTGTGGCCAGAACCCAATTCCGTTGCCACAAATCCCACATCCGTGGGTATAATTCTGTAGCCACAACTTATTTTCCTTATAGTGTATATGCATTGAGCTTATAATTCAGTTATAATTTCCATCGAAAAATACATTAAACAAGTGTAACTAGGACATAATATTAGCATATTAATTTTTTATCATTAAACGACCAAAAAATATTTTCATTTAGTGAAAATAATAAAATATTGAGGTACGGTATATGTTTGTTCTAATTAAATCTCGTAGTTATTAGCAATCCTTCTAAGAGAAACTAAATCATTTCAAATATAAATCAAAAGCATCTATTATAAGTTATAAATAGAGGTCAAATAGATTTAAAAAATCACAAATGTCTGGAATATGCGTTGCAACTAGCGTTATAGTAAATATTGTTCTATACATAATACATTTAAATTTCAACATATGCATTAAACTTAAAGGATCGATAATTGATCGATCCATAATGTACGAATTCCTGTAAACTATTTTCGTCTCTTATTTCTTTATTTAGATTGTGATATTTTTAGAATTTATCTTTACTCTTTATAACTATTGTAAAATTATATACAATAAAAAACAAATTTACACATGTTTAGTATTATGTGTGTATGTGCATTTTTGACTCAATAACTTTGCGGTAAAAATTTTAAATAGTGATAAATAGCAACCCATTCATCTTCATTAAAGGGAAATAAACTTGACCCTAAAACTGTCTAAAATCGATACTTTAATGTTTACAAAAAATACATATTTTTAGGAAAAAAACCGTAGGAGCATTGTTACATTTTTACAATAAAAACGTTATCACAAATTAACTTTCATTATTAAAGATCTACATTAATTGAGTCTATAAATAGATTTTTTGGCTGTAATGAAGCGCGTGTTTTATTCCTAATATTATTAATAGGAATCTAAATAAAAAGGACATTGATCGGAAATGAAGAACAATAGAAATACTTTACATATTCATTTAGATATACAATTATATGATGGATTAAACATTAAACAATACAGTAAATGTATTTATTTTATTACAACGTTATCAGAATGTAATATAAAATTTTATTATGTACATTTATAAATAAGTCAATGATTATATTTATATTAATCCTAATATACCGGTATTGCTACATGTTGGATGGGTTCCCCTCCTTGTGTGAATATAATCCATATATATAAGACATTGGTAATGCTATTTGAAAAAGGAAAGATCAATTATCTTTAGAATCTCTACATCTATAACCATGAGTAATTCTTCAATTACAATCATAACCCTGTATAATCGTGAATTACATCTAGAACCCTCAATAGTCTTAACTCTTATACCCATAACTTTGAGTTAACTTCCATCAAATATTCTGTTAACCATGACGGTATCTGTCAAACATTTTACATTTTTTACCCTTTAAGTTGTATCATTTACAAACAGGTACACTCCCCCTACCTCATCCTCCTCATCGACAACCATCCTATCCCGGGAGATCAAGACTATATTGCAGAAGGTCGTCCACCCTGACCGAAAGATTGGTCATAGCTTTTGGACTCGGTCTTGTGGACATATAGGACGTCCTTCAAGACTCCTTTGGGTACATCTCTCTTTCGTCTCGTTTATGGCAAGCCTTGCCATTTACCTGTTGAGCTGAGACATAAGTCACTTTGGGTTGTTACAGAGATACTTTTGGATCCAGTGAGTGTAGGAGACCAGAGAATGGCAGAATTGGCAGCCCTGGAGGAGCTTAGAGATGAAACCTTTTCAAGCAGCCTACATTATAAGGAGAGAGTGAAGGAGTGGCATGATTCTCATATTAGCCACAAGCATTTTGAGCCAGATCAGAGAGTGTGGTTGTTTGATGCCATGCTTCGATTATTTCCAGGAAAGTTACAGAGCAAGTGGAAAGGACCATATCTAGTCTAAAAGGTACATGACAATGGAGGCATTGATATATCTGAGTTGTCTTCTGAATATACCTTTCGTGTTAACGGGCAGCGGCTCAAACCATATCTAGATCATGAGCCGTTGGTCGTTGACGTTGTCCCTATTCATTTTACGTGAGATGTGGTCTTTGACTCACATCTATAGCATCTCACGCCTGATTATCACTGTCTCCTGTCATGTATAGATCTAGTTGTACATATCATTCCATTCTTTAGTCCCACACCCCATCTTTATCTTATGATTATGCTATACTTAGGGTGTACTTTACCCTAAGTATAGGGGGGTGTAGGACTCTCGGGTATTCTTTTGATTCTTTCTACCTCTGTTTTGTTGCCTATACTGACGGATATTTTACCCTAAGTATAGGGGAGGTAGACCCTGTACATCGGATTTCCCTTCGTGTACAACTTGCTATACTTAGGATTACTTGATCCTAAGTATGGGGGAAACACTGAGTCCTCTTCATTCTATTTTTTTGATTCGTCATTGTAGTACACCATTCCTTTTCACTTCCCTATACTAAGCACGAGTTATGTCTTCTTCATCGCTCTTGATTCATTCTGAGGACATCGTTCGAGCTAAGTATAGGGGGTGTTGTATATATTTCATATATACTTTAGCCATAACTCGTACTTTGTGTGAGTGTGAAAATAAATAAAATTGGCTAAAATCCTTTTACCAAAAATCATAAAATTTAAAAATTTCCCTTGTACATAAAATTCTTCTTGCACATACATAACTATTTATAAAAAATATTTTTGTACAAATGTTTGTAAAAATGATTTGTGTAAATAGTTTGTAAATATTTTGATATCAAAATTATGTATATAGTACAAAATTTTTGTAAAAATATTTGAAAAACAAAAAATTTGCAAAAATCTTGTGTAAATGTGTGTAAATATTTTGCAAAACTTATGCATTCATGCATACATCCTTGTTTTCAAATATTTTCAAAAATTTTGCATATTTTCAAAAAATTTGTAAACATTGCATGTTTGTAAATATGTGTACAGTTTTCCCGAATCTTGATTGACATTTAAACTGGCCTGTAATTAAATTAGAAGATGGAGTTTGGTTAAGACCTTAATCCACCTAATTCTAAGAGGAACCTTATAGGGCTTAAGATTAAGACTTTTCAGGTCCATTTGGGACTTAATTCTTTGAGTCCACTAGGCTATGAGCATATGTCATCTTGATGAGCCTAAGTAGAACACTTAACAATGCACACATAACTCTCAGAGACAATGGATTTACTTGCACCAGCACTTTACACGTAGCTCTCCTCGGATGAGGTGGTGAGGAGGTAGTTTCCTTTGGCTTGGAGTAGCATATGAGGGTAGTACTACTAGGCGGAACCTCTCTTCTTCTTATAATGAAGGAAGTGCGTCTCAACTTGGTCTGGTGGTGATGAAGTCTAAAGACAGGAGTTGTGGGTTGCAATAAAGCTTCAAAAGAAGGATAGTCTACTGGCTCAAGAGGAAAAACTCCTTATGTATATATGCTACACCATGTAGATATGTTGTACATATGCACATCAAAAAAATGTGCAAAGAAAGAAAAACTCCAAAAAAGTGGTGGTTCTGATTGAAAATAAAATAACCATTGGAGTGTATATAGTCCAATAAAGCAAAGCTTATGTTACACATGACCATCTCATGAAGCTTGCAGCGGGAGTCTCATCTACACTGGTTGTGCTCCTAGGGATACATGGCTACACTGGTCATGGTCCATTCTCTTCTTCCCCTTCTTCTTGAGCCGGTTGTACTTGAACTTAGAAGGGAATACCCTGCTCATCGAGGAAAGAGTTGCTAGACTGAGGCATTAGAGTTACCTTATTAAGGAGGGTTGTCGCTTTGTCATTTCTGAGGTGGGGAGCTACATATCACTTACACAATACAAGGAAAGATTCATGGTCATTAGAGTTTGTGTATGTAGACTTGTTCTGATCTGGATTGTTGAGGAGTCTTGACCATAGATTGGTGGAACTTAGAGGCTGTTGAGTTTTAAGCTTAAGTCCAAATAAGGTTCCGACAAATTAATAATCCAAAGTCTGACTAGCAAAAGTAAAGTATAGGGGGTGATGAATCCCCATTCATCACTCTTTATTCTTTTATTTTAGCTACTTATCTTGGCAAAAACAACATGTATATAGTTGTAAATACAATAAATTATCAAAATACATGCTTTTGTTAATATACAATAATTAGCATGTTTCTGTGCAAAAATAAAAGAATAAAGAAATAAAGAAAAAGAAGGAGATATTTAGAATAAATATCGAGTGGCACGAACCCAAGGGAGGGCTAAGCAGTGGCCTGACTGCAAAATAAAACAAGTAGGGAGAGATAGGGCCATTCACCTTGCACATACACCCTCCTACATGTATATATTTTATTTTCCTAAAAACAGAAATAAACATGTGTTTTTATTAATTTATATGTATTTCTAAAAATAAAATAAAAATCATAAAAATAAAATCAAAGTACAAATAATTTCTCTCTTCACATTGTACTTATACCACGTATATATGGATAAGATACCTATTTATTTCACCTTTGTAAATAAACAATAAAAATAAAATAAAAATGATTTTATACTCTCAATTTTATGTTGTAAACAAATACAATATAAAATTGGAGTATTTATACAAAAATAATAAATTAAAAATAAAATTATAAAATACATAAGTATTTTATACCTGTATATAATATAATGTATATAACATAATTTATTTTTCAAAAAATAAATAAAAATCACTAAAAAGGAGTTTGAAAATAAATAAATATTTTTTATTTTGTAAATATTTTCAAATAAAATTGTTTTCTATTTTTAATTTAATTTATGAATATTTTTGACTGTCTGAAGTCTGATTGGTCAACGGGGGATTATTGACCCCCAGTCAACTCCCCCCCTGGACCACCTCTCACCCGATTCCAATTCTCTGCCCGATTTCTAAAAATAACCCCAAATTGATCCGACCTCTATCTTCTCCAATCCAGGGCTCCGAGTATCGAGGATTGATCCATGACCCTCACCCGACATCATCTTTAGGTATCCGCTCCTCGATCCGCGTGCTTCACTCCCATCTTTATTGGACCCTGCATCGTATATAATCTGTGGGAGTCGCCATTTTCACGCATCTTCGGCCATTGTCTTCGACCCTAATGACCTCCATTCTCCTCCTTGAGTGACAGCGAGTGTAGGGGAGTGTTGCAGTGAGGCCTTGAAGCCTTTAGCTCTAGGTCCGGCGAGCCCTCTCGCCGTGCTCCGCCACTGACGAGCCCGAGCCTCTGGAGACGTCGCTCCATTGAGGTGAAGATCCCAGGAGGTAGCTGACCTCCAGCACAGACGCCAGCAGCCATCAAGTACCCTCGACAGCCTTATCCTTCTTCAGATTCCAAATTTTAGAATATGGTCAACCGAGCTTCTCCGCCTTATCCTTCATGATTGGACCATCGGTTGCCCATTCCGATGACCCCATCATCTTAGAGAGACTCCTATCCACATTCTTTGCCCCTTCGTTCACCCCGGTTTGCCCAGGAACATGTCCCCAACGCGAGATGGGCTGTGGAGGCGAGGAAGGAGGTCAAAGAGAAGGGAGGAGGAGATGAGGGCGTAGAGGAAAAGGGCGGCACTGCGGACGATGCGGACCAACGCGAGACCCGAGAACTCGAGAGCGGAGGCGCACAAAGGAGGGGGGTGTCCTGCAGGCGGAGGCGCGCGGGGGAGGGGGAGGTCCTGCAGGCAGAGGCGCGGGGTCGGGGGGAGTGGCCAGAGGGATTTGCAGGCGGCAGGAACCTTGCAAAGAGAAGCAGAAATAAATTAACAAAAAGTAATACTATCAAATAAAGCAAATGAGAGAATAAAGAGAAGCAGAAATAAAGAGACAGAAGCGAATTATTTTTGATGGTGGACGCATGCAAACTGAAGCTGCGATGTAAGACTGCCTTCAGGCAGAATCCAATCCCACATGAGAACGTTTCCCTTCGTCGTCCTGACGTCTTGATGTTCTCCGCCGACTAGAACCATGAAAAGAAAGATGATGCAAGATGGTGGCAATGGGATGTTCCTTCTCTTCCAACTGTCTACATATATCTCTCTCATTCCCTAGCAATCTCACTTCTACTTTTTCTTCCCCTCCTGGACTTTGATCAACAATGGTAGGATTAGACCATCCTCCCTTTTCCTTCTGGATCTCCCCTGTTTCTTGTGCTGTGCATGTCTCTTCATCTTTCGTTTTTTTTCCAAAAAATTGTGTATATCCTCTGTTTCCCCGAGCACTCGCGCGACCTTTCTCACTGCTTCTTCCCTCGTACCAAAGCTTCCACAAGAGCACTGCTTGAAGATGGCAAGTGGTAGATTGGAAAGACATTCTTCCATGACGCATCTCAGCGCATTTTCCCACTCCTTTTATTCAGTGATCCGATACCCAGGGAGCTCTAACAATTCGTTAGTGATGGTGGACATGTTGTGCGCAGCAATGGAGTCGAGTGGCAAAAGAACAATAGCCAACATAGCGTAGTTGTAGGAAAGGATATACCAGAGGCCTGAAAGGCATAGTCTGGGCTACAGGTGAGAGCCATTAGCCAATACCTCTGTATATACCGTTGTAGCTCTCTAGTGGGAACCTTGCAGGCGGCAGGAACCTTGCAGGCGAGGGATTTGCAGGGCGGAGGAGGGGGGTGTGTCGGGAGGGATTTGCGGGGGGGGGGGGGGGAGCGGGGCATAATTTTTTTAATCTACAAAATGGCATCATAACATAAATATGATATATTTTCAAGGGCAAAATGGTCAATAATGACTTTCCGTCACAGTTAACGGAGAAATAAGACGGAACTTGACACAGTGTTATGTCATGTAAAGGTTAAGTATTATTCAGGGTTCTGGATGTAATTCGTTATTATCGAGGGTTTCCGGGGTAATTACAGTATTACTCAAGGTTGTGGGTGTAAATATCCCTTTTTAAAAATTCAAAAACCTCTTATTTACTACTGTCTACTTTGAAAAATCAACTAAAAATACTAAAAAGCCTCTAAAAATACAAAAAATACCATGTGCTTCTTGTGTTCTGTTTTTATTTTAGTTCGATTTTTGTTTGATTTGGACTTATAAAAACCCTAAAAATTGAAAAACACTGAAAAACTTAGAAAAATCATTTAAGTTTATAAAAAATAAAAAAAATGCAATTTCAGTTTCTGTAGTTAGCATTTTATTTCGAGTTTCTCATAAAATTATTGCTTGAATTTTATAGACTATTTAGATATTTTTGAATAGCCTTTAGATTCTGGCTACACAGTAGCTTGTATTTCTCACCTTATTTCATTTTTATAAAATCAACTAAAAATCATAAAAATCTGAGACAAATACCAAAAATATCTGAATATTTGCAAAACCCAAAAATGTTTTTCTTTTTGATTCCCTTTATTCATTTTCTTAATAATTAAAAATCCAAAAAAATTAAAAATTTAAAAATCCACCAAAAATCTTTATTTCTGATTCCCGACTACTTCGTAGCCGTCGCATTCCGTGCTCCTTGAGTTCGACCTTAGTAGCTATACCAAGTAAAATAAAATAGCGAGACCGCTATTTGTTTGATTTCCTTGATTTTGATTTGGTGGTCTTTGTTTTCTTATTGAGTCCGACTCGAAAGGTTGAGGTCGCAACGACCATTGATACCTTATCTCCTTAGTCTCTCAGATTTTCGGCTTATTAGGAGGTAAAAATAATTATTTAGTTTAATTTTATCCAAAGTAATTATTTATACACATAGGTAATATGTACTATACAAAGTAGGCCTTATCTCTCTCTACTTATTTTATTTAAAGATCAGGTCAAGGCTTGACCTTCTCTTAGGATTCGGGTCACTATAAATACATCCTTCCTTTTCCTTTATTCTTTTATTTTTTCACAAATACATGTTAATTATGTAATATTAATAGATGCATGCTAAATGCTATGTTATTGTATTTACACCTATTTACATGCTGATTTGCCAAGATAAATAGCTAAAATAAAAGAATAAATAGTGAGAATAAGGGATTCATCAACCACATGTACATGGATCTGTTCGTAATTGCACAAAAGAATCAGGGACTATATGAAAAATCAGAAAAATATCTCAAATAGAACATACATTGCACGTGCTTCTCTAGAGCGAAGGATAAGAGGTGTACCAGATGAGATACGTTCGATTCAGATCTGGTGTCTATGATAGTTGTCTGATATGATTGCTCTGATATAACCTCTTCTATTCATCAGATGGAGGCTGATCATTGAGTTCCTCCCTAAATGTTGCAAGCGGTAAAGCTGCTCGATGAAACTTCAGGTTGACTATCAGCTGCAAGTGGCTTTGTTGGATCGTTAACTACTCAGATCTCAGTCAAGTGATCGGATCACATTTAGCACTAGCATTTGTGGAGATCAGAATCGATGCTCAACGATGCTTTGATATTTCGATCTACAACATTCAAATCGGATGCAGTATGTAATTTGCAAATCAAATAAAGGATACATGCAGGTGGAAGGATATCGCTTCAGATTAGATCTGTTCACAAATCATTCAGATACTCAATAAGAATTACAGAAGGTGTCAAAGATCTCCTTGCTTCTGATCTAAGTGCAGAATCAGAAGCTTGATCTCCAAAGGATTCTCGGTCTTAGGTGCTGCCTATATGTGTCGAGGTCTGATAAATCCATTGTACTTAAGGTACAAAGCATCAACGATGAATCATAGGATGCTCTTATCATAATTTCATTGCTCTAGATGAAGCTTAGTGATGACGCGCCTGACGACGCGGGTTAAGTATGTAAATAAGTAATGGTCCTTGTGACCCAAATCACCCAGCGCGCTCAATCAAGAAAAAAATTTTGTCACTTAATAAAAGATAAATCAATCAAAGCAAATGTTGTAAGCGGTTTTCGCTATTCTTTTTACTTAGTATAGCGACCAGGGTCGAACATAAGGAGCACGATGTATAAACTTAGCAGTCAGTTTTCGAAAGTGATTTTCAGTGGTTTTTGAATTTTTTATTTTTTATTTTTCACAACAAGCACAAATGAATAAAAAATACACAACACCATTCTTTTTTATATTTTTCAGAATAGTCAAAAATGGTCAGAAAATTCTATAGAAAATACTTTTGTCTTGTATATAATTTTAAATATTTTTGGTATTTTTTTAGATTTTTCTGATGTTTTTGTAATTTTATAAAAATAAAACAGTGCAAAACAAGGAAAATAGTGCACAGCCAAGAGTATTGTGCAACTTAAAAATACTTTATGTACCCAATACTCCAGGAAATTATTTTTAATATAAACTAAAAAGAAATATCTACAAACAAAGACTAGGATTAGATTTTTTGGATTTTTCTAGAATTTTCTACAACTTTTTTAAGATTTTTAGTTTTACGTAATCGTTTAGAGTTTTATAAATGAAAAATACACAAAAATGGAAAGAAATTAAAATACAACAAAACACACCTACACCTACAGTAATTTTGTTGGAATTTTTAGGCTAATTTTCAAATTTTTATATTTTTTCTAATTTCGGGCCAGCAAAAAGACACTATTTTTAATTTTTTAAATATATCAAATTTCAACAAAAAGCTATGAAAATTTTATATAATGTAAAAAATTACAACAGGAACATACAGAAATTTTCTTAGAATTTTTGCAACTATAAAAACATTTATTCCATTCAAAGAGAGCAAGCACGTTATTGTCTGGAAATAGAGGGACTAAAATGTAATTTCCCAAAGTTTTTGTTTGAAAAGATAACAGAATTAAATGCATAGGAAATCTTGCAATTTACCCAGTAAGCATGTGCGGGACACGTGACCTTCAATTTGGAGCAAGGTGCCTTTTGGAGATTTTGATAACTTTGGAGGGCGTCAATGCAATTTGTCCAAATCTCCTTTTTTGTTTTAAAAAATCCCTCTATGGTTCCTTCGTATCTTGTTTCCAGTAAATATCAAACGGGCAAGGGGGGTACCACCGCCGCCGCCACTTAGGATGCTGAAGGCGGAGGCGGGGCGGTACGGTGGCACGACGGAGGGTGGCGTGGTGGAGGGCGCACAGCTAGGTCGCTGGCGGGGCCTTCGCGCGAAGGCAGAGGGAAACGGTCGGGGAGGCTGTGGTTGGATGGTCTGTTCTGCGGATGACTGCTGCTCGGGCGGCTGAACGTCGATGGCAGAGGCACGGGAGGCGGCGGTGCGGCACCGCCGGGCTGGAAGGAGGATGGAGGCTGCGCCGCTCGCTGGAGTTAATGAACGGCGACACTACCGTACAGGGGAGCACGGTGGGAGGAGTGGCGCACCTCCGTCGCGCAGCTGAAGCTGAGGGGATGCAGCACGGGACGCCGCCCGTGAGCGGGAGTGTGGCTGGCTCGTGCGGAGCCGCTTAGAGGTGGAGGGCTCATATCTGGGCGGAGGGAGGACAAGAGGGGCACTGCCCTTGCACGCCGGCTGGCGCGCGCGGAGGGGGGCACGGTCGGCGGAGATGTCACCCGCGACGGAAGGCAAGCTTGATGGGGGCGGCTCTGTCGTGCTTTGCGGCGGGGCGCCGAAGGCTAGAGGCGGAGGCGGGGACCTGCGTTGTTTTATTTTTTTTGTTTTTTTAAATTTTTTATTTTTATGTAAATTGTAAACAGAACTGTAAATAATTTTTTAATTGTTTGTTTGAAAATGTAAATGTGAATTAAGGATTTTTAATTGTCTTTTTTTATTTTTTAAATATTTTTAGATGAACCTGCAAAATAAATATTAGAGAGATAGGAAACAAATATTTTTTATCTTTCTTGCAAAAACAAATGTGAGATAAATAGGAAAAACAATTATATGTTCCTTTTTTTTATTTATACATGAAATAGGAGGGGTGAATGATATGGATCTTGCGCGGAGCAGAAGATAGATCTGTGGCTCCGGTCACCATGCGTGATCGGAAATGATAGGTTGTGCGAGGTAGAACGTGAACATGTACAGATCGACAACATGGTATGAAAAATCGATGTCGGACGCGAATGTGTGTGGCGACGAATTTTTGTGATTTTTAACGATCTAAAAACTAATCAAACTGGAGCAAAAATTAGATCTACGATTTACCTAGGAAAAACGACAAGAAATAAAATGGATCTCACCTTGGGGTCGGAAATGTTGTGACGGCCTCGACGAAGGCTGATGCGCTGTCACCGGATGGCTCGGAAGCTGGACATCCTTCTTCAACAAGAAAGCTCTCGGAGATCGGGCTCCTCTCCACTAAAGATTGATCAACGAATAAAAGAAGGTGGAGGAGCCCATTAAAAAGAGAAGAAAAATAAAAAGGAAGGAATGTACAAAAGAAGAAGGTTTTTATTGATTAACAAATAAAATAATTAAATAAATGAAATAATTTATTTTAAAAAAAGAATTTCAGAATTAATTAAAATAAATAAATTAAATAATTTCCAAAAATTAATTAGCCACCTTAATGGTGGCTATTAAAGGTATAAAATCAAATCTGATATACATGGTATATTATAAATCAAATAATGAATTAATAATTAAATCTAAATAAACTTTTCATAATTAAATTAATTAATTAATGTGAGCTATTTTATTTTTTGGTGATTTTTATTGAAGGAAGTTAGTTGTATACACATATTATATACATATAATACAATATACACATATACACATAGGGGAATAATTTATCAAACACATTTTTTAAATTTTATTATTTATATTTTTTTCTTTTTATTTTTAGCGAAAATAATATTTACAAATATGTACATTATGTTTATAAAAATAAATATGAATAAATCAGCAATGGTGAAACTGCACAAAACACCCCAGAAAACTGACTTTTTAACCGTAACTCCAAAAATTATGAAATCACAGCCATTTGAAAGATAATTTAATTTAGAGTATAATGGAAGTGACTTTCGTTAATTCGAGTTCATATGGAGCTGGAATTGATATTTTAATGATCGCATTGCGACTTTTTCTAAGGGTGATTATTTGTAATATGTAGATTATTTTACTTTGCAAATATTTTTATTATTTACAATACATTTTTATTTACAAATTTTGTTTACGAAAATAATTAATTTGAAGTCAAATTATGATAAATAAAATAGTACAAGTTTAATACAAATATACAAGGAATTTATGTACAAATTATTTTTGGATTTTTGACAGAAGACCTTATCTCCCCGTACTTTATTCCTGGTCAATCAGGTTAAGTCTTGACCTTCTCTCGGGGTTCGGGTCAGTCTATATTTATTGCATAAACACATCCTTCATTTTCTTTTATTTTTCTTTTCTTCTTTATTCTTTTATTTAAGCACAAAAAGTGTTAAAATGCATATTTAACAAATGCATGTAAAATGGTAAAATTATGGAATTAGTGGGTATTTACAAGTTTTTGATTAAAGAAATGAAGCTAAAATACAAGAATAATGGAGATGAATCGTGGATTCATCACTTAGGTATCTGCAAGCTAAAATGATGACTCGCGATGATCATCTCAGTTTCAAAATAACATAGAAAATGTGAACAGAGACGCTAATGACGGTGGAGGGAAACCTCCTAGCGTTGATCACTATATGTAATCAGAGTTGGGGAGATAGATCAATAGATGAAGGGTATCAAGATGGATGTGCTGGTGATCGGGTGAAATCGCGGGTTTAGAGTGTGAATCAAAGAGGAAGATTAGATTATGAAGAGAATCAAGGGAGAGAAGTAGAACAGAGGGATTGAGGGAGGATAAACAGGAAGAGAATAGAAAAACTATAGAAATCTGACCTGGACGTTGAAAGCGGAAGCGGATAGGTTCGCTTACGGGGGAGCTCGATGAAGATCCGTTGGACCCTTGCCTCGATACGGTGGTATTTCGTAGAGGCTCGAGCACGCAGTGGAGCAAACCCTCACCACGATGGTGATCGCACCGGACAACCTCTCCATCTCGCTCAATGACTTGAAAGAGATTCTCTTGTCAACAGAACTCTCTCACGCTCTCGAAGCTCACAGAAGAAGAGGAAGAAATGGCTGATAGAGCTTTCCTATGGGGGTTAGGGTTCTTAAATAGAGGGAGAAGATGTGGAGCTCAAGAATCAAATATGATCATTGGTGAGGTGGCTGATGAAACCCAATTTCATCATCATAATTTCCCATTATTAACCCCCTTGCTTAAATATATGTCAATAAAACCCAGATAATATCATGTAATTATCAGAGTCCTTAATAAATTAAAAACCACAAAAAATCACAAAACAAAAATCTGTGGTATTTTTTTAGCCTTAAAAATATCTTTAAAAATATTTCGAGTCTTTGTTTGATCTCATCTCCAGTTTTGGTCAACATGAAAATTGTAGATCTCGTCAAGATCTACAACTTTCATGTTTTGAGTTTTCTCAAATTCGGCCATTATCACCCTAAAAAATCAAATTTTCTTTTCGAATAATCTGATTGGGCCACGTGGCCCGTTCTGGGGGCGCCACGTGGCCCGGTCTCCTTTGTCTTATCCGTCGTCGTTTTGGGCCGTTGGATCTTCATATCGATCCAACGATTGCGCTTTATCCACGTACGCCCTTCACCACAGCCATCAGATTATCTCCAGGATTTCATCATCGTCGCACGTCTCCGCCTTTCCCTCTTCACGCCACGTGGCGGCACTTGCGCCATCAGATCTCGCCTTTAGCTCTTCGATCTACATTGTCCATTGGCGCTATAATCCCAACCGCCTGATCAAAGCCCTAATCTAATCCCATTTATCCGCTGGTGCCTCGCCTTCGACGCGCCAGGTGGCAGCTCCATATCCCTTCGATCACTTCGCCTGGGATTATATCCACACCGCTTCTTAGCGCCCTTCTCTCAGCCGTTGGATCGCAAGATCCAACGGCCAGGGCTTCGTCTTCTTCCTCCCGCAACCTCCGGCCGAGCTCCGCACCTCGCAGATCTCCGTCCCCCTTCTAATTTTATCCGCTTCACCTTACCACCTCACCTCTCTCTAACCACCCCACGACCAAGCCCATTCATCCATGATCCTCGCAGGCTCGACCACCGTCCACGATCATCCTCCAGTAGCCCCACATCCCCCTCGCAATCCTCAGCTCTCACCACCTGTACCCGTCACCCCTTCCTTTAAATACCTTGCCTCCTCCTCCGTATCCCGTCGTCCACCTTCACGAAGGGCAAGGCCCAGCCCTCCACCTCCTCCCTGTGACAGGGGGAGGGGGTAGGATAGAGCGACGACGACCTGTGTCCTCGGTGAGACCTGATGACCGCAAAAACCCGAGCAACTAAGAATAAAGAAATAACAAAGGTCGTTGCGACCTCAGTCGCTCAAGAGATCAATCGGCCAATCAAGAAAATCAAGTGCAGACCACCAAAATTAGATAAAAATCAAAGAAAATACGATAGCGGTCCTGGCTATTGGATTAGCCTGGTATAGCGACCAGGTCGGACTCAGGGAGCATGTAACGGCCTTGCGGCCTAGGAAGTAGTCTAAAAAAGAAATAAAATAAAAGAGAAGTCTTTTTGGTGGATTTTTAGTCTTTTTATATTTTTTGGATTTTTAATTTACTTAAGAAAATAAGAAAAGCAACCAAATGACAACTTCAAACAATTATTTAAGAAACCAAAAATGCTCAGAAAAATCAAACAAAAATATTTTTAAGTTTTATGGGTTTTTTACTTTTTATGATGAATTTTTGGTATTTTTCTGGTTTTTATTTAATTTTCTAAAAATAAAACATTGCAAAAAGACAACGACAATGTCCAGCCAAGCTTGGGGGACTTAGATAGAATATATAAAAGTCCCTAAGAAGCCTGGAGGTAATTTTTATGGAAAATACAAACAACAAGAAAAATTACAGAGAAGAAATTATTATTTTTGGGATTTTAAAGATTTTTTTAGAATTTTTATAAGATTTTAAGGGTTTTCAATTTTTATGGTTTTTATAAATCCAAAAATGACCAAAATTGGTCAGAAAATCAAACAACTCAAAAACAACAAAATATAATTTTTTTTAGAATTTTTGAAGATATTTTAATATTTTTTTTGTGATTTTTAAAACTGGAAAGTAAGAAAATGGCGTGTTTTTGAATTTTTAAAAATAGGAAAAGGGCTCAAAAATTTAGTGAAAATTTTACACTGTGGTATTTTCACAAAATTTGGAGTTAATTTGATATTTTATTTAAAACAATCAAAAGCCCACAGTATACAAGGACCTGATTGCAATAAAAATATCTTCGAGGGGCCTAATAGTAACAAAAATTGGGGTCCAGGGGTTCTGGTGCAATTTCTCCAAGAAGTCACGCGCGAGGCACGTGTCCTGGGCACACAGGGACCTATATGCAAATACTTTAAGTCCCTGGACCAATTAGTAACACGTACTAAAGGTCCGGGGGCTTAAGAGTAAAATGACCTCAAATTTCAACACATGTTCTAAAAAACCACGCACAGGGGTATAAGTGCAAATATGGAAACTATCAGGGCCTCTATGCAAATATCCACAAAACTCACGTGTCGACGCACGTGTCCACAATGCGCAGGGGTAATAATGCAAATAAAATAACTATCGGGGTCCAAGTCCAAGGTGCAATTTATCCAAAAACAAAACAACTCTACTCTATACTTACAGGACTAGGTAATAAAAATTAAAAACATAGGGGCCTAAGGACAATTACCCCTTATTAACGATCCAAGGGCTGAGCGTGCACCACATGGAGATCCAACGGTCCAGAATAGGGGATGCCTCGATACTGAAACCCTTGGCGCGATCCGATGGCTGTAAAGCTGCCACGTACGTGATCCGACGGTCGGGGAAAGGTGGTGCTTCTTCGTCTGGATCGAACGGTCTGGATCGACCCTCCTCACGATCGTGCGGTGCTGGCGCTCCTGGAATGGATGGCTCGGATTGAATCTGGAGCTGGAGGACGATCCAACGGTATCTGGAGGTCGAGGAAGAACTGATGGCCGGCGACCTTCGCCGGCTCGCTGCGTGCGCTCCCGGCCTCCTCGCGGGACGACACGAAAACCCGAGCGACTAAGGTAGAAGGTACAGAAAATAGGTCGTTGCGACCTCAATCACTTGGATGTGTCAATCAAGAAAAATGAACCACTCGAAAATATGTCAAATCAGTCAAGCACGAAGCAAGCGGTCCTGCTATGAGATTAACCTGGTATAGCACCCAGGGTCGAACACAAGGAGCACGGATTGGCCAAAGGGCCTACGGAGTAGTCAAAATGAATAAAATAAAAGACAAAATATTTTTTGTTTTTGTGGTTCTTAATGATTTTTATGTTTTTTTTTGAATTTTTAATATGTGAAGAAAATAAGAGAAGTAAAGACAAGCAAACTTTGACAAATTATTTAATGCATCAAAAAGCAGGCAAAAATTCAAATAAGAATATTTTTATGTGTTTTATAATTTTGTATTTTTTGGTGATTTTTTTGAGATTTTTCTGATATTTATTTGAATTTCTAAAAATCAAACAGTAGCAAAAATGCAAGGTACTGTCCAGCCAGGCCCAAAATCCCTAGATAAAATATCTAAGGACCTCAAAAGGGCCTGGAGGTATTTTTCCTGTAAACTAGGTAAAACAAGGAAAATTTGAGTACCAAAATTATTGTTTTTGGGTTTTTAATGTGTCTATTAGAATTTTTAGGAGTTTTTAGGTGTTTTTAGATTTTTATGGTTTTTAAGCAGTGAAAAATAGCCAAAATTGGCTGGAAAATCAAGGAGCACAAAACAAACAGTACCTAATTTTTATAGAATTTTTAGGGGGGTTTTTATATTTTTTTGGGGTTTTGACTCTAGACAGTAGTAAAAATGTGTGTTTTTGAATTTTTAAAAATAAAAAATAAACTCAGAAATGTCCTCAAAAATTCTCAAAAATCCTACATCTGGCAGGAGCCATGTGTCAAATTTTCATCGAATTTGGAGGTGATTTGATATTTTATTCAAAAATGACAAGAGGGCACTGTGCATAGGGACCAAAGTGCAAATACCCAAAGTTCTGGAGGTCCAGGTGCAATTAACCCAAGAAGGCACGCGCTTGAGGGACCTATATGTAAAGAAAACAAGTCCCAAGGACCTATTGGTAACTCGTACCAAAAGTCCAGGGGGCTGTGTCGCAAATTACCCACAAATAAACGCACATGCAAAATTAAATCATTCACAGGGGCATAAATGCAAATACCAAAAAGATTTCATTCATTTCAGAACCATCCAGAACTACAAGGGCATAAGATGCAAATAACCCAAAAATACACGTGACGAAGCACGTGGCTCACACATACAGGGGTATAAATGCAAATAAACTAAAGCTCAGGGTCCATTGTGCAATTTTCACAAAAGTAAAAGAACTACACTACGTATTTACAGGACTAAAGCTAAATGCAGGAAAGAAAGGGGGCCTAAGGACAATTTACCATTTTTATTAACGTCGAGGGATGGATGCACGACGCGTGGAAGATCAAACGGCTGAGACGACGCGCCGCACACCAAAGGGGAACCCTCGAGTCGATCCGACGGCGAGCATGCGTCCACGTGGAAGATCAGACGGTGGTGCTGCAACGTGGGTCTGCGAAGGAGGATTCGCTCGGATCGGATGGACGAGGTGCAACCACGTGCTTGATCGGATGGCTGAGATGCGTCGTGGCTTAACCTCGCTGCTCAACGGTGAAGATCGACTCCTGGGAGATCCGATGGTCAGCGCTACTCCGTGGATGAACGGACGAGATCTAAACTGGAGCGTCGAGGTCGATCGAACGGTGGACGAAGGATCTGGAGGAACTGGTAGCCGGCGAACTTCGCCGGCCTCGTGAAGGCGCCTCCGGCCTCCTCTGTTGCGCCTCAAGATCGGAGAAGCTCCGGCGTGAAGATGCGCAGCTGCTGTGGGTCTCCGATGCCCAAACGGAGCTCGGATGAGCTCCGACGAGGGTGGCGGAGCTGAAGCTCCTGGCTAGATGTCGAGAGGCCTCAGATGGCCTCTGCTGGTCCTGCAAAACAGCTCAGAAGCTTCGCGGGTCGAGGGCAAAGTGCCTCGACCCGGTTAGTCGGCGTGAAGGTGAACGGTGCATCGGGGCGACGGGCTCCGGTGAAGGTGGAAGACGGTGGAGCCCGGTACCCAGCTCCTGTGCGAGCTGGGTTGTGCGAGTGGGTGCAGAAGGTGCGGCGAGGGAAGGCGGAGGTGATGGTCGGGTCCGATGATCGAATGGAGGTGTGAGGTGGTCGGAATCGACGAAACACGGCGACGGCGAGATTTGGGGGTAAACGGAAATTGAACGGAAAAATAGAGCTAAGGGACTACCTGGGTGGTCGAGGAGACTGTGCTGGAGCTGGGGAAGCTCCCGGTCGTAGCCTCAAGGGTCGTCTCGGCCCGAGGCTCGGAGCTCGCTCAGACGGCGGAGCTGCGGCGGAGTCTTCGCCGGATTGATGGTTCTCGCCTCCTTCCTCGCTGCAACAGGGTGGGGTGGCGAGCTGTCACCTCGCTCTCTCTCTGGAGCTCACTGGAAAGCTGCGCGAATGGTCAAAGATGGATGAATTAGGTCGCCGGAGACGACAATATATATGGTGCTGGGTCCGAGAAGAGGGGGTCCGGGCAAGCTCAGGAGCGCGCGGATCCCGAGGGAGCGGCTCCGGCGAGGTTGCCGGATGCAAGGAGGATGATTCGGACCTGGGGTTTGGGTTAAACTCAATCGGGTTTATGCGCGAAAAATCAAGGAACTCGGGTCGGGCGCCCAAATCCGCGAGAAGTGGTCCTGGGGGGGCCAGTTGACCGGGCGGTCAACATCCCCAGGACCCAATGAAATCAGGCCACGTGGCTGGATCTTGAGGTGACAAATTAGAGTAGCTAGGGGCTGATTCTGCAAAAACTCTCAACATGAAATATTTTTCTTTTATTTTTTTCTATTTTTTGGTGATTTTTAATTAATTTTTGGAAATAAAAATAAGGTATTTACATAGTATGTACCATATATAGGTATATATACAATATGTAGTGTTTTGATTTTTTTGATTTTTAATTATTATTTTTATACAATTTTTATCCTTATTTTATATTTTATTTATTTACATTATAAAATAAGGAATAAAAGAGTGTTGTTATTTTATTTTTATTGTTTATATACATTGGTAAAATAAATAGATATGTACATCTATATACATGGCATATGTACAAGGTATTTTTGTACTAATTTTTCTATTTTTGTTTTGTTTTGATTTTGATTCTTTTTATTTTGTTTATTTACAAAATATAACATAGAATATTTACAAAAAGTTTGGAAAATGGCTTTATTTATTTACAAGGTTAAATAAATGTAGGAGCATGGTCTATGTACATGGTCAAAGGGTATTTTTGTTCTTTTTGATTTTTAACTTTTTATTTTGTTTTTATCTTTTATAAATATGTAAAAATATTTACAAGCATATTTTTGGGTGAGGAAAATATAGTTTTATGTATTTACACAAATATTTACACATGAGCTCCTATCTCCCTCTACTTTGGCTTTTATGCGGTCAGGCCCATGCTGAGCCCTCCCTTGGGTTAGGTTGCTCAATATTTATTCTAAATATTTCCCTCTTTTTCTTTTTAATCTTTATTCTTTTATTTTTGCACAAAAACATGCTAATTATAGGTTTTTACACAATGCATGCTTTTGGTAATTATTTATATTTACATATATCTACATGCATTTGCAAAGGTATTTGTAGCTAAAATATAAGAATAAAGAGTGATGAATGGGTATTCATCACCCCCTATACTTAACTTTGCTAGTCCCTTAGCAAATACTTATTTGAAAAAGAAGTGAAAAAGAAAGAAAGAAAAGAAAAAGAGGATGTACATGGATCAAGGTTGATTATTAAACTTGCCTTCATTAAATTGGGATATGGAGCTTGATCAGATCTTTGGATTATTAATGTGTCGGAACCTTATTTGGACTTAAGCTTAAAACCAAACAGCCTCTAAGTTCCACCAATCTATGGACAAGACTCCTCAATAAACCAGATCAGAACAAGTCTACATACACAAACTCTAATGACCATGAATCTTTCCATGCAGTGTAAGTGATATGTGGCTCCCCACCTCAGAAGTAACAAAGAAACAACCTCCCTCAACCTGGTAATTCTAATGCCTCGGTCTAGCAACTCTTTCCTCGAGAAGCGGGGTATTCCTTTCTAAGTTCAAGTGAAACCGGCTCAAGAAGAGGGGGAAGAAGTATAGACTTTTGGAAGCTTAGCCAGTGTAGTTAAGTCTCCCGCTACAAGCTTCATGAGATGTAACATGGATACCATAAGCTTTGCTTTATTTGACTATATACACTCCGGTGAGGTTATTAAATTTTCAATCCGACCCACCACTTTTTTGGAGTTCTTTTTGCATTTTGCATTTTTTTCTTTTTTTTTCAAGGACTTCTATACAACATATCTACATGGTGCAGCATATTTACAAGAAATTTTCCTCTTGAGCCAGTAGACTATCCCTCTTTTGAAGCTTTATTGCAACCCACAGCTTCTGTCTTTAGCCTTCATCACCACTAGACCAAGTTGAGATGCACTTCCTTCACTAGAAGAATAAGAGAGGTTCCGCCTAGAAGTACTACCCTCATATGCTACCCCAAGCAAAAGGAAACTGCCTCCTCACCACCTCATCCGTGGAGAGCCATGTGTAAAGTGCAGGTGCAAGTCAAGCCATTGTCTCTAAGAGTCGTGCGTGTGTTGTTAAGTGCTCTACTTAGGCTCATCAAGATGACATATGCTCATAGCCTAGTGGACTCAAAGAATTAAGTCCTTATGGACCTGAAAAGCCTTAACCCTAAGTCCTATAAGGTTCCTCTTAGAGTTAAGTGGATTAAGATCTTATTCAAGCTCCATTTCTCAATTTAATTCCAGGCTTGGTTTAAATGTCAACTCTCATCCAGGGAAAACTATCTACATATATGTACACAAGATGCTATTTACAAATATCTTACAATCATGCAAAATTTTTGAAAAATGTTTTGAAATCATGGATGAATGATGCATGAGGTGCAAGTTTTGCAAAAAGATATTTACCAATATTTACACAAGATTTTTGCAAACTTTTGATTTTCAAAACATTTTGGAAAAATTTTGTACTATATACATAATTTTGATACAAAATATTTACACAAGCTTTACACAAAAGATTTTTGAAATCATTTTTACAAAAATACTTTGTACACTAGCTATGTATGTGCAAGATAAGAGAAGTTTATGTACATGAAAAAAAAGTTTTAATTTTTGTGATTTTTTTAGCCATTTTATTTATTAACGCACTCACACAAAGTACGAGTTATGGCTAAAGTATATATGAAATATATACACCCCCCCCTATACTTAGCTCGAACGATGTCCTCAGAGTGATCAAGAGCGATGAAGAAGACATAACTCGTGCTTAGTAAAAGGGAAGTGAAAAGGAATGGCTAGAAACGAATAAATGAATAGAATGAGAGGAACTCGGTGGTTTCCCCCTATACTTAGGATTAACTAATCCTAAGTATAGCAAGTTGTACATGAAGGGAAATCCGAGTGAAGAAGATACAGAATCTGCCCCCCCCCCCCTATACTTAGGGTGAAATATCCCTAAGTATAGGCAGCAAAACAGGGGTAGAAAGTGATGACCGGCCAAATGACAGAGGTAAAGGTACAGAAAATTAGGTCGTTGCGACCTCTATCACTCAACTAAGTCAATCAAGAAAATGAACCACTCGAAAAATACGGAAAGTAAAACAAAGCGGTCCTGCTATGATATTAACCTGGTATAGCACCCAGGGTCGAACACAAGGAGCACAGATTGGCCTTGCAGCCTACGATGTAGTCAGAAATCCAAGAGAATTCTTTTTAGTATAATTTTTTATTTGTTTTTATAATTTTTTTGGATTTTTAAAATGTGAAGGAAATGAAGAAAAGTATAAACAAGCACGCTTGAGCAATTTATTTAATGCATCAAAACTCAAACAAAAATTCAAGAAAAATTGTTTTTATGCTTTTTGGGTTTTTAAATGTTTTTGGTGAATTTTTGGGGTTTTTCTGATATTTATTATAATTGCTAAAAATCAAACAATGAGAAAAATGCAAGGTACTGTCCAGCAAGGCTTAAAACCCAAAAATAAAATATTTATGGATCTCAACAAGCCTTGGAGGTAATTTTCCTGTAATCTAGAAAGAATAAGGAAAATTTAGGCACCCTAATTATTGTTTTTGGATTTTTAAATTATTTATTATAATTCTTATGAGTTTTTAGGTGTTTTTCAATTTTTAGGTTTTTTTTAAGCAATGAAAAATAGCCAAAATTGGCTAGAAAATCACGCAACACTCAAGAAACAGTACCTAATTTTTATAGAATTTTTAAAAGAGTTTTTATATTTTTTTGTGATTTTTAAAGATTAACAGTAACTGAAATGAAGGTTTTGAATTTTTAAAAATAATAAACAAACTCAGAAATGTCCTCAAAAATTCTAGAAAATCCTACACCATGGCAGGAGCCATGTGTCAAATTTTCATCGAATTTGGAGGTGATTTGATATTTTATTCAAAATCCACAAGGGGGCACTGTGCACAGGGACCAAAGTGCAAATACCCAAAGTTCTGGGGGTCCTGGTGCAAAATACCCAAGAAATCACGCGCGAGGCGCGTGTCTGGGGCACTCAGGGACCTATATGTAAGAGAAACAAGTCCTAGGACCTTTTGGTAACTCGTACCAAAAAGTCCAGGGGCTGTTATGCAAATTACCCACTAAAAAGGCGCACATGCGGAAATAAAGCGCTCACAGGGGCATAAATGCAAATATCAAAAACTTTTCATTCATTAAGGAACATCCAGAACTACAGGGCTAAAGTCGCAAATACGCCAAAATATCACGTGGTGATGCACGTGTCTCACACAAATAGGGGCATAAATGCAAATACTGAAAAGTACGAGGTCCAATGTGCAAATAACCCAACGTAAATAAAGTACTCAAAATATTTACAGGACTGAAATGTAAAGCATAAACTACGAGGGGGCCTACGGTAATTTACCCCTTTATTACGATCCAAGGGCGGAGCGTGCGCCACGTGTAGATCCGACGGTGGAGAGGCGAAGGCGCCTCACTCCTGCAATCCTTGGCGTGATCGGATGGCTCAGACGAAGACACGTGGAGGATCTAACGGTGTAGGCTCAGCTGCGCCTCATCTCGAGATCCAATGGTCCGGATCACTCCTCCTTTGATCGTGCGGTGCCTGACGCTCCTGGAACGGATGGCTAGGATTGAGACTGGAGCTGGAGGACGATCGAACGGTGACTGAAGGTCGAGGAAGAACAGGTGGCCGGCGAAGTTCGCCGGCCCAGTACGTGCGCTCCTGACCTCCCCTGCTGCGTCTGAAAATCGGAGAAGGTCTGCGAGGGAGTCCCGCAGCTGGTGGTGGTCTCCGATGACCCAACCGAGCCCTGGAAGGGCTCCGGCGAGGTCGACGGAGTCGAGCTCCTGGCCTGGAAGTGAGGGGGCCTCAGATGGCCTCCTCTTGACCTGCAAAATGAACCAGAAGCTTCGCGGGTCGAGGGCAAAGTGCCTCGACCCGATGAAGCGGCGTGAGGGTGAACGATGGGTCGGGACGAGCGAGCTCCGGCGAGCGGAGGACGGTGGAGCTCGATTCCCAGATCCTGTGCGATCTGGGTTGAGTGAAAGGGCGGAGAATGTGCGTGAGGAAATGGCGAAGGTGACGGTGCGTTCCGATGATTGAGAAGTTACACGATATGGCCGGAATCAGCGGAATACGGCGGAGATACGAATTGGGCGAAACTGAAAATTAAGCTAAATGGAAGAGCTAATCGACTACCTGGGTGGAGCGGAAGACTATGCTGGAGTGTGGCTAACTCCCGGTCGTAGCCTCGAAGGGCGTCAAGGCCTGAGGCTCGAGCTCCGGTCAGACGTCGGAGCACGGCGGCGCAAGGCAGCCGGATCGATGGTCCAAGCACCTCCTCCTCACTGCAACAAGGGCCAACGCGAGCTGTCACCTCGGTGGTTACGATGGAGGTCACGGGAGTGAAGGTAGGGAGCCAAAGATGAGGCGCGGAGGCGGCGGAGGTCGGGATATATATGGAGACAGGGCCGATTAGGGTTAGGCGATGACGGCTAAGGAAGGCGGGGATTTCATGGCGAAAGATCTGGCGGGGAAGACGGATGATCGGCGAAGAATCCGGGCATGGGGTTTGCGTGGGAGACAGGCTGGAGACGCGTGGAAAAATCGGCGAAGGCGGGGCGGCGCGCATTTTCCAGAAAAGGAAGGAGTCCGCGGGGGAGTTGACCGGGGTCAACAATCCCCCGTGGACCAATCAGGGGCTGCCACGTGGTTATTTTTTCGTTTATTTAATTTAAGGTAGAAAAAGGCCGAATTAAGAAAAACTCAAAACATGAAATATTTTTCTTGTATTTTTTTCTATTTTTTGGTGATTTTTAATTAATTTTTGGAAATAAAAATAGGGTAGCTATATATATAGGTGTATGTACACTATATAGATTTTAATTTTTGAATTTTTTATTTGTTATTTTTATATATTTTTATGCCCATTTTATATTTTATTTATTTACATCATAAAATAAAGAACAAAATGGTATTTTTATTTTATTTTAATTATTTATATTCATAGTTTAAATAAATAGTTATATACATTTATATACATGGTATATACACTGTATTTTTGTATTTTTAATTTTTGTTGTTTTTATTTGATTTTTGTTTTGTTTCTTTTTATTTATTTTATTTACAAAATATGCCTTAGAATATTCACAAAAAGTTTTGAAAATAAATACATTTATTTTTAAGGTTAAATAGATAAGGAATGATGATCTATACACATGGTGAAAGGGCATTTTTGAATTTTTGATTTTTAAATTTTTATTTTGTTTTTAATAGTTTCTAAATATACACAAAATATGTACAAGCATATTTTTGGGTGAGGAAAATATAATTTTATTTTTTTACAGAAGTATATACACATGAGCTCCTATCTCCCTCTACTTTGTCTTTTATGCGGTCAGGCCCATGCTGAGCCCTCCCTTGGGTCAAGTTGCTCAATATTTATTCTAAATATTTCCCTCTTTTTCTTTTTACTCTTTATTCTTTTATTTTTGCACAAAAACATGCTAATTACAGGTTTTTACACAATGCATGCTTTTGGTAATTATTTGTATTTACACATATCTACATGTATTTGCAAAGGTTTTTGTAGCTAAAATATAAGACTAAAGAGTGATGAATGGGTATTCATCAGAAAGACACGAAGAAAATCACGAATATATACAAGAAGGAGGACATCACTCCCCCTATACTTAAGGTGGAGAACCTTAAGTATAGGCAATAAAACAGAAGCGATGAAACAGAACGAATGAACAACCCGGTGTTTCCACCCCCCTATACTTAGGATGAGCAATATCCTAAGTATAGCAAAGATAATCCTAAGCGAGACCTGGGGTGAGAACAAGAACAGAAGAAAGAAAGATCAAACAAGACGAAACACGTATATACAAAAGAGTACAATGTTGAGGTGCCTCTCAACAAGCGCTAGATTTTACGCCCCTAGCTGGGCGCAAAGGCTAGAACAACGCGGTATCAAGATTCAGTACGGCATCGGTAAGGTGAATGCCGTACTGTCGTCACAGTGTTGGTATGAGAACAGCGACAAAGTCAACAGTGTAAACAAAGACACCCAGGTATGCAATCAAGCGGGTGTCTGCTACCGGCCAGTGATATGGAAAGAAGTGATCGGGATCCGGTAGCACAAAAGAAATCATCGGCTCTGGATCAGACTGGAGTGAGAGTATGGAGCCGAAGAAACCAAACGTGGAGAAGGATGGATCAGTAATAGAATCCTCCACGTCAATCAGTGTCTCAAGCAGGTGTGGACAATCAAGATCAGGAGACTCTCTAAGCAGAATGATATCCGATGCATGAAATAGAGTCAAATCAGGCAAATCATCAAATATCTCCAGAATGGGCTCATCCTCGCGAGGGTCGTCGAGTTGAGAAGACTCAGAATCAGAATGATCTAAAGACTCGGTTCCATGTTCCGGTAGATCGGAAACACACTCAGCAGGTGAAACCGAGTACTCATCGAGTGCGGCATCCTCCCGCAGATAACCCTCGGGGAGAGATGCAAGATCATAAGTGACAAAAAGAGGATCGGGATCTAGATCGGCATCTGCGCTGCTATCAAGTATCCACTCAGTACACCAGGCTGCATCATCATCAAAAGTGTAGGTCTCGACAATCTGGAAGCAGGAGAAGGTACTAGTCAACATCGCGGAAACTGGCAAAGTGTCTGTGGATGATCCTCGCTCTGCGGCTATGCTAGCTGTCAGCTGGTCCTCAGGAAGTGTATCTGTCTCAACAAAGTGGAGGACAAAAGGCTCGAAGACGGGACTCTCTGTGTCTGTACTTTCAAAGTGGTGTCCCTCATCAAGCTGTGGCTGCTGAGCTGAGTCCCGGTGACTGTCTGCATCCAAGAAGTGTCTCTGCAGGAAGGAGACTGACTCCTCCGGGACTGGAATCTGAAGTGTTTGAATCAACGGCTGCAAAAGCTGGGGCTCCTCCGGCTCCTGGAGTATCAGAAGATCTGATATCCAAGACTCGTCAACAGGGAACTCTGGGGCTGACTCGAACTCCAACTGGAAGGCCAAGGGGAACTCAAGTAGACTCTGGGTCCGAACCTCTGCTATTACAGTCATCTCCTCTGTCGGTGGTGCTGCATCATCCAAATCCTCGGGCTGGTGTGTAGAAGCTGACTCACCATGTGAAGTGACACATCGCACTGGTACTGCATCGGCCTCATGTGTTGTCCCGACCGAAGCATCTCGCGAAGAAGAACTCTGTGAAAGTAGCCTCGAGATGCTATCCAGGAAGTGAATGTCGGAACTGCGGTGTGAACCGCCACATGTGGTAATCACCAGTGCAAGCTGCTCTGCGGTCATCCCCCGCATGGAGATCTCGATCAAATCTGTCAGTGGAAGTCCATGGTCTGGAAATCTCCTCAAGAGGTCAAGAAACCTCGGCCATGCCTCGTGCAATGGCTCCTGGGGGTCAACTGAAAAGTTCATGATCAAAGACCGCATGAAATCTGCTCTACGTGGGTGAAAGTATCTCTGTAGAAACTCTCGGCGTAGCTCTCCCCACGTCTCGAATGTCCTCCCCAATCGGCGATGCCATCTCATGGCTCTGTCATGAAGTGTGAATGGGAAGGTCCTCGTCATCAGCTCCTCTGTAGTGACATCTGAATATCTCTGTGCTCTACAAAACTCCTCGAAAGCGGACAGGTGAAGATAAGGCTCCTCGTGCGCCTCTCCTGAAAATGTCGGCAGTCGCTGAATGTAATCCAACTCCAAAACGAATGGACCTAGTGTAGAAGCTGACTGAGCTCCATGTTCTATATGTTCCTCCATCCTTCTGGAATAGGATATGTCTGCTAATCTCCATTGCTCTCTCTGGCCACCAACGGAGTGCGCTCTCAACTCAGCAACAGCATCGTCCGGGTCTTGTATCTGCTCTATCTGGTATCCTCGGACGTCTCGCACAGCATTCCCAGAGTAGTGAGATGAAATGGAGGGAGGGAGCGGGAGGTTGGTCAGAGATCCGACCTCCCTAGAAGGTGGACTGGAGTGATGGTCAGAAAGCGAAGAAAAAGCCGCAAGAGTCGGCTCACAGTGAGGGGGATCCATCATCCAGGGGTAAAGAAGAAAATGGAATGAAGGGAGGTGAGGGTGGGGAAGCAGATGGAGAGAGAAGAGGATGGGGAAGGGTCGAAGAGATCTGGGAATCACACAAGATGAACAAGCAAACCCCCAATTTACCTACGCACACAAAGCTGAAGACCGAAGGGATCGGTCAATTATCTTGTCGATTTTATTTTAGGTGATCATCCAGTCTATCAGAGCGATTACGTGAGGTAAATAGGTATCCAAATCTTTCTCAACCGACTGTCCCGTACTGAAAGCCGGTAATCAGTTAAGAATAGATCAGAAGCTCTATCCTAATGTGCGGATCACTCTCTCGCTCATCCAAACCAGACAAGGAGGGGGTTACTCTCCCCAAGACAGATTTTCAGTGAAATGTCTTTTAGGTCAAGTATGATTAGCAGTCCCGATTTTATTGTTTTTGTTTTTAATATTTTTCAAATAGCAAACAAACGCCTAACGAATTTTTCGGTTCTCCTGATTATTAAGTCCGAAAACAGGGGGGAGAAGTTGAAAAAGCTGATGCACGATGAAATCAATGATGCATGCAAAGTAAGGAAGGCGTACCTGACTCCAGCACTCTACATGCAATATGATCCGCGCATAAATGTAAAGACAGGAAAGAAACTACCTATATGGTGCAGCGGTGAAAACCGAGTCCTAAGCAGGCAATTTCTACTCGACAGAACCGTCTAGCTTGGTCACTCGCCCTCGATCCAAAGAGTCCGGTCTAGACCCACCCCTCCTCTTCTCGACAAGTCGAGTTCAGGAGTAGCGCTTGACGGGGCAGGCTCACGGCGCGTAGGCTCTCAGGAAAGCGACTAAGCTATTTTTATTATTGATTTATTAGTAGGTCCAATTATCGTTCTATAGGAACAGGCAATTAATTAGGTGTGGGGATCCTACTAATTACGGCACAGTCAAGCAGAAAATCCTAAATCTAGGGGCTCGAGAAAAAACCGCGTAAACACTGGAAAAGGCAGTAAAAAGAAGAAAACCGCGTCAAAAACCGCGAAAATCTCCTAAGGGTCCCCCGAGCACACCGGTGCTCGGCGAAACAGACCCGCTAAGTATCAAGCACAGTTCAAGTCTCTGAGTCCCTGTATTATTATAACAATAATAAAATAGCCCTAAACTATCCTCACCCACTCAACTCTCTCTCTCGCTCTCTCCTGCGGCTCCGTGCAGAAGGGAGCCGCCTCCGAGTTTCGCGGTTGCGTCGGCTTCTCGAAACCAGCCGCCTCGATCCTCGGGCCCTCGCAAGAAACAGAGACAAGTGGTCAGTCCAATATTATTGTCAGAAAATATGAAATATATATATATATATATACAAAAATATATACAAAAAGCCACGAAAATCAAAAAGCCACGAAAAAGCTCAAAAAGCGACTATTAAGCCGTGCTCCCCAGCAACGGCGCCATTCTGACGACACGAAAACCCGAGCGACTAAGGTAGAAGGTACAGAAAATAGGTCGTTGCGACCTCAATCACTCGGATGTGTCAATCAAGAAAAATGAACCACTCGAAAATATGTCAAATCAGTCAAGCACGAAGCAAGCGGTCCTGCTATGAGATTAACCTGGTATAGCACCCAGGGTCGAACACAAGGAGCACGGATTGGCCAAAGGGCCTACGGAGTAGTCAAAATGAATAAAATAAAAGACAAAATATTTTTTGTTTTTGTGGTTCTTAATGATTTTTATGTTTTTTTTTGGAATTTTTAATATGTGAAGAAAATAAGAGAAGTAAAGACAAGCAAACTTTGACAAATTATTTAATGCATCAAAAAGCAGGCAAAAATTCAAACAAGAATATTTTTATGTGTTTTATAATTTTGTATGTTTTTGGTGAATTTTTTGGGATTTTTTTGATATTTATTTGAATTTCTAAAAATCAAACAGTAGCAAAAATGCAAGGTACTGTCCAGCCAGGCCCAAAATCCCTAGATAAAATATCTAAGGACCTCAAAAGGGCCTGGAGGTATTTTTCCTGTAAACTAGGTAAAACAAGGAAAATTTGAGTATCAAAATTATTGTTTTTGGGTTTTTAATGTGTTTATTAGAATTTTTAGGAGTTTTTAGGTGTTTTTAGATTTTTATGATTTTTAAGCAGTGAAAAATAGCCAAAATTGGCTGGAAAATCAAGGAGCACAAAACAAACAGTACTTAATTTTTATAGAATTTTTAGGGGGATTTTTATATTTTTTTGGGGTTTTTGACTCTAGACAGTAGTAAAATGTGTGTTTTTGAATTTTTAAAAATAACAAATAAACTCAAAAATGTCCTCAAAAATTCTCAAAAATCCTACACCATGGCAGGAGCCATGTCAAATTTTCATCGAATTTGGAGGTGATTTGATATTTTATTCAAAAATGACAAGAGGGCACTGTGCACAGGGACCAAAGTGCAAATACCCAAAGTTCTGGAGGTCCAGATGCAATTAACCCAAGAAGTCACGCGCCAAGCGCGTGCCTGGGGCACTCAGGGACCTTTATGTAAAGAAAACAAGTCCCAAGGACCTATTGGTAACTCGTACCAAAAGTCTAGGGGGCTATGTCGCAAATTACCCACAAATAAACGCACATGCGAAATTAAATCATTCACAGGGGCATAAATGCAAATACTAAAAAGATTTCATTCATTTCAGAACCATCCAGAACTACAAGGGCATAAGATGCAAATAACCCAAAAATACACGTGACGAAGCACGTGGCTCACACATACAGGGGTATAAATGCAAATAAACTAAAGCTCAGGGTCCATTGTGCAATTTTCACAAAAGTAAAAGAACTACACTACGTATTTACAGGACTAAAGCTAAATGCAGGAAAGAAAGGGGGCCTAAGGACAATTTACCATTTTTATTAACGTCGAGGGACGGATGCACGACGCGTGGAAGATCAAACGGCTGAGACGACGCGCCGCACACCAAAGGGGAACCCTCGAGTCGATCCGACGGCGAGCATGCGTCCACGTGGAAGATCAGACGGTGGTGCTGCAACGTGGGTCTGCGAAGGAGGATTCGCTCGGATCGGATGGACGAGGTGCAGCCACGTGCTTGATCGGATGGCTGAGATGCGTCGTGGCTTAACCTCGCTGCTCAACGGTGAAGATCGACTCCTGGGAGATCCGATGGTCAGCGCTACTCCGTGGATGAACGGACGAGATCTAAACTGGAGCGTAGAGGTCGATCGAACGGTGGACGAAGGATCTGGAGGAACTGGTAGCCGGCGAACTTCGCCGGCCTCGTGAAGGAGCCTCCGGCCTCCTCTGCTGCGCCTCAAGATCGGAGAAGCTCCGGCGTGAAGATGCGCAGCTGCTGTGGGTCTCCGATGCCCAAACGGAGCTCGGATGAGCTCCGACGAGGGTGGCGGAGCTGAAGCTCCTGGCTAGATGTCGAGAGGCCTCAGATGGCCTCTGCTGGTCCTGCAAAACAGCTCAGAAGCTTCGCGGGTCGAGGGCAAAGTGCCTCGACCCGGTTAGTCGGCGTGAAGGTGAACGGTGTGTCGGGGCGACGGGCTCCGGCGAAGGTGGAAGACGGTGGAGCCCGGTACCCAGCTCCTGTGCGAGCTGGGTTGTGCGAGTGGGTGCAGAAGGTGCGGCGAGGGAAGGCGGAGGTGATGGTCGGGTCCGATGATCGAATGGAGATGTGAGGTGGTCGGAATCGACGAAACACGGCGACGGCGAGATTTGGGGGTAAACGGAAATTGAACGGAAAGGTAGAGCTAAGGGACTACCTGGGTGGTCGAGGAGACTGTGCTGGAGCTGGGGAAGCTCCCGGTCGTAGCCTCAAGGGTCGTCTCGGCCCGAGGCTCGGAGCTCGCTCAGACGACGGAGCTGCGGCGGAGTCTTCGCCGGATCGATGGTTCTCGCCTCCTTCCTCGCTGCAACAGGGTGGGGTGGCGAGCTGTCACCTCGCTCTCTCTCTGGAGCTCACTGGAAAGCTGCGCGAATGGCCAAAGATGGATGAATTAGGTCGCCGGAGACGACAATATATACGGTGCTGGGTCCGAGAAGAGGGGGTCCGGGCAAGCTCAGGAGCGCGCGGATCCCGAGGGAGCGGCTCCGGCGAGGTTGCCGGATGCAAGGAGGATGATTCGGACCCGGGGTTTGGGTTAAACTCAATCGGGTTTAGGCGCGAAAAATCAAGGAACTCGGGTCGGGCGCCCAAATCCGCGAGAAGTGGTCCTGGGGGGGCCAGTTGACCGGGCGGTCAACATCCCCAGGACCCAATGAAATCAGGCCACGTGGCTGGATCTTGAGGTGACAAATTAGGGTAGCTAGGGGCTGATTCTGCAAAAACTCTCAACATGAAATATTTTTCTTTTATTTTTTTCTATGTTTTGGTGATTTTTAATTAATTTTTGGAAATAAAAATAAGGTATTTACATAGTATGTACCATATATAGGTATATATACAATATGTAGTGTTTTGATTTTTTTGATTTTTAATTATTATTTTTATACAATTTTTATCCTTATTTTATATTTTATTTATTTACATTATAAAATAAGGAATAAAAGAGTGTTTTTGTTTTATTTTTATTGTTTAAATACATTGGTAAAATAAATAGATATGTACATCTATATACATGGCATATGTACAAGGTATTTTTGTATTTTTAATTTTTCTATTTTTGTTTTGTTTTGATTTTGATTCTTTTTATTTTGTTTATTTACAAAATATAACGTAGAATATTTACAAAAAGTTTGGAAAATGGCTTTATTTATTTACAAGGTTAAATAAATGTAGGAGCATGGTCTATGTACATGGTCAAAGGGTATTTTTGTTCTTTTTTAGTTTTAACTTTTTATTTTGTTTTTATCTTTTATAAATATGTAAAAATATTTACAAGCATATTTTTGGGTGAGGAAAATATAGTTTTATGTATTTACACAAATATTTACACATGAGCTCCTATCTCCCTCTACTTTGGCTTTTATGCGGTCAGGCCCATGCTGAGCCCTCCCTTGGGTTAGGTTGCTCAATATTTATTCTAAATATTTCCCTCTTTTTCTTTTTAATCTTTATTCTTTTATTTTTGCACAAAAACATGCTAATTATAGGTTTTTACACAATGCATGCTTTTGGTAATTATTTATATTTACATATATCTACATGCATTTGCAAAGGTATTTGTAGCTAAAATATAAGAATAAAGAGTGATGAATGGGTATTCATCACCCTCCGATGGAACAACGGAGCTCCGCAGAGCTCGGTCGACTCCGGCGGAGGAGAATCTCCTGGGCTCGAGTTGGAGGACTTCAGACAGTCCTCGTCGTACCTGCAAAATGGCACCAGAAGACTCCTGGGTCGAGGGCAAAGTGCCTCGACCCCGTTAGCGGTGGTGGAGGTGATCGGTGCGGCGAGATGGTCGAGCTCCGGCGATGCGACGGCGGAGGAGCTCGAAACCCCAGCTCCTGTGCGAGCTGGGTTGAATGGATGGGAGGAGAAGATGTGCGAGGGGAAGGTGATCGTGATGGGTGATTCCGATGGTCGGGACGAAGACTAGGGTGGTCGGAATCAAAGGTCGTCGGCGACGACCTGATTTGGGCGAAAATCAAAATTAAAGACAAGGAAAGAAAACTACGGCTACCTGGGCGGATGGGTCGACTTGCCTTGAGATCAGGGATCTCTGGGTCGTCGCCTCGCGGGTCGTCGAGGCCCGAGGCTCGAGCTCTACCTTCAGGCGGAGCACGGCGGCGCGAAGACGCCGGATCTGAGGTCCGGGCACCCTCTCCTCTCTGCGACATGGTCAACGACGATCTGTCACCTCAAGGATGGCAATGGAGGTCCTGGGATGGAGGATGGGGAGCCAAAAGATCCAGCAAATGGAGGCGGAGCTCGGAATTTATACAGCCAGGGGTCCGGCTAAAATCGATCGGGTAGGGCAGCTCAGAGCGCGGACCCCGAGGCGGGCATGCCGGCGAGGGTGTCGGATCTGGCAAGAACGAGTTGGACCCTGGGTTTGGGTGTGAGGTGATCGGGTCTGGAGAGGAGAAGAGAGAGAGAAGTCGGGCAAAAAATCCAAACCCGCGAGAAAGAGGTCCGCGGGGGGGAGTTGACCGGGGGGTCAACGTCCCCTGTGGACCAATCAGAATTTTCCATGTCATAATTATTTAGAAATTCAAAATAAAATAGAAAAAGGCCGAATTAAGAAAAACTTAAAACATAAAAATTGTTTATTTATTTATAAACTATTTTTTGTGATTTTAATTAAATTTTTGAAATAAAAATAGGGTATTTACAATATAGTACATTATATAGGTATATATACAACATTAATTTTTAATTTTTGATTTTTAATTAGTTATTTTTGTGCATTTTTATTCCTATTTTATATTTTATTTATTTATAGCATAAAATTAGGAATAAAAAGGTATTTTTATTTTATTTTTATTATTTATATACAAAGGTGAAAGAAATAGATATATACATCTATATACATGGTATATGTAAAATGTTATTTTTGGTTTTTAATTTGGTTCTTTTTATTTTGGTTTTTGTTTTTGTGGTTTTTATTTTATTTATTTACAACATAGAAGACAGAATATATACAAATTTTTAGGGATTTTAATTTATTTATTTACAGGGTGAAATAAATATAGGGGTGGTTGTATGTACATGGTGAATATGTACAAGGAATATTTTTATTTTCTTTTTAATTTTTCTATTTTTATTTGGATTTTATATTTAAAAATATATACAAATATATACAAGCTCATTTTATTCTATTTTTGGAGGAAAATACGTATATTTACACACATGAGCTCCCTATCTCTCTCTACTTGGGCATTTATGCGGTCAGGCCCATGCTGAGCCCTCCCTTTGGATTAGGTTGCTCAATATTTATTCTAAATATCTTCCTCTTTTTCTTTTGTCTCTTTATTCTTTTATTTTTGCACAAAAACATGCTAATTATTAGTTTTTACACCATGCATGCTTTTGGAAATTATTTGTATTTACACATATCTACATGCCTTTGCAAAGGTTTTTGTAGCTAAAATATAAGAATAAAGAGTGATGAATGAGTATTCATCACCCCCTATACTTAACTTTGCTAGTCCCTTAGCAAACACTTATTTGAAAAAGAAGTGAAAAAGAAAAAGAAAAAGAGGAGAATGTACATGGATTAAGGCTGATTATTAAACCTGCCCTTCATTAAATTGAAATATGGAGCTCGATCAGATCTTTGGATTATTAATGTGTCGGAAACTTATTTGGACTTAAGCTTAAAACTTAATAGCCTCTAAGTTCCACCAATCTATGGACAAGACTCCTCAATAAACCAGATCAGAACAAGTCTACATACACAAACTCTAATGACCATGAATCTTTCCATGCAGTGTAAGTGATATGTAGCTCCCCACCTCAGAAGTAACAAAGAAACAACCTCCCCCAACCTGGTAACTCTAATGCATCGATCTAGCAACTCTTTCCTCGAGAAGCGGGGTATTCCCTTCTAAGTTCAAGTGCAACCGGCTCAAGAAGAGGGGAAGAAGATGAAGAATGGACCATGTCCAGTGTAGCCACGTATCCCTGGGAGCCCAACCAGTGTACTAAGTCTCCCGCTGCAAGCTTCATGAGATGTAACATGGATACCATAAGCTTTTGCTTTATTTGACTATATATACTCCGGTGGGGTTATTAAATTTTCAATCCGACCCACCACTTTTTTGGAGTTCTTTTCTTTTTGCACACATTTTTTTTCATGTGCAACTGTACAACATATCTACATGGTGCAGCATATATACAAGGAGTTTTTCCTCTTGAGCTAGTAGACTATTCCTCTTTTGAAGCTTTATTGCAACCCATGGCTTCTATCTTTAGACTTCATAACCACTAGACCAAGTTGAGGCGCACTTCCTTCACTAGAAGAAGAAGAGAGGTTCCGCCTAGAAGTACTACCCTCATATGCTACCCCAAGCCAAAGGAAACTGCCTCCTCACCACCTCATCCGTGGAGAGCTATGTGTAAAGTGCTGGTGCAAGTCAAGCCATTGTCTCTAAGAGTCATGCGTGTGTTGTTAAGTGCTCTACTTAGGCTCATCAAGATGACATATGCTCATAGCCTAGTGGACTCAAAGAATTAAGTCCTTATGGACCTGAAAAGCCTTAACCCTAAGCCCTATAAGGTTCCTCTTAGAATTAGGTGGGTTAAGATCTTAATCAAGCTCCATTTCCCAATTTAATTCCAGGCTAGTTTAAATGTCAACTATAATCCGAGAAAAACTATAAAAGTATTTACAAAGATGCTGTTTACAAATATGCACTTTACAAATATTTACAATCGTGCAAAATTTTTGGAAAATGTTTGAAAACATGGATGTATACGTGAATGACAGTTTTGCAAAATATTTACAAACATTTACACAAGGTTTTTGCAAACTTTTTGTTTTCAAAACATTTTGGAAATTTTGTACTATATACATAATTTTGATATACACATATTTACAAATCCTTCACACAAATCATTTTACAATCATTTGTACAAAAATAATTTGTATAAATAAACAGGTATGTGCAAGGTGAATTTTATCTACAAGGGAAAATTTTTTATTTTTATGAGTTTTTAGCCATTTTTTTATTCATTCACACACTCACACAAAGTACGAGTTATGGCTAAAGTATATATGAAATATATACACACCCCCCTATACTTAGCTCAAACGATGTCCTCAGAGTCAAGAGCGATGAAGAAGACATAACTCGTGCTTAGTATAGGGATGTGAAAAGGAATGGCTATATACAGAGATGAATCAAAGAATAGAATGAGGAGAACTCGGTGGTTTCCCCCTATACTTAAGATCAAGTAATCCTAAGTATAGCAAGCTGTACATGAAGGGAAATCCGAGTGAAGGATGTACAGAGTCTACCCCCCCCCCCTCCCCCATACTTAGGGTGAAGTATCCCTAAGTATAGGCAGCAAAACAGGGGTAAAAAGAATCAAAAGGAATACTCAAAGGTCCCGCATCCCCCCTATACTTAGGGTAAAGTACACCCTAAGTATAGCATAATCAAAGATGACAAACGGGATGTGGGACTAAAGAATGGAATGATATGGACATCTGGATCTATACAGGTCGGACGAACAACGATAATCAGGCGTGAGATGCAATAGATGTCATTCAAGAGACCACATCTCATGCAAAGTGAATCGGGGCAACATCAACGACCCGCGGCTCATGATCTAGAATTGGCTTGAGCCGCTGGCCGTTCACTCGAAAGGTACTCTCAGAAGACAACTCGGATATATCAATGCTACCGTTGTCATGTACCTTTCTTACTAAGTAGGGTCCCTTCCATTTGCTCTGCAGCTTCCCTGGAAATAAATGAAGCCTCGCATCAAACAGCCATACTCTCTGTCCAGGCTCAAAATGCTTGTGGCTGATGTGAGAATCATGCCACTCCTTCACTCTATCCTTGTATTGTAGGTTGTTTGAGAAGGCGGTATCTCTAAGCTCCTCCAAAGCTGCTAACTCTGCCCTCCTCTGGTCTCCTACACTATATGAATCCAAAAGAATATCTGTGACTGCCCAAAGTGACTTGTGCCTCAATTCAACAGGTAAATGGCACGGCTTGCCACATACGAGGCGAAAGGGAGATGTGCCCAATGGTGTCTTGAAAGACGTCCTATATGCCCACAAGACCGAGTCCAAAAGCTGTGACCAATCCTTTCGGTCAGGGCGGACGACTTTCTGCAAAATAGTCTTGATCTCCCTGTTCGACACCTCGGCTAGACCATTCATCTATGGATGGTATGGAGTGGCAACTCGATGGTCTATACCGAACTTGCTAGTAAGGGCCTTCACCTGGTCATTGATGAAATGAGACCCCCCATCTGAAATCAATACTCGAGGTACCCCGAACCGCGTGATGATGTGCTTCCTTAAAAATCTGCAAACTGTCCTGGCATCAGCGGTTCGGGCAGGGATAGCCTCAACCCAACGACTAACATAGTCAACGGCCAACAAAATGTACTCAAATCCCTGACTCTTAGGGAATGGACCCATGAAATCGATGCCCCATGCGTCAAAAACCTCACAGAAGTGAATGGGCTACATCGGCATCATATCACGCTGTCCACAAGTGTCCATCCTCTGATAATCAGTACAGCTCTTCACGAACTCATCAGAGTCCTTGAAGAGGGTAGGACACCACAAGCCGGATTGGAGCACTTTCTGTTCCGTTCTCCTCCCAGAATGATGTCCTCCTGCCTCAAACTTGTGGCAGTAAGTGAGGACGCTATGGTGCTCCTCCTGAGGAATGCACCTACGCCACACGCTATCCCCTCCTTCGTGGTAAAGGATGGGATCCTTCCAATGGTAGGACTTGGCCTTCGCAAGGAAGGTCTCAAGCCTCTGCCTGGGCCAATCTTGTGGTACTTTCTTAGCAACAAGAAAGTTCACAATATCGGCATACCATGGGAGAGAGGTGATAGCAAGGATCGCCTCATCTGGGAAGGTCTCACATATGGGGTCAATCAAGTCAAAATCCTCAAGATTCTCTAATCGAGAGAGATGATCCGCCACCACATTCTTGACTCCAGGCTTATCCTTAATCTCTATGTCAAACTCCTGGAGTAGAAGGATCCATCTAGTCAGTCTGGCCTTGGCATCCTTCTTTGCCATGAGGTATCGGATGGCGGTATGATCAGTGTACAAGGTCACTCTAGATCCAATAATGTGCGATCTGAACTTATCTAGGGAGAAAACTACGGCTAGCATCTCCTTCTCTGTGACTGTATAATTCCGCTACGCGGAATCCAATGTGCGGCTAGCGTAGGGGACAGCAAACGGGACTCCATCCCTCCTCTGTCCCAGCACGACCCTGATAACCACCCGAACGACTAAGGTAAAGGTAAAGAAATGGTCGTTGCGACCTCAATCACTCGGGCTAAGTATATCAAGAAAAAATCAACCACTCAGAACATGTAAAACTAATCGAGCACAAAAGAGAGCGGTCCTAGCTATGAGATTAACCTGGTATAGCACCCAGGGTCGAACACAAGGAGCACAGATTGGCCTTGCGGCCTACGATGTAGTCAGAAATCCGAGAGAGTATTTTTTTAGTGTTTTTAAGGGTTTTTATATTTTTTAGGATTTTTGGAATATAAAGAAAACCGGAAAAGCACACAAACAATTAACTTGAACAATTTATTTAATGCATTAAAAAGCAAGCAAAAATTCAGACAAAAATATTTTTATGTGTTTTATATTTTTTTATGTTTTTGGTGAATTTTTGAGATTTTTCTGATGTTTATTTTATTTCCTAAAAATCAAACAGTGCGAAAAGCAAGGGGTACTGTCCAGCCAGGCCCAAAACCCAAAGATAAAATATCTAAGGATCTCAAAGGGACCTGAAGGTAATTTTCCTGTATACTAGAGAAAACAAGGAAAATTTGAGCACCAAAATTATTGTTTTTTGAGTTTTTAAATTATTTATTATGATTTTTAGGAGTTTTGAGGTGTTTTTAAGTTTTTAGGGTTTTTACTCAATGAAAAATAGCCAAAATTGGCTAGAAAATCAAGGAACACAAAATAAACAGTGACTAATTTTTATGGAATTTTTAAAAGGGTTTTGATATTTTTTTTGGGGTTTTTGACTCTAAACAGTAGCAAAAATAAGGGTTTTTGAATTTTTAAGAATAGCAAATGAAATCAAAAATGTCCTCAAAAATTCATAAAAATTCTACACCATGGCAGGAGCCATGTGTCAAATTTTCGTTGGATTTGGAGGTGGTTTGATATTTTATTCAAAAATAAAGGAGGGGCACTGTGCACAGGGACCTAAGTGCAAATACCCAAAGTTCTGGGGGGTCTGGTGCAAAATACCCAGCAAAACACATGCCAAGCATGTGCCTGGGGCACTCAGGGACCCAAATGTAAGAAAAAATAAGTTCCGAGGGCTTATTGGTAACAAGTACCAAAAGTCCATGGGCTTATCTGCAAATAACCCAAAAAAAATATCGCACATGGGGAATTAAATCACGCACAGGGGCATAAATGCAAATAAAGAAAACTTTTTATCCAATCCATAACATCCAGAACTACAGGGTTTATATTGCAAATAACCCAATAAAGTTCACGTGACGAAGCACGTGGTCCACGTAGACAGGGGTATAAGTGCAAATAAAGTAAGTACGAGGTCCTTAATGCAAATATCCTAGAAAATAATCAACTTAATTTAAAAATTACAGGACTAAAATGAAATAAAACAAACAGAGGGGCCTAAGATGAATTTACCCCTTTTATTATTATCGACGGCTCGATAGGTGCCACGTGGAGATCCGACGGCTCTGGATGGGTGGCGCTCTTCTTCTTCAGCTCTTGGGCCAGATCGACGGTGCAGAGGTGGCCACGTGGGTGATCGGTCGGCTCAGGCGCTGGGCGCCTCTCTCCTCTGTGCTGACGGTTCGGATCAGCCCCTCGAGATAATCAACGGCTGCTGCTCCTCAGTGGATGGACGACCAGGATCGAGACTGGAGCGGCGGGGCTGATCGGACGGTGAAGGAGGATGCAGGAAGAACACTCCGCCGGCGAGCTTCGCCGGCCTCGTGCGCCTGCAGTCGTTCTCCTCAGCTGCTGTTAAGTATCGGAACAGGTCCGCGGTGACGTCCCGCAGCTGGTGAAGACCTCAGATGACCCGGCCGAGCCCTGGAGGGGCTCCGGCGAGGTCGGCGGCGACGGGCTTCTGGCCTGGATGTAAGAGGGGCTCAGATGCCCTCCTTTTGACCTGCAAAAGGCACCAGAAGCTTCGCGGGTCGAGGGCAAAGTGCCTCGACCCGAAGAAGCGAAGTGAACGTGGACTGTGGGTCGGGGCGGATGAGCTCCAGCGAGCGGAGGATGGTGGAGCTCGACTCCCAGCTCCGGGGCAAGCTGGGTTGAATGAAAGAGCGAAGAACGTGCGTCGGAGGATATAGAAGGTGTGTGTGGGTTCCAATGATCGATAAAGTGCGCGATATGGCCGGAATCAGGGGAACTCGTCGGAGATGCGATTTGGGCGAAATGAAAAATTAAGCTAAATGGAAGGGCTAATCGGCTACCTGGGTGATGCGAGAGACTGTGCTGGAGCTTGGCTAGCTCCTGGTCGTAGCCTCGAAGGGCGTCAAGGCCTGAGGCTTGAGCTCCTGCACGCGGCGGAGCAACGGCGGCGCGAAGCTGCCGGATCGATGGTCGGGGCTCCCTCTCCTCACTACAACAGGGGCAAACGCGAGCTGTCACCTCGGTGATTGCTCTGGAGGTCACGGGAATGAAAGTGGCGAGCCAAAGATGAGGCGCGGAGGCGGAGGAGGTCGGGATATATATGGAGACAGGGCAGATTAGGGTTGAGTGGAGGCAGCTATGGAAGGCGTGGATCCCACGGCGAAGGATCCGGCGAGGATGTCGGATGAACGGCGAAGAATCCGGGCGCGGGGTTCGCGGGGGCGACAGGCTGGAGACGCGTGGAGAAATCGACGAAGTCGGGTCGGGCGCGAGTCGACGCAAAAGGAAAGAGTCCGCGGGGGAGTTGACCGGGGTCACCAATCCCCCGTGGACCAATCAGGAGCTGCCACGTTTTTAATTTTTTGTTTATTTAATTTAAGGTAGAAAAAGGCCGAATTAAGAAAAACTCAAAACATGAAATATTTTTCTTTTATTTTTTTCTATTTTTTGGTGATTTTTGATTAATTTTTGGAAATAAAAATAGGGTAGCTATAGGTATATGTACACTATATAGATTTTAATTTTTGATTTTTTATTTGTTATTTTTATGTATTTTCATGCCCATTTTATATTTTATTTATTTACATCATAAAATAAAGAACAAAATGGTATTTTTATTTTATTTTAATTATTTATACACAAGGGTGAAATAAATAGTTGTATACATTTATATACATGGTATCTATACAATGTATTTTTGTATTTTTTTAATTTTGTAATTTTTATTTGATTTTTGTTTTGTTTCTTGTTATTTTATGTATTTAACATAGAATATTTACAAAAAGTTTAGAAAATAATTTTATTTATTTATAGGGTTAAATAAATAAAGGATGATGGTCTATATACATGGTGAAAGGGCATTTTTGGAATTTTGATTTTTTTAAATTTTTATTTTGTTTTTAATAGTTTCTAAATATATACAAAATGTATACAAGCATATTTTTGGGTGAGGAAAATATAATTTTATTTATTTACAAAAGTATGTACACATGAGCTCCTATCTCCCTCTACTTTGGCTTTTATGCGGTCAGGCCCATGCTGAGCCCTCCCTTGGGTTAGGTTGCTCAATATTTATTCTAAATATTTCCCTCTTTTTCTTTTTACTCTTTATTCTTTTATTTTTGCACAAAAACATGCTAATTACAGGTTTTTACACAATGCATGCTTTTGGTAACTATTTGTATTTACACATATCTACATGTATTTGCAAAGGTTTTTGTAGCTAAAATAGGAGAATAAAGAGTGATGAATGGGTATTCATCACCCCCTATGCTTTAACTTTGCTAGTCCCTTAGCAAACACTTATTTGAAAAAGAAGTGAAAAAGAAAGAAAAAGAAAAAGAAAAAGAGGATGTACATGGATCAAGGTTGAATTATTAAACTTTCCTTTATTAACTTGAAATATGGAGCTCGATCAGATCTTTGGATTATTAATGTGTCAGAACCTTATTTGGACTTAAGCTTAAAACTCAACAGTCTCCAAGTTCCACCAATCTATGGGCAAGACTCCTTAATAAACCAGATCAGAACAAGTCTACATACACAAACTCTAATGACCATGAATCTTTCCATGCGGTGTAAGTGATATGTGGCTCCCCACCTCAGAAGTAACAAAGAAACAGCCTCCCTCAACCTGGTAACTCTAATGCCTCGGTCTAGCAACTCTTTCCTCGAGAAGCGGGGTATTCCCTTCTAAGTTCAAGTGCCACCAGCTCAAGAAGAGGGGGTAGAAGTATAGAGTTTTGGAAGCTTAGCCAGTGTAGCTAAGTCTTCCGCTGCAAGCTTCATGAGATGTAACATTGATACCATAAGCTTTTGCCTTATTTGATTATGTACACTCCGGTGGGGTTATTAAATTTTCAATCCGACCCACCACTTTTTTGGAGTTCTTTTTGCATTTTTTTTTCAAGGATTTCTTGTACAGCATATCTACATGGTGCAGCATATAAGAAATTTCCCCTTGAGCCAGTAGACTATCCCTCTTTTGAAACTTTATTGCAACCCACAGCTTCTGTCTTTAGCCTTCATCACCACTAGACCAAGTTGAGGCGCACTTCCTTCACTAGAAGAAGAAGAGAGGTTCCGCCTAGAAGTACTACCCTCATATGCTACCCCAAGCCAAAGGAAACTGCCTCCTCACCACCTCATCCGTGGAGAGCCATGTGTAAGTGCAGGTGCAAGTCAAGCCATTGTCTCTAAGAGTCATGCGTGTGTTGTTAAGTGCTCTACTTAGGCTCATCAAGATGACATATGCTCATAGCCTAGTGGACTCAAAGAATTAAGTCCTTATGGACCTGAAAAGCCTTAACCCTAAGTCCTATAAGGTTCCTCTTAAAGTTAAGTGGATTAAGATCTTTTTCAAGCTCCATTTCTCAATTTAATTCCAGGCTTAGTTTAAATGTCAACTCTTATCCAGGAAAAACTATATACATATATGTACATAAGATGCTATTTACAAATGTTTTACAATTATGCAAAATTTTTGAAAAAAAAATGTTTTGAAATCATAAATAAATGATGCATGAGGTGCAAGTTTTGCAAAGAGATATTTACAAACATTTACACAAGATTTTTGCAAACATTTGATTTTCAAAACATTTTGGAAAAATTTTGTACTATATACATAATTTTGATACAAAATATTTACACAAGCTTTACACAAAAAATTTTTGAAATACTTTGTACACTAGCTATGTATGTGCAAGATAAAAGAGGTTTATGTACATGAAAAAAATTTTAAATTTTTGTGATTTTTAGCCATTTTATTTATTAACACACTCACACAAAGTACGAGTTATGGCTAAAGTATATATGAAATATATACACACCCCCCCTATACTTAGCTCGAACGATGTCCTCAGAGTGATCAAGAGCGATGAAGAAGACATAACTCGTGCTTAGTAAAAGGGAAGTGAAAAGGAATATCTAAGTACAGGAATGAATAAATGAATAGAATGAGAGGAACTCGGTGGTCTCCCCCTATACTTAGGATTAACTAATCCTAAGTATAGCAAGCTGTACATGAAGGGAAAGCCGAGTGAAGAAGATACAGAATCTGCCCCCCCTATACTTAGGGTAAAATATCCCTAAGTATAGGCAGCAAAAATAGGAGCAGAAAGAATGAAAAGAATACTCGCAGGTCCGACATTCCCCCCTATACTTAGGGTAAAGTACACCCTAAGTATAGCATAATCACAGGATGAGAAAAGGGATGTGGGACTAAAGAATAGAATGATATGGACAACTGGATCTATACAGACGGAAGAACAGTGAGAATCAGGCGTGAGATGCAAAAGATGTGAGTCAAGAGACCACATCTCACGCAAAATGAATAGCGGCAATAATAACGTCCCGCGGCTCATGATCTAGAAATGGCTTGAGCCGCTGGCCGTTCACTCGAAAGGTACTCTCAGAAGATAACTCAGATATATCAATGCTACCGTTATCGTGTACCTTTCTGACCAAGTAAGGTCCCTTCCATTTGCTCTGTAGCTTTCCTGGAAATAATCGTAGCCTTGCATCAAACAACCATACTTTCTGTCCAATCTCAAAATGCTTGTGGCTGATATGAGAATCATGCCACTCCTTCACTTTCTCTTTATAATGTAGGCTGTTTGAGAAAGCTGTATCTCTAAGCTCTTCCAGGGCGGCTAACTCTGCCCTCCTCTGGTCTCCTACACCATCTGGATCCATAAGGATATCTGTAACTGCCCAAAGTGACTTGTGCCTCAGCTCAACTGGTAGATGGCATGGCTTGCCATAAACGAGGCGAAAGGGAGATGTACCCAATGGAGTCTTGAAAGATGTCCGATATGCCCACAAGACCGAGTCCAAAAGCTGTGACCAATTCTTTCGGTCAGGGCGGACGACTTTCTGCAAAATATTCTTGATCTCCCTATTCGACACCTCAGCTAGACCATTTGTCTGTGGATGGTAAGGTGTGGCAACACGATGGTCTATACTGAACTCGCTAGCAAGGGCCTTCACCTGGTCGTTGACGAAATGAGACCCCCCATCAGAAATCAAAACTCGTGGAACCCCGAACCGCGTGATGATGTGTTTTCTCAAAAATCTGCAAACTGTCCTCGCATCAGCGGCTCGGGCGGGGATAGCCTCAACCCAACGACTAACATAATCTACGGCCAACAGAATGTACTCAAATCCCTGACTCTTAGGGAATGGACCCATGAAATCGATGCCCCATGCGTCAAAAACCTCACAGAAGTGAATGGGCTGCATCGGCATCATATCACGCTGTCCACAAGTGCCCATCCTCTGACAGTCAGTACACCTCTTCACCAACTCATCAGAGTCCTTGAAGAGGGTAGGCCACCACAAGCCGGATTGGAGCACTTTCTGTGCCGTTCTTCTCCCAGAATGATGTCCTCCTGCCTCAAGCTTGTGGCAGTAAGTGAGGACACTATGATGCTCCTCCTGAGGAATACACCGACGCCAGATGCTATCCCCTCCTTCGTGGTAAAGGATGGGATCCTCCCAGTGGTAGGACTTGGCCTTCGCAAGGAAGGTCTCACGCCTCTGCCTGGGCCAATCTTGTGGGACTTTCCCAGCAACGAGAAAGTTCACAATATCGGCGTACCACGGGAGTGAGGCGATAGCAAGGATCGCCTCATCTGGGAAGGTATCTCGAATAGGATCAATCTGCTCAGAATCCTCAGGTTGCTCTAATCGGGAGAGATGATCCGCCACCACATTCTTGACTCCAGGCTTATCCTTGATCTCAATGTCGAACTCCTGGAGTAGAAGGATCCATCTAGTCAATCTGGCCTTGGCATCCTTCTTTGCCATGAGGTACCTGATGGCGGTGTGATCTGTAAACAAAGTCACTCTAGATCCAATGATATACGATCTGAACTTATCTAGGGCGAACACTACTGCTAGCATCTCTTTCTCTGTGACCGTATAATTCCGCTGGGCGGAATCCAATGTGCGGCTAGCATAGTGTATGGCAAATGGAACTCCATCCCTCCTCTGTCCCAGCACTGCCCCCACGGCAAAATCAGAGGCGTCCGTCATGATCTCGAATGGGAGAGACCAATCGGGTGGCTGAAGGACAAGAGCCTCAATAACACACTGCTGGAGAGTCTCAAAGGACGAAAGACACTTGTCATCGACAAGGAACTCGGTGTCTTTCGTCAAGAGATCAGTCAACGGTCGGGCGATCTTGCTGAAATCATGAATGAATCTCCTATAAAAACCAACGTTCCCCAGAAATGACCGTAGCTGCTTCAAATTGGACGGCGGTGCGAGTTTTCTAATGACGTCAACCTTGGCCGGATCAACCTCCATGCCCCTGTTGGAGATGATGTGGCCAAGCACCGTCCCTTGAGTCACCATGAAGTGACTCTTCTCCCAAGACAGAACTAAGCGGGTAGCAATACATCACTGGAGCACTCGGTCTAGGCAGTCAAGACAGGAATCGAATCCGTCGCCGTAAACCGAGAAGTCGTCCATGAAGACCTCCAAACACTCCCCTACCATGTCCGAAAAGATCGACAGCATGCACCTCTGAAAAGTCGCAGGGGCGTTGCATAGCCCAAATGGCATGCGTCGAAAGGCGTATGTACCGAAGGGACAGGTAAAGGTGGTCTTCTCCTGATCCTCAGGAGCGATGGCCACCTGATTATAGCCCGAGTACCCATCCAGGAAGCAATAATGGCTCTTCCCTGCCAGTCTCTCTATGATCTGATCAATAAAAGGCAGGGGGAAATGGTCCTTCTTGGTGGCCTGGTTGAGTCTCCTGTAGTCAACACAGACCCGCCAAGAGGTGGGTACTCGTGTAGCAATCTCCTCTCCCGACTCACTGATCACAGTCGTGATGCCCGCCTTCTTGGGCACCACATGCAAGGGGCTAACCCACTTGGAGTCGGAAATGGGATAAATAAAATCTGCACTCCACCATTTTGATATTTCCTTCATGACAACCTCTCGTAGGTTGGGGTTCAGTCGCCGCTGGAACTCACGCGACGGCTTTGCCCCTTCCTCGAGATAGATATGGTGGGAGCACAACGAGGGACTAATCCCATGGAGATCTGCTACGCTCCATCCAATTGCCTTGCGGTTCTTTTCAAGAACCCCCATCAGACGGGATTCTTGTTCTCCAGTCAGATCGGCAGAGATGATGACTGGGTACATCTCAGACTCTCCCGCAAGGAATCGATACTTCAGCGAAGTAGGGAGCGGCTTTAGCTCTGGACAGCTGGGTGCTGGCAAATCTGGCTTCTGAAGAAGATGTGTGTATGCTGACAATTCTGCCAAATCTGCCTGGGAAAATGATAAAGAACTCTCACAAACTTGATCTGGAGAAGGCGGGTCCTCTGCATTGTCTCTGATCTGCTCTGCCTCTACCTCCTCCTCATCTGTAGGCTCAGGTGGATCCAGGTCTGGTATCTGATCATCACAATCTGCCCAATCAGATTCTGAATCCGAGGGATCTGTATCAACTGCGGTGGCATCAGTACCACCGTAGAGCAGGGTGGCCTCAGTACCACCATCACTGAAAATCGTGTCGCGATCAAGGTCCGACTCTGCTGACTCAATAGTATCCTGAACCAGGGCTGTGCTCTCCAGACTATCCTCTGCTATCATCTCTGCATCAGCTGTATCTGAATATGAGAGGATGGTCTGTGCTGCAGGATCTGCCCAAGCTGCCTCATCATCTGTGATCACAAAATCACAGTCCTGGTGTATGTCTGGCTCTTTATCTGTCAGCTGTTCTGAATCTGTACTGCCCTCTGAGCGGGATCTATCTCTGGCTCTGTGGTCCTTAACCGTCTCTATTTGTATACTCTCGCCCTGGACGCGAAAGAATACCTTCCCAGTGTCATGGTAAGTCACTGCCTTGGCTGTGGCCAAGAACGGGCGACCGAGGATGATGGGGGAATCGGTCAACGAGTCAGGGGTCTCCATGTCCAGCACTACGAAGTCCACGGGGAATTGCAAACCCTGAATCGTGACGACAACGTCTCGCAACAACCCCTTTGGCCTCTTGACAGACCGATCAGCAAACTGAAGGTATGTCCTGCTCTGTCTAAGAGTGCCCAACTCTAAGTGGTTGAGAAGGGCTGCCGGAAGAAGGTTGATCGACGATCCGCTATCTAATAGAGTACGGTCGAACCTCTGCTCACTAATCTGACATCTGACATATGGGGCTCCTAAATCTGGCCTCTTGGTAGGCAGATGGTTCTGGATCGCGTAACACGTGGCTTTTGTCAACACATGAATCTCTGCGGTTTTGTTCCTCTTCTTCCTCCTGACTGTGGTTCTGTCTCTCAAGGATCGCTGAAGAAGAGGGATGTGTTGCAAAGCCTCATGGAGGGTCAGCTGGATGTGGAATCGGTCTATCATGCTCTGGCTGAACTCCTCCTGCTCTCTCTTTTTTGGATCTTTTTCTCTTTTCTTCCCCTTCCCCAACTCAAGGGCTCTAGGAAAGGGGATCACAGGGTCCTTCTCAGATGAAGGACTAGGAATAGGCCTAGACGGTTCGATGACCGGATCCTCACATACATCATTCACCACAGTGGGATCAGAAGAAACTAAACCTTTTCCTTTATTCAAAATAGAGTCCTGAGATACATTCATACGAGGAAAGACAACATCTCTATCAGAATGAATATTGGTGGCCTCAGTACCACCTCTAGTTGGCTCTACAACTAGACGTCTTGCGGCCTCAGTACCGCAGGCTGGCTCGGCTCTGCTGGTGGCGTCAGTACCACCTCCTCGATAGGGTGAAGTGGCGGCCTCAGTACCGCCGGTGGAATCAGCATCTCTGGTGGCATCAGTACCACCGTCATCATCATGTGCGGCTTCAGTACCGCTCTCCTCTTCCTCATCTGGCGCTCTAGATGGATCCTCGCGTTGTCGCTCAGATGAGGCGCCGCCTGCTGGTCTTCTACCGCTCCTAAGTGTGACAAAATCAGCATCAAATAGATCCGACGATATATCATCAAATGAGTCACTAGGAGTGGTAGGCTCAGTGTGAACTACCTGCTCAGACTTCCTCTTCAAGCTATTCGGATTAGGCTCGATCTGTGCAGGGATGGCGGCCTTCCCTCTCATCAGGTCCCGCATCTCCTGGCGGAACTCGTCCATCTCCCGTCTAAATGTAGCCTGCTGCTCTGTGAAGATGCGGGCTAGATCATCCAAGGCGGGGCTCTCATGGGAGCCCGACGGGTTGCCTCTCTGGTAATGAGGCTGCTGGACCTGGTGCTGCTGCGGCTGAGAGGGGTAAGAGGAAGGATGCTGCTGCTGGTGAGCCTGCTGCTCACGTCTCCAAGTCTGTCCCTGCTGCTGGTAGGGACGAGGTACGAAGGATGATGGCTGGTGTGGCTGGTATGCTGGGGGCTGCTGGTGATCTCTCTGCTGGGAGTACTGCCCTCCCTGACCGGCTGGCTGCTGTTGGGACTGGTTACCCCCATTCCCCCACCTGAATCCGGGATGGTCTCGTCGGATTCCAGGTTGAGGACGGTCATACCAAATCCCGTTGACATCCATCAACGGCTCAGCATCAAAGGGGTCTGGTGGGAGTACTCCCAGAGGCTGATCCGGCTGATATACCACCATCTGTAAGTCTGGAGATGGTGGTGACTGGTAAGAGGGCTGCTGCTGCTGGTACGGCTCCGCTTGTACAAGGTGAACTTGTCTAGGCTGCTGCAAGGAGCTGGAGCGCTGGGACGAGCTGCGGCTGCCGCCGGAATCGCCTCGCGACAGAAGACGGGGCTGAGAAGCCGTCTGTGCCTCCTGAAGACACAAGATATGGGTCTTCATGTCGCTCAGAGTTTGTGCCATTTGCTCCATCTGAGTTATGCCCTGGCACTGCTTCTTCTCTATTATTTCCATGCGGTCCAACTTCTCACTGATAATCCCCATGTCCGCAGCGGCCGACTCTGCCTGTGCGGCTGCAACTGTGGACAAACTGGATGGACCTGCATCAACCCGTGCTATCCGTTGGTACTGCACGGGTCCTGGCGGCTGCTGAGATCTCTGTGTGTATAACCGAGTCTGGGACATCACCATGTAATTTTCGGCCATCTCCTCGTAGATGGCCCAGACTTGGTTGTGGTCCTAACCAAAGTAGGACCCGCCGCAAGAAGCATTCACCAGACCCTGAAGCTCTGGCGTCATCCCACTAAAGAAGCTCTGAACTAGGTTCGGCTTGGAAATGTCGTGGTGTGGGCATCTATCCAGAAGCTCTCTGAACCTCTCCCATGCCTCATGAAACTGCTCGTTAGGGAGCATGGAGAAGTTGTTGATCAGGGCCCTCGCTGCATTCGTCCTCCTGAGTGGATAGTACTTGTTCAAGTACTCGGTGCGGAGCTGCTCCCAGGTGTATACAAACTTCCCTAAATGCTTCAGCTAGGCGGCTGCTCTATCTGCCAGTGAAAAAGGGAAGGCCATCATACGAATCGTATCCTGGTCCACATGACGGTCGTGGACAGTGCTGCAGATCATCAAAAACTCCTGGAGATGGAGGTGGGGCTCCTCGGTGGCAAGTCCGTGAAAATGAGGAAGCATATGCAGGGTATTCGGAGGGAACTTGAAATCCCCCACGATAGCAGGTACCACCACCCAATGGTGCATCAGTGTAGATCCGGGGTTGTGTAACTCCCGCATCGTTCTCGGTGGTCCTGCTCCGGCGGCAGCTGCCACTGCGGCAGCCGCTGCTGCGGCTGCTGCCTCTGCATCAGCATCAGGAATGTCCTCAGGCTCGCTCTGATCTCTCTCTTCTCTGAGTCGCTCCAACTCCCTTCTCATCTCAATCATAAAAGCTCCCTGATCGCGTAGCTGCTGCTGTACTGTCTCTAATGATGCGATCAGGGTGGAGTTGATCGCTCCCTGGTCTAATACAAAATGTTCGGGTTGGCGATCATCTGAACTGCCGGCTCCGGCCATAGTGACGTCTGCAAAATCAGATGAGCCCAACTCAGGTTCTGTCAAATTAATTCGTCTTTCCTCGGGCTCATGTCTCTCAGTAGCAAAAGAAAGGGGATCGAGGGGGAACAGGGTGGAATCGAACTCGGGCCCGGAGAGCTGGTCTCGACTCTCACGGGCCAACCTAGATGGTGAAGTAGACGCGCCTGAAAGCGGTGCAGCCAGAGGCTGCCTAAGAGATCGTCTACCCATCATCTTGATCTGGCGAGTTGGGCGGATGGGATCTGGAGAAAATATGATCGCAAAGCAAACCCCCGGTTCACCAACGCAACACCATCTGAAGACCGTGAAAGCTCGGTCAATTTATCTTGTCAATTTTTATTGGGTGAACACACAGAATATCAGAGCGATTACGTGACCTGCTGGGATACCCGATACTCTCTCAACCGACTGTCCCGCACAGTAGAGTCGGTAATCAGTCGAGATGAGCACCGGAGGGCTTTACCTAGTGTTCGGGTCACTCTCTCGCACAATCAAACCAAACAATGAGGGGGTTGCTCTCCCCAAGACAAATTTTTTTTTTAGGTGAGGTGTCTTTTAGGGTCAATAGTGTTATCCAGTCCCAATTTTTTTTCTTTTTAATTTTTTTTTCAAAATAAATACAAGCGGCCTAACGAATTTTCCGATTCTCCTGATGATTAAGCCAAAAACAGAGGGAGAAAACGAAAAAAACCGATGCGCGAAGAAATCAATGATGCATGCAGAGAAAGAAATGCGTACCTTGTCTCCAGCACTCTACATGCAAGTGATCCGCGCAAAATTTAAAGACAGAATTAAACTACCTAAATGGTGCAGCGAGGAAAAACCGAGTCCTAGATGAGCAATTCCTAGTGCAGAACCGTCTAACTCAGTCACTCGCCCTTGATCCAAAGAGTCCGGTCTTGGCCCACCCTTCCTCTTCTCGACAGGTCGAGTTCAGGAGTAGCGCTTGCGGGGCAGGCTCGCGGCGCGTAGGTTCTCAGGAAAGCGACTAAGTTATTTTTATTATTTATTATTAGTAGGTCCAATTAACGATCTATAGGAATAGATAAGCAATTAAGTGTGGGGACCCTACTAATTACGGCACAAGCAAGAGAAATTCCTAAATCTAGGGGCTCGAGAAAAACCGCGTAAACACCGGAAAAGGCAGCTAGCTATCAAAACCGCAGAAAAAGCCGCGAAAATCCAAATGGGTCCCCCGAGCACACCGGTACTCGGCGAAACAGACCCGCTAAGTTACAAGTGTCCACAAATGTCCAAGTTCTATATTATTACAAACAATATTGTTCTCTTCTCAAAATAAAATTCTTCTTCCTCCTCTCCCTGCTCTTCCTCCTATGCGGGTCCTCAAAAATAAACTCCAAGTTGTCCACGCAGTACCTCGCACAAAAATCAAAGAGAGAGAGTGTCAGAAAACAATGATAATATAGAGAGACAATATGGAAAAAATGACTACAAAGCCGTGCTCCCCGGCAACGGCGCCATTCTGATAACCACCCGAACGACTAAGGTAAAGGTAAAGAAATGGTCGTTGCGACCTCAATCACTCGGGCTAAGTATATCAAGAAAAAATCAACCACTCAGAACATGTAAAACTAATCGAGCACAAAAGAGAGCGGTCCTAGCTATGAGATTAACCTGGTATAGCATCCAGGGTCGAACACAAGGAGCACAGATTGGCCTTGCGGCCTACGATGTAGTCAGAAATCCGAGAGAGTATTTTTTTAGTGTTTTTAAGGGTTTTTATATTTTTTTAGGATTTTTGGAATATAAAGAAAACCGGAAAAGCACACAAACAATTAACTTGAACAATTTATTTAATGCATTAAAAAGCAAGCAAAAATTCAGACAAAAATATTTTTATGTGTTTTATATTTTTTTATGTTTTTGGTGAATTTTTGAGATTTTTCTGATGTTTATTTTATTTCCTAAAAATCAAACAGTGCGAAAAGCAAGGGGTACTGTCCAGCCAGGCCCAAAACCCAAAGATAAAATATCTAAGGATCTCAAAGGGACCTGGAGGTAATTTTCCTGTATACTAGAGAAAACAAGGAAAATTTGAGCACCAAAATTATTGTTTTTTGAGTTTTTAAATTATTTATTATGATTTTTAGGAGTTTTGAGGTGTTTTTAAGTTTTTAGGGTTTTTACTCAATGAAAAATAGCCAAAATTGGCTAGAAAATCAAGGAACACAAAATAAACAGTGACTAATTTTTATGGAATTTTTAAAAGGGTTTTGATATTTTTTTGGGGTTTTTGACTCTAAACAGTAGCAAAAATAAGGGTTTTTGAATTTTTAAGAATAGCAAATGAAATCAAAAATGTCCTCAAAAATTCATAAAAATTCTACACCATGGCAGGAGCCATGTGTCAAATTTTCGTTGGATTTGGAGGTGGTTTGATATTTTATTCAAAAATAAAGGAGGGGCACTGTGCACAGGGACCTAAGTGCAAATACCCAAAGTTCTGGGGGGTCTGGTGCAAAATACCCAGCAAAACACGTGCCAAGCATGTGCCTGGGGCACTCCGGGACCCAAATGTAAGAAAAAATAAGTTCCGAGGGCTTATTGGTAACAAGTACCAAAAGTCCATGGGCTTATCTGCAAATAACCCAAAAAAAATATCGCACATGGGGAATTAAATCACGCACAGGGGCATAAATGCAAATAAAGAAAACTTTTTATCCAATCCATAACATCCAGAACTACAGGGTTTATATTGCAAATAACCCAATAAAGTTCACGTGACGAAGCACGTGGTCCACGTAGACAGGGGTATAAGTGCAAATAAAGTAAGTACGAGGTCCTTAATGCAAATATCCCAGAAAATAATCAACTTAATTTAAAAATTACAGGACTAAAATGAAATAAAACAAACAGAGGGGCCTAAGATGAATTTACCCCTTTTATTATTATCGACGGCTCGATAGGTGCCACGTGGAGGATCCGACGGCTCTGGATGGGTGGCGCTCTTCTTCTTCAGCTCTTGGGCCAGATCGACGGTGCAGAGGTGGCCACGTGGGTGATCGGTCGGCTCAGGCGCTGGGCGCCTCTCTCCTCTGTGCTGACGGTTCGGATCAGCCCCTCGAGATAATCAACGGCTGCTGCTCCTCAGTGGATGGACGACCAGGATCGAGACTGGAGCGGCGGGGCTGATCGGACGGTGAAGGAGGATGCAGGAAGAACACTCCGCCGGCGAGCTTCGCCGGCCTCGTGCGCCTGCAGTCGTTCTCCTCAGCTGCTGCTAAGTATCGGAACAGGTCCGCGGTGACGTCCCGCAGCTGGTGAAGACCTCAGATGACCCGGCCGAGCCCTGGAGGGGCTCCGGCGAGGTCGGCGGCGACGGGCTTCTGGCCTGGATGTAAGAGGGGCTCAGATGCCCTCCTTTTGACCTGCAAAAGGCACCAGAAGCTTCGCGGGTCGAGGGCAAAGTGCCTCGACCCGAAGAAGCGAAGTGAACGTGGACTGTGGGTCGGGGCGGATGAGCTCCGGCGAGCGGAGGATGGTGGAGCTCGACTCCCAGCTCCGGGGCAAGCTGGGTTGAATGAAAGAGCGAAGAACGTGCGTCGGAGGATGGCGAAGGTGTGTGTGGGTTCCAATGATCGATAAAGTGCGCGATATGGCCGGAATCAGGGGAACTCGTCGGAGATGCGATTTGGGCGAAATGAAAAATTAAGCTAAATGGAAGGGCTAATCGGCTACCTGGGTGATGCGAGAGACTGTGCTGGAGCTTGGCTAGCTCCTGGTCGTAGCCTCGAAGGGCGTCAAGGCCTGAGGCTCGAGCTCCTGCACGCGGCGGAGCAACGGCGACGCGAAGCTGCCGGATCGATGGTCGGGGCACCCTCTCCTCACTGCAACAGGGGCAAACGCGAGCTGTCACCTCGGTGATTGCTCTGGAGGTCACGGGAATGAAAGTGGCGAGCCAAAGATGAGGCGCGGAGGCGGCGGAGGTCGGGATATATATGGAGACAGGGCAGATTAGGGTTGAGTGGAGGCAGCTATGGAAGGCGTGGATCCCACGGCGAAGGATCCGGCGAGGATGTCGGATGAACGGCGAAGAATCCGGGCGCGGGGTTCGCGGGGGCGACTGGCTGGAGACGCGTGGAGAAATCGACGAAGTCGGGTCGGGCGCGAGTCGACGCAAAAGGAAAGAGTCCGCGGGGGAGTTGACCGGGGTCAACAATCCCCCGTGGACCAATCAGGAGCTGCCACGTTTTTAATTTTTTGTTTATTTAATTTAAGGTAGAAAAAGGCCGAATTAAGAAAAACTCAAAACATGAAATATTTTTCTTTTATTTTTTTCTATTTTTTTGGTGATTTTTGATTAATTTTTGGAAATAAAAATAGGGTAGCTATAGGTATATGTACACTATATAGATTTTAATTTTTGATTTTTTATTTGTTATTTTTATGTATTTTCATGCCCATTTTATATTTTATTTATTTACATCATAAAATAAAGAACAAAATGGTATTTTTATTTTATTTTAATTATTTATACACAAGGGTGAAATAAATAGTTGTATACATTTATATACATGGTATCTATACAATGTATTTTTGTATTTTTTTAATTTTGTAATTTTTATTTGATTTTTGTTTTGTTTCTTGTTATTTTATGTATGTAACATAGAATATTTACAAAAAGTTTAGAAAATAATTTTATTTATTTATAGGGTTAAATAAATAAAGGATGATGGTCTATATACATGGTGAAAGGGTATTTTTGGAATTTTGATTTTTTAAATTTTTATTTTGTTTTTAATAGTTTCTAAATATATACAAAATGTATACAAGCATATTTTTGGGTGAGGAAAATATAATTTTATTTATTTACAAAAGTATGTACACATGAGCTCCTATCTCCCTCTACTTTGGCTTTTATGCGGTCAGGCCCATGCTGAGCCCTCCCTTGGGTTAGGTTGCTCAATATTTATTCTAAATATTGCCCTCTTTTTCTTTTTACTCTTTATTCTTTTATTTTTGCACAAAAACATGCTAATTACAGGTTTTTACACAATGCATGCTTTAGGTAACTATTTGTATTTACACATATCTACATGTATTTGCAAAGGTTTTTGTAGCTAAAATAGGAGAATAAAGAGTGATGAATGGGTATTCATCAGACCCCCACGGTAAAATCGGAGGCATCCGTCATGATCTTGAATGGGAGAGACCAATCAGGCGGCTGGAGAACAGGAGCCTCAACAGCACTCTGCTTGAGAGTCAAACGACGACAGACACTTGTCATCGACAAGGTAATCAGTGTCTTTCGTCAGCAGGTCAGTCAACGGTCGGGCAATCCTACTAAAATCATGAATGAATCACCGGTAGAAACCGACGTGCCCAAGGAAAGACTGTAACTACCGCAGATTGGACGGTGGTGCGAGTTTTCTAATGACATCAACCTTGGCCGGATCAACCTCCATGCCCCTGTTGGAGATGATATGGCCAAGCACCGTCCCTTGAGTCACCATGAAGTGACTCTTCTCCCAAGATAGAACCAAGCGAACCTCAATACATCGCTGAAGTACCCGGTCTAGGCAGTCAAGACAGGAGTCGAATCCGTCATCGTAAACCGAGAAATCATCCATGAAGACCTCCAAGCACTCCCCTACCATGTCCGAAAAGATCGACAGCATGCATCTCTAAAAAGTCGTAGGGGAATTGCATAGTCCAAATGTCATGCGTCGGAAGGCGTATGTGCCAAAGGGACAGGTAAAGGTGGTCTTGTCCTGGTTCTCGAGAGCGATGGCTACCTGATTGTAGCCCGAGTACCCATCCAGAAAACAATAATGGCTCTTCCCTGCTAGTCTCTCAATAATTTGATCAATAAAGGGCAGGGGGAAATGATCCTTCTTGGTGGCCTGGTTGAGTCTCCAGTAGTCAACGCAGACCCGCCAAGAAGTAGGTATTCGTGTAGCAATCTCCTCTCCGAACTCCATAACCACTGTAGTGATGCCCGTCTTCTTGGGCACACATGCAAAGGGCTGACCCACTTGAAGTCGGAGATGGGATAGATAAAATCGGTGCTCCACCATTTCGAAATTTCCTTCATGACAACCTCTCTCAGATTTGGGTTCAGCCGCCTCTGGAACTCACGCGACGGCGACGCCCCATCCTCGAGATAGATATGGTGGGAGCACAGGGCCGGACTAATCCCCTGGAGATCTGCTACGCTCCATCCAATTGCCTTGCGGTTCTTTTCAAGAACCCCCATCAGACTGGATTCTTGCTCTCCAGTCAAATCAGCGGAGATAATGACTGGGTACATCTCAGGCTCACCCGCAAGGAATCTATACTTCAGCGAAGTGGGAAGCAGCTTCAGCTCTGGACGACTGGGTGCTGGTGGATCTGGCCTCTGAAAAGTCTGCGTGAACGCTGCAAAATCTGCATGGGAGAACTGAAACTCTCTGTCAATCTCAGAAACTAGAGAAGGCTGCCCTGCTGGACTGTCTCTGCTCTGCTCGGCATCTACCTCGTCTCTATCTGCAGGCTCAGTGGAAATCAGGTCTGACATGTAATCCTCACAGTCTGCCCAATCAGACTCTGACTCCGAGGGATCCGTGTCATCCAAGGTGGCATCAGCACCACCATCATCACAAAAATCAGTGTTGTGGTCAAGAACCGGCTCTGCTGCCTCAGAAGTATCCTGGACCAGGAATGTGCTCTCCAAGCTCTCCTCTGCTGTCGTCTCTGCATCAGCGGTGTCTGAAAGTGAGAGGATGGCATGTGCTGCTGGGTCTGCCCAAACTGCCTCATCGTCTGTGATCACAAAGTCACAGTCCTGGTGGATGTCTAGCCCTGCATCTGTCAGCTGCTCTGTGTCTGAAGTCGTCTCTGAGCATGCTCTCTCTCTGGCTCTGCTGTCCTCGACCGTCTCTATTTGTACACTTTCGCCCTCGACGCGAAAGTATACCTTCCCGCTATCATGGTCGGTCACTGCCTTGGCTGTGGCCAAGAACGGGCGACCTAGAATGATGGGGGTATCGGTCACCGACTCAGGGATCTCCATGTCCAACACTACGAAGTCCACGGGGAATTGCAGGCCCTGAATCGTGACGACAACGTCTCGCAACAACGCCTTCGGCCTCTTGACAGATCTATCCACAAACTGAAGAACTGTCCTGCTCTGTCTAAGAGTGCCCAACTCGAAGCGGTCGAGAAGGGCTGCCGGAAGTAGGTTGATCGACGATCCGCTATCTAGTAGAGTACGGTCGAACCTCTGCTCTCTAATATGGCATCTGACATACGGGGCCCCTGAATCTGGCCTCTTGGCCAGCAGACGATTCTGGATAGTGAAACACGTGGCTTTCGTCAGCACATGGATCTCTGAGTGGTGGTTCCTCCTCTTCCTCCTGACTGTGGTCCTGTCTCGCAGTGAACGTTGAAGAAGGGGGATGTGCTACAAAGCCTTCTGAAGAGTCAGATGTATGTGAAATCTTTCTATAATCTGCTGGCTGAACTCCTCCTGCTCTCTTTTTTTGGATTTTCTTTTTCCTTCCCCTTCCCCATCTGAAGGGCTCTAGGGAAGGGGATCGCTGGGTCCTTCTCAGATGAAGGACTAGGAAAAGGTCTAGACGGTTCGACGACCGGATCCACACATACATCATGCACCATAGTGGGACCAGAAGAAAATAAAACCTTTCCTTTATTCACAGAAAAGTTCCGAGATACATCAGAAGTAGGAAAAACAACAGATCTCTCTAGCTGAACATGGGTGGCCTCAGCACCACCATCGGCTGGATCAACTGGAGAACTCGCGGCCTCAGTACCGCGCTCTGGCTCGGCATCGTGGGTGGCCTCAGTACCACCTCCTCGAACTGGTGAAATGACGGCCTCAGCACTGCCTGTGGAGTCAGCATCCGTGGTGGCATCAGTACCACTGTCATCATCTATAGCGGCCTCAGTACCGCTCTCCTCCTCCTCGTCGGGCACTCTAGGTGTGTCCTCATGGTGTCGCTCAGACGAGGCGCCTCCTGCTGGCATCCTACCGCTCCTAAGTGTGACAAAGTCAGTATCAAAAAGATATGCAGACATATCACCAAGTGCATCACTAGGAGTGGCATACTCAGTACAAACTACCTGCTCAGATTTCCTCTTCAGGTTGTTGAGGTTCGGCTCAATCTAGGCAGGGATGGCGGCCTTCCCTCTCATGATGTCCCGCATCTCCTAGCGGAACTCATCCATCTCCTGTCGAAAAGTAGCCTGCTAATCTGTAAGAAGGCGGGCTATGTCATGCAAGGCGGGGTTCTCATAGGATGACCCATGAGAACCTGACGGGTAGCCTCTCTGGTAGTGAGGCTGCTGGAACTGCTGTTGTGGCTTAGAGGGGTACGAGTGTGGATGCTGCTGCTGCTGGTGAGGCTGCTCACGCCTCCAAGATTGTCCCTGCTGATAGGGACGAGGACCATAGGAGGACTACTGCTGCTGCTGTGATGGGTACACTGGGGGCTGCTGCTGCGGCTGGTGCTCTCTCTGATGGTCGTACTGGCCACCCTGTCCTGACAGCTGTTGCTGGGGCTGGGTACCTCCGGTCCCCCACCGGAATCCGGGATGGTCTCGTCGGATACCGGGCTGAGGGCGATCATACCAAATCCCATTGACATCCATCAACGGCTCTACATCGTACTGGGGTGGCGGGAGCACTTCCAGAGGCTGATCCGGATGGTATACCACCATCTGCAAGTCTGGAGATGGTAGTGACTGGTAGGTGGGTTGCGGCTGCTGGTACGGCTCCGCCTGTACAAGGTGAACCTGTCTAGGCTGCTGGTGTGAGCTGGAGCGCTGTGACGAGTTGTTGTTGTTGCTGGAGTCGCCTCGCGACTGAAGACGGGGATGGGAAGCCATTTGTGCCTCCTGGAGACACATGAGCTGGGTCATCATGTCGCTCAGAGTCTGTGCCATCTGCTCCATCTAAGTGATGCCCTGGCACTGCTTCTTCTCTATCAACTCCATCCGGTCCAGCTTCTCGCTGATGATCCCCATGTCCGCGGTTGATGACTCGGCCTGTGTTGCTGCTAGTGCGGATGAACTGGAATGGACCAGCGTCCCGTGCTATCCTCTGGTACTGCATGGTCTGTGGCTACTGGGGTCTGCCCTGAGTGTATAACCGGGTCTGGGACATCACCATGTAGTTCTCGGCCATCTCCTCGTAGATGGCCCAGACCTGGTCGTGATCCTTGGAGAAGTAAGACCCGCCACAAGAAGCGTTCACCAAGCCCTGAAGCTCTGGTGTTAGCCTGCTAAAAAGGCTCTGCACGAGGTTCGGCTTGGAAATGTCATGGTGCGGGCATCTATCAGTCAGCTCTCTGAACCTCTCCCATACCTCATGGAACTGCTCGTTGGGGAGCATGGAGAAGTTGCTGATCAGGGCTCTCGCGGCATTGGTCCGCCCGAGTGGATAGTACTTGTGCAAGTACTCGGCGCGGAGCTGCTCCCAAGTGTAAACGAACTTCCCCAGATGTTTCAGCCAGGTGGCTGCTCTGTCTGCCAAAGAGAAGGGGAAGGCAATCATCCTGATGGTATCCTGGTCCACCTGACGATCGTGGACAGTACCGCAAATCATCTCAAACTCCTGAAGGTGGAGATGAGGCTCCTCAGTGGCCAACCCATGGAACCGGGGTAGAAGCTGCAAAGTGTTCGGGGGGAACTTGAAGTCCCCCACGATCGCTGGTATCACCACCCAACGGTGCGTCAGAGTCGATATGGGATTATGGTTCTCCCGCATCGGTCTCGGTGGTCCTGCTCCTGCTGCTGCGGCTGCTGTTGCGGCTGCTGCCGCGGCTGCAGCTACCGCATCGTCGGTTCCTCCTCCGCGGTTCTCGCGGTCGGCTCTCATCTGCTCAAGCTATCTCCTCATCTCGATCATAAAAGCTCCCTGATCCCTCAACTGCTGCTGCACTGTCTCGAGGGAGGCGATCAGGGTGGAGATGATCGCACCCTGGTCCAGAACAAAATGCTCGGGCTGTGGACCTCTACTGCGATCATCAGAACTGTCAGCCATAGTCTCTGCAAAATCAAAACATCCAAGCTCAGGTGCCGATAAATCATCTGTCTGTCTCTCCTCTAGCACTGGTATCTCTGTCTCAGAAGAAGGGGGGTCGAGGAGGAACAGGGTGGAACCATACTCGGGTTCGGAGAGGGGGTCTCGGCTCTCGCGAACCAACCTAGATGAGCGGGTAGACGCGCCCGAAAGCGGTGCAGCCAGAGGCTGCCTAAGAGATCGTCTGCCCATCATTTTGATGTGGCGAGTAAGGCGGATGAGATCTGGAAAAACTACGATCACAAGCAAACCCCCAGTTCACCAACGCAACGCGAGCTGAAGACCGTAAAGGTTCGGTCAATTTGTCTTGTCAATTTTATTTTGGTGAACAATCAAGATATCAGAGCGATTATGTGACCTGTTGGGATACCCGGTACTTTCCCAACCGACTGTCCCGCACAGAAGTAGTCGGTAATCAGTCGAGAATAGTACCGGAGGGCTCTACCTAGTGTTCGGGTCACTCTCTCGCACAATCAAACCAAACAATGAGGGGGTTGCTCTCCCCAAGACAAATTTTTAAGTCAGATGTCTTTTAGGGTCAATAGCTTTAGCAGTCCCAATTTTATGATTTTTCTTTTTAGATTTTTTTCAATAAAAGCAAAAACACTTAACGAATTTTTCGGTTCTCCTGGTTATTAAGTCCAAAATAGGGGGAGAAGACGAAAAAGCCGATGCGCGAAAATCAATGATGCATGCAGAGTAAGAAATCCGTACCTGTCTCCAGCACTCTACATGAAATATGATCCGCGCTAAATAGTGCAAGCGGAAAATCGAGTCCCTAAACAGCAGTGCTACTCAAAAGAACCACTAGCTGATCACCAGTCTCTAATCCAGAGAGTCCGGTCTAGACCCACCCCTCCTCTTCTCGATAGGTCGAGTTCAGGAGTAGCGCTTGACGGGGCAGGCTCGCGGTGCGTAGGGTCGAAGGTGGTAAATCAACTATTTTTATTAATATTTTATTGTAGGTCCGATTACCGATATATAGGTGCAGGCATATATATTAGGGTATTTGGATCCTAATTATTGCGGCACAGTCAAGCAGAAAATCCTACGGCTAGGGGCTCGAAAATCCGCATGAAACCGGAAAAGGTAAGAAAGAAATAAAACCGCGTAAAAAGCAGCGAAAAACCAAACTGGCTAAGGGGTCCCCCGAGCACACCGGTGCTCGGCGAAACAGACCCCAAAAGTCTAAGTCCAAGAACGAGTCATGTCCCTGTATTATTACAATAAAAGTTCAAATAAGCAGGAAATAAAATCTAATCTACGGCTAATCTAATCCGCGGCTATTCAGCGGCTCCCACACTTCTGCTCACTCCTCGCGCTCTCCTGCGGCTCTGTAGAGAAGAGAGCTGCCTCCGCCTCTCGCGGTTGCGTCGGATTCCGAAGAAGCCGCCTCGATCCTCGGGCCCTCGCAAGAAAACAAGCAAAATGTGATCAGACCGAATTATTTCAACAATTATGCAAATAAATGATATCTACAGAAAATATGCACAAAAGCTGCGGAAAAGAAAACTGCGGGAAAGAAAAAAAATCGAAAACCGACTACTAAGCCGTGGACCAATTAGTAACACGTACTAAAGGTCCGGGGGCTTAAGTATAAAATGCCCTCAAATTTCAACACATGTTCTAAAAAACCACGCACAGGGGTATAAGTGCAAATATGGAAACTATCAGGGCCTCTATGCAAATATCCACAAAACTCATGTGTCGACGCACGTGTCCACAATGCGCAGGGGTATAAATGCAAATAAAATAACTATCGAGGTCCAAGGTGCAATTTATCCAAAAACAAAACAACTCTACTCTATACTTACAGGACTATATAATAAAAATTAAAAACAGAGGGGCCTAAGGACAATTACCCCTTATTAACGAACCAAGGGCTGAGCGTGCGCCACGTGGAGATCCAACAGTCCAGAATAGGGGACGCCTCACTACTGAAACCCTTGACGCGATCCGACGGCTGTGAAGCTGCCACGTACATGATTCGACGGTCGGGGAAAGGTGGTGCTTCTTCGTCCGGATCGAACGGTCTGGATCGACCCTCCTCACGATCGTGCGGTGCTGGCGCTCCTGGAATGGATGGTTCGGATTGAATCTGGAGCTGGAGGATCAACCAACGGTATCTAGAGGTCGAGGAAGAACTGATGGCCGGCAACCTTTGTCGGCTCGCTGCGTGTGCTCCCGGCCTCCTCGCGGGCTGCTGAGTATCAGAGGAGCTTCGCCTTGGCCTCCCGCGTTTGTAGGACGCCTCCGATGGAACAACGGAGCTCCGGAGATCTCGGTCGACTCCGGCGGAGGAGAAGCTACTGAGCTCGAGTTGGAGGACCTCAGACAGTCCTCATCGTACCTGCAAAATGGCACCAGAAGACTCCTGGATCGAGGGCAAAGTGCCTCGACCCCGTTAGTGGTGGTGGAGGTGATCGGTGCGGCGAGATGGTCGAGCTCCGGCGATGCGACGACGGAGGAGCTCGAAACCCCAGCTCCTGTGCGAGCTGGGTCGAATGGATGGGCGGAGAAGATGCGCGAGGGGAAGGTGATCGTGATGGGTGATTCCGATGGTCGGGATGAAGACTAGGGTGGTCGGAATCAAAGGTCGTCGGCGACGACCTGATTTGGGAGAAAATCAAAATTAAAGACAAGAAAAGAAAACTACGGCTACCTAGGCGGATGGGTCGACTGGTCTTGAGATCAGGGATCTCTGGTCGTCGCCTCGCAGGTCGTCGAGGCCCGAGGCTTGAGCTCTACCTTCAGGCGGAGCACGACGGTGCGAAGACGCTGGATCTGAGGTCCAGGCACCCTCTCCTCTCTGCAACACGGCCAACGGCGAGCTGTCACCTCGAGGATGGCAATGGAGGTCCTGGGATGGAGGATGGGGACCCAAAAGATCCAGGAAATGGAGGCGGAGCTCGGAATTTATACAGCCAGGGGTCCGGCTAAAATCGATCGGGTAGGGCAGCTCAGAGCGCGGACCCTGAAGCGGGCATGCCGGCGAGGGTGTCGGATCTGGCAAGAACGAGTTGGACCCTGGGTTTGGGTGTGAGGTGATCGGGTCTGGAGGAGAGAAGAGAGAGAAGTCAGGCAAAAAATCCAAACCCGCGAGAAAGAGGTTCACGCGGGGCAGTTGACCGGGGGGTCAACATCCCCCGTGGACCAATCAGAATTTTCCAGGTCATAATTATTTAGAAATTCAAAATAAAATAGAAAAAGGCCGAATTAAGAAAAACTTAAAACATAAAAATTGTTTTTTATTTATAAACTAGTTTTTTGTGATTTTTAATTCAATTTTTGAAATAAAAATAGGGTATATACAATATAGTACACTATATATGTATATATACAACATTGATTTTTAATTTTTGATTTTTAATTAGTTATTTTTGTGCATTTTTATTCCTATTTTATATTTTATTTATTTATAGCATATAATTAGGAATAAAAAGGTATTTTTATTTTATTTTTATTATTTATATACAAAGGTGAAATAAATAGATATATACATCTATATACATGGTATATGTACAATGTTATTTTTGGTTTTTAATTTGGTTCGTTTTATTTTGGTTTTTGTTTTTGTGGTTTTTATTTTATTTATTTACAACATAGAAGATAGAATATAAGAATAAAGAGTGATGAATGAGTATTCATCAAGACCCGCCGCCGATAATGGTGGTGATGCGGTGGTTCCAGCCCCGCTCGAGCTCCGAGGAATTGCCGACCTCAAGCATCACCATGATGCTCAGCCCAGGCATCCGACCGCCATAGCTCCGGTAACTCCCTCCGACTCCCTTTTGTATTTTTCCTTTATCTTCTTGTAATTTTATAGGTCGCTAAAGTCACCTTCACCCTTCTTTGAACCCCCCACGGGCTCCTCTGCACTCCCTTCACCTTCGCCGAACTCTCCGATCACCCTCCTACTCAGCCACAACCTCCTTCATCCCAGGCTTTCTCCTCCGCCGGAGGCGGAAGAGGACAGACCAAGGGCTCCCTCCTCCTCCCCTAAGCCCTCCGCTCACCTCAGCTCGCACGCACACACACACACACCTCGTTTTTCATCTAACCCCCTTGCAGGTCCAAATTTCCATTGGCCGAACCTCGGGCGGAGCTGAGTTCTAGAGCTCCGCCTCCGGTGAACAGGCATCGACAGCGGACTCCACGCATCCCCTCATCTTCCTCGAGCATTGATCTTCATCGCCATGGAACGAGCTTCCTCCCCTGACCTTCATCGAGCACGGCGAGGTGCGGAGGAGCTCCAGGCCTTACACCGGAGCTCCAATCGCGCCGCCACCCAGCAGTGGAGAAGGAAGAGCAGATACCGTTGGATCCTTCCCCCACGGCGAAGACCCAATGGCCCTGGAGCAGACATGTCTCCATCCCGGAGCGCGGAGGCTCGTTGGGACCGAGCCTCGCCCGAGGCAACCTCGAGCCGCCACGTGGCCCGAGCCACCTGTTACGGCCATCCGAAGTTGCGCCGACCCTCGCCCCCACTCGAGCCTGAGCTCACGTGCCTCACGCACGTGGGTTCTGGGCTTTTTGCATCGGCACCCTCGCACTTTCCGCTTATTGCATCCAGGTCCTGATATCACGTGTAGACCTCGTGCGCAGGGGGTAATTTGCATTGAAACCCTCGCGGGTCTTCAAAATTGCAAAAATACCCATGTGTGTATGGAACTTTTACAGGGAAGGCCTCGATATTTATTTTAATTTCAATTTAGTCCTTCCCAGGGACTTGTTTGTATTTATCTTTTCATGTTTCTTTTTCAGTTATGCCCTTGTTTTCTTTCATGCATATCTTGAGCTACGTATGTCCGATTGAGTTGATTTCAGTTCCATTTCGAAGCTAATTTGATGCTCTTTCTAATGGCATGCTTAATTGTTATTTTAGATGCAATGATTTTTATGCATTATTTAGTAAGCTTGTGTCTATTCGAGCTTGAACTGTTGCCTTGTTTATAATTGTTTATCAAATCTGCCTCTTTAATTAAACTTGAAATTGACTCTTGTTTATCTTGCTCATCATTCTGACCTAGGCATATTATTTGTGATGCATTTCATGGCATTTATCTGCATGATTAAAATATAAAAAAATGCATGTTTACTTTTGTTTTAATGCATTGTCCAATTCTTGTTGTGTCTTTTCATGCACTCATAATTTGACCTATATGTTCCTCAACTCAACACTTAGTTAAGTAGATGAAAATAGGGATAATTAAAGAAAGGCTCGTGTCCTTGAGTTCGACCTTGTTATCTTGCCAAATAAAAAAAATAAATATACGACCATCTCATTCTTATTTGATATATCAATCAGATGGTCTTTGATGAGCCCATCTCGGTCCGACTGCGATGACGATTTGAAGTGTTAATTCAACACTATTAAAGGGCCGATTTTGCAGTTCGTCAAATGGCGTTGTTGCCGGGGACACAACTCATTTCTTATATTATTTGAAATTTTGTTTATTTAATTAAGTGTTTTATTTTTATAGGTCAACTTGTTCATTTATGTTGCATTATAAAATTTGTCGTTTTTATTTGATCTCTAAACTTCGTTTTTGTGGCAGGGCCCTTGATCACTCAAGGAGGCGAGGAGCTGGTGCTTCTCGTTGCGAGGAGCCGCAGAAACTTGCTTGGAGCAAATAGAAAAACAAATGTGTCTCGCATTTTTATTTCTGTTCATGTAATAACCGTCTTTACAGCGGTCTTCGATCGAAGGCTCGCGTTTGTAAATAAACGACTATATGTGGTTGTGTGGGGATCGTCCCCACTTGAGTGTCGACCTAGGACCAGGCACGCGTCTCTCCGAGCTTAGTTTCAAATTCGCATTTTTATGTGCTTGCTCGTAGGTAGGACACACCTTAACTCAAGACGCACGTAGTTTCGCTTCACTTAGCCAATATTAATGGAAATTTTCCCCGCTAATAGAAGCATGATTAGGTGCGGTTTTTATCGACTTGCATACATATTGATTTTTGGTTTTCAAAACAGCCCAAGTGTTTCACGTATTTTCGCCAAATCACTGCATGATTTCTCGCTTATCCTAGATCGCGTTTTTTATTGAATACATGGTTTTTCTCGATTTCCCTTTCCTAGCTTGATCACCTAGGTTAAACGGAATATGGGAATGAACGGTAGACGATGATTGCTTGATTTTGTGCTAACCTTAATTCATTGACAACATTAAATAAAAATTGGGACTGTTAATTGCAAGTCACATAAAATCGAGTAAAACTTTGGTTTTTTGAGAGCAACACCCTTGCGTACGCATTGATTTTCATTTCACATTTTTTCTCGGCATAAAATCTAATGTTTTATCACCAATAAGACCGACAAGATAATAAATCAACCTCGGTTGGTTTCACGTGTGAGTTAGTGAAATTAAGAGTCTTACTTGCTTGATTGAGCCATGCTTGCTTCGATACACTCCCCAAAACCCTAGTTACTCCATCCATTTCCGTAGATTCATCCGCTCATCTGTAAATCCATCCTTCTTCTTCGTTCACCTTGGGTCCCTCCCAACATCAATTTCCATCTTTTTACTTAGGCTAATCTCAGTCTAAGTATAGGGGGGACCCGAGTCTATGTGATTTCTCTACTCATCTTTCCTTGCCTTTATACTTAGGTTATTTCTAACCTAAGTATAGGGGGAGCCCCTCTTAGCTCCCGTATATTTCTCTATACTTAAATGGACCTATGGACTTGTAACATCTAGTGCTATGAGGACATAACAAAGTTTAAGGATAGGGGGGTATACCATATACCGCATACTTACTTTAGCTATAATCTGAAAAAATTGAAATTTTTTTAAACTTTTTGGCTAAAGTAAAATCTTTTGAACTAAGAGGACTCAAGTGTTTTCACGGCTTTTCTATACTATGTTACACTATTTTGATAAAAATATTTTCGAAAATGATTTCTAAAAATGAGATTTTCTTGTTTTGAAAAATCTTTTGAAAAATCTTTTGAAATTTTTTTGTGTGACATGGTTTTGAAAATTTTCTATCTCTTTTCAAGAAAGTTGAGTCTAACCTGTGTTTTAACTTTAAATTAAAAACCCATAAAAATGAGAAAAATCTAAAAATCCTTTAGGAGTCATTAGTGACTACTAAGCCTAATTAATAGCTGCGTTCAGTGAGGTTCGCCCTTAGCAGATTGGATAGTTTAGAGGACATCGCGTAAGGCCCCGTCCTCAAGCAACGGGCTCTGGCCTGTACTTACATCCATACTGGCTGAATGCAGATGCATCTATTTTATTGAGATTAGGCAGTCCTAATATATCTTGAAGTTTGAAAAAAAATATTTTGTTTTTAAATGAAGGAGTTGGATTAATCCTCTACACTTACACTTCCACCTAGGATCTGAAATGATCAAGGAGACTTAGTTTTATGAGGTCTTTGAGATTTTAGGTTAACCAGCCTTAGCCATCAGGGTCATAGACTTAATCATCCACATTTCCCTAGGTTTCCAGATTTGCATGCTATATTCCATGCTTAGTCTCAGACAAGAAGAATATGATCAGCACATCACATGCACGACTGTGGTTTTTGATGAGATGAGTTGACTTTTCACCTGAGGGATTGGGATGAGGGATTCGAGTTTGGATTTGATCTAATGATGCTCGAGGATGGGATAAAATCTTTGAAGGCATCAGGAAACCGGAGTGTCAGGAAATATTAGCCAGTATGAGAACTTGGTTCTTATACTAATCTCTTGATATTGACCTAAGTGCAGGGTGTGAAATAAATAAAAAATTGTTGATCAGTGTGCGCCAACTCTTGGTAAAAGCAGTGGAGCTAGCCAAAAATTATACAAGTCAATGAAATTTCAAAGAAAAGCTCTCATTCCACAAAGTTACATATCAAAGAGCTTCCACCAAAGGCGAGCGCTCCCAAACTTTTCAAAGTGTCCACTTGGACCACCGCTATTAGGACCAAGAGTCGGTCTTGCACCAAAAAAGGGCTCTGCATCGTAAATGCTACAAGTTCGGGTGTCGAAGGTACGATAGGTACTCAAAAGAGACACACCCTGTTGTATTCCCAGGAAAACAAGATGCAGACGACTCCAACTTCTCTTGACGGACGCACTGATCAACACCAAAAAAATGTGTTGCGTAATAAGGCAATAGAGAGAATCCTTGTTCCAATGTGAGGGAGAGAAAAAATGACACAAACCCATGCCCTCCATTACTGGCCTTCCATCTACATTTTCTAAGTCTGACAACTAAAGAGACGGTGGACTGGATGCAAGATTTGATTTATTCCCTAGTGTTGAGGATTGGGTCCTTAGGAGAATTTCTTGGACCAAGACTTTGGGTGACGATTTGACTCTACTCTCGGAATCACAGTCAACACTAAATTTCATATCCTTTAGATTATACGAACATCAGAGAGAGTCTGGGAAACTAGAGGAATTGGGTGCCTCTTGATTAAGGCTGGGTTGAATTCTAAAATTTTGGACCTCTAAAGTTGAGTCGACTTGAATAGATTGGATCCTGTACTCATATGCACAAGGGGGTTAATCCAGCTCATTCATTTTCTTTGATGCTCGAGGACGAGTATAGTTTAAGCATAGGGGGTGATGAAACCCGATTTCATCATCATAATTTCTCATTATTAACCCCCTTGCTTAAATATATGTCAATAAAACCCAGATAATGTCCTGTAATTATCAGAGTCCTTAATAAATTAAAAACCACAAAAAATCACAAAACTAAAATCTGTGGTATTTTTTTAGCCTTAAAAATACCTTTAAAAATATTTCGAGTCTTTGTTTGATCTCATCCAGTTTTGGTCAACATGAAACTTGTAGATCTCGTCAAGATCTACAACTTTTATGTTTTAAGTTTTCTCAAATTCGGCCATTATCACCCTCAAAAATCAAATTTTATTTTCGAATAATCTGATTGGGCCACGTCGCCCGTTCTGGGGGCGCCACGTGGCCCGGTCTCCTTTGTCTTATCCGTCGTCGTTTTGGGTCGTTGGATCTTCATATCGATCCAACGGTTGCGCTTTATCCACGTACGCCCTTCACCACAGCCATCAGATTATCTCCAGGATTTCATCATCGTTGTACGTCTCCGCCTTTCCCTCTTTACGCCACGTGGCGACACTTGCGCCATTAGATCTCGCCTTTAGCTCTTCGATATACACCATTCACTGGCGCTATAATCCCAACCGCCCGATCGAAGCCCTAATCTAATCCCATCCGTCCGTTGGCGCCTCGCCTTCAACGCGCCTCGCCTTCGACGCGCCACGTGGCAGCTCCATAGCCCTTCGATCACTTCGCCTGGGATTAAATCCACACCGCTTCTTAGCGCCCTTCTCTCAGCCGTTGGATTGCAAGATCCAACGGCCAGAGCTTCGTCTTCTTCCTCCCGCAACCTCCGGCCGAGCTTCGCGCCTCGTAGATCTCCGTCCCCCTTCTAATTTTAGCCGCTTCACCTTACCACCTCTCCTCTCTCTAACCACCCCACGATCGAGCCCATTCATCCATGATCCTCGCAGGCATGACCACCATCCACGATCATCCTCCAGTAGCCCCACATCCCCCTCGCAATCCTCGGCTCTCACCACCTGTACCCGCCACCCCTTCCTTTAAATACCTCGCGTCCTCCTCCGTATCCCGTCGTCCACCTTTACGAAGGGCAAGGCCCAGTCCTCCTCCTCCTCCCTGTGACAGGGGGAGGGGGTAGGATAGAGCGACGATGACATGTGTCCTCGGTGAGACCCGCCGCCGATAATGGCGGCGATGCGGTGGTTCCAGCCCTGCTCGAGCTTCGAGGAATTGCCGCCCTCGACGTGTGACGACCCCGAGCATCACCATGATGCTCAGCCCAGGCATCCGACCGCCATAGCTTCGGTAAGTCCCTCCGAGTTCCTTTTGTATTTTTCCTTTATTTTCTTGTAATTTTATAGGTCTCTAAAGTCACCTTCACCCTTCTTTGAACCCCCCACGAGCTCCATCGCACTCCCTTCACCTTAGCCAAACTCTCTGATCACCCTCCTACTCAGCCACAACCTCCTTCATCCCAGGCTTTCTCCTCCGCCGGAGGCGGAAGAGGACACCAAGGGCTCCGCTCCTCCGCCCCTAAGCCCTCTGATCACCTCAGCTCGCACGCACACATACACCTCGATTTTCATCTAACTCCCTTGCAGGTCCAAATTTCCATTGGCCGGACCTCGGGCGGAGCTGATTTCTAGAGCTCCACCTCCGGCGAACAGGCGTCGACAACGGACTCCACGCATCCCCTCATCTTCCTCGAGCATTGATCTTCATCGCCATGGAACGAGCTTCCTCCCCCGACCTTCATCGAGCACGGCGAGGCACGGAGGAGCTCCGGGCCTTACGCCGGAGCTCCACTCGCGCCGCCACCCAGCAGAGGAGAAGGAAGAGCAGATATCGTTGGATCCTTCCCCTACGGTGGAGATCCAACGGCCCTAGAGCAGACACGTCGCCATCCCGGAGCGCGGAGGCTCAGTGGGACCGAGCCTCGCCCGAGGCAACCTCGAGCCGCCACGTGGCCCGAGCCACCTGCTACGGCCATCCGAAGCTGCGCCGACCCTCGCCCCCACCCGAGCCTGAGCTCACGTGCCTCACGTACGTGGGTTTTGGGCTTTTTGCATCGGCACCCTCACACTTTCCGCTTATTGCATCCAGGTCCTGATATGACGTGCAGACCTCGTGCGCAGGGGGTAATTTGCATTGAAACCGTCGTGGGTCTTCAAAATTGTAAAAATACCCCTGTGCGTATGGAACTTTTACAGGGAAGGCCTCGATATTTATTTTAATTTCACTTTAGTCCTTCCCAGGGACTTGTTTGTATTTATCTTTTCATGTTTCTATTTCAGTTATGCCCTCGTTTTCTTTCTTGCATATCTTGAGCTACGTATGTCCGATTGAGTTGATTTCAGTTCCATTTCGAAGCTAATTTGATGGTCTTTCTAATGGCATGCTTAATTTTTATTTTGGACACAATGATTTTTATGCATTATTTAGTAACCTTGTGTCTATTCAAGCTTGAACTGTTGCCTTGTTTAAAATTGTTTATCAAATCTGCCTCTTTAATTAAACTTGAAATTGACTCTTGTTTATCTTGCTCATCGTTCTGACCTAGGGCATATTATTTGTGATGCATTTCATGGCATTTATCTGCATAATTAAAAATAAAAAAATGCATGTTTACTTTTATTTTAATGCATTGTCCCATTCTTGTTGTGTCTTTTCATGCACTCATAATTTGACCTATATGTTCCTCAACTCAACACTTGGTTAAGTAGATGAAAATCAGGATAATTAAAGAAAGGCTCATGTCCCTGAGTTCGACCTTGGTATCTTGCCAAGTAAAAAAATAAATATACGACCATCTCATTCTTATTTGATATATCAATCAGATGGTCTTTGATGAGCCCATCTCTGCCCGACTGCGATGACGATTTGAAGTGTTAATTCAACACTATTAAAGGGCCGATTTTGTGGTTCGTCAGTGGCGTTGGCACCACAGTTGTTGGGCGAATGACCGGCCGTTGGGTAGTGGATGGAGGAGAAGGGGGGCGGGAGAGGACGACGACGAGCAAGTGGAGAGGAAAGAAGTTGTTGATGGGGAAGAAGAAGAGGGGAGAGAGAACAACAAAGTAAAATAATTACATAATCAATTAATTGATTAATTAATTAAATTAATTAAAAAGATAATTAAAAAGATAATTATATAGTTAAATTAGTAATTAATTAAATATATAATTAAATGTATAATTAAATAAATAAATAATAAATGATAATCGATAAATAAATAAATAATTATATATAATAATAATAAAATAAATAAATAAATTTTCTTTAATTTAATTTATTAATAGAATAATAATAAAGTTTATAAATATAAGGGATGTTATATTAAGTAATAAACATTGAGGCACATCGTACATTGTATACCAATATGGTCCCCAAACTTATTTTTTACATATTAATTTATTTTAGCGAAATTAATATCATTTGATAGATAATTAAATAAAACAAACTCTAAAATTGAGTTTGCACAATTCAGAATTCATATGGCCTAGTTATGAGGTCCGGAAAAATTTAGGTCACGTCTTCATGGTTCAAAATTTATTGGTATTTTGACTTAGGATTTATTTTTATTTTTTCTACTTATTTTTAAAAACTTATTAGAAAAGAAATTAGGTTAAACGGGCTTAGGAATAATTAATTAGAAAATCGGGAAGTTTCTACATATAATACAGATAGACAACAAGGCCCAAATGCCAAAACTCACATGTTTTATTCTAATATTTTTTAATATTTATAATAAATAGTATTATTTATAAAACTTAGTTTAAAAGTGATTTTGATCAATTTAGAATTTTCTATAAATAATTATGAACCTCGGAAGTCATCTTTTATAACTTTTCTGGTTCATGATAATTAATTATTTTTACATTAGATTTTTTTTTGCTATTTTTATAAAATAATTTATATTTTTATAAACAACTTTTGTAAAGAAAATATTTTGATTTGAAATTATCTGAATGAAAATAAATTAGATGAAATATTTACAAGGTGAAAAATTTATATCTATAATTATGATCTCGACTTTGATATTTTTATGCATTAAAATCCTTATCTTCCTCTACTTATTTATTTTGTCGACCAAGTCAATATTGACATGGTCTTGAGGTTAGGACCAGTCTGTATATATTACATACATCATTCTTTTATTTTATTTTCAATTTCTCTTTATTATTTTATGTTCATAAAATAAGTGTTACATATATATATATTAATATTTGTATTTAGATTGTAAATAATGGGAATTAATGAATATTTACATGTATTTTGCCAAAGATTTTAGCCAAAATAAAAGAATAAAGGCAATGAATTATGAATTCATTAGCTAATTCTTGTTGTCTATTACCCTTGCTTCATGTGTTCGACTTCTACACACTGACACCTATATACATCTTTTGTAGAGTTATAATACATTTTAACTCCACTTTTATTTTGCATTGCTATATCTATTTGTGGGGTTAATTGTTGTTCTATTCGGGTTTCGTGAGTGGTCGCCTCGGTGACACTATATCTTCGCTTCACGAGGATATTTTAGACTCACGCGGAATCTGACTCAACAATCAAGTCCATGAAGAACCTACTTAAATGATCTAGTGGTTTGAAGAAGTGGGCTCCTACTCCGATGACCAGTGTTCCAACCCCCCCCCCCCATTAAGTAGTAAAAAAGTCCATGAAGTTCAATGATGGAGAAGAAAATACAAAAACTAGAAAGATCTAACAAAATGAAAGGTTGGCATACTAAGGGGGTATTCGATTTGCAAATAAGGCTGGGGAATAGGGAGAATAAGGATCTATTCTCTATTCGACTGGAAGATCGGAATAAGAAGAATAAGGTGGAATAAAGGTAGGTAAGTGATGAATACCCATTCATCACTCTTTATTCTTCTATTTTAGCTACAAAAACCTTTGCAAATACATGTAAATATGTGTAAATACAAATAATTACCAAAAGCATGCATTGTGTAAAAAGATATAATTAGCATGTTTTTGTGCAAAAAAATAAAAGAATAAAGAGTAAAAAGAAAAGAGGGAAATATTTAGAATAAATATTGAGCAACCTAACCCAAGGGAGGGCTCAGCATGGGCCTGCCCGCATAAAAGCCAAAGTAGAGGGAGATAGGAGCTCATGTGTACATACTTTTGTAAATAAATAAAATTATATTTTCCTCACCCAAAAATATGCTTGTATACATTTTGTATATATTTAGAAACTATTAAAAACAAAATAAAAATTTAAAAATCAAAATTCCAAAAATATCCTTTCACCATGTACATAGACCATCATCCTTTATTTATTTAACCCTATAAATAAATGTATTTATTTTCAAAACTTTTCGTGAATATTCTATGGTATATTTTGTAAATAAAGCAAATAAAAAGAAACACAAAAATCAAATAAAAAGAACAAAAATTAAAAATACAAAAATACAGTGTATATATACTATGTATATAAATATATATAACTATTTATTCCACCCATGTATATAAGTGATAAAAATAAAATAAAAATATCCTTTTATTCCTCATTTTATTCTATAAATAAATAAGATATAAAATAGGAATAAAATTGTATAAAAATAACAATAAAAAAATCAAAAATAAAAAGCCTACATAGTGTATATATTCCTATATCATGTACATACATTATTTTTATTTCCAAAAATTAATTAAAAATCACCAAAAAATAGAAAAAAATAAAAGAAAAATATTTCATGTTTTAAGTTTTTCTTAATTCGGCTATTTTCTACCTTAAAATAAATAAACAAAGAAATCAATAATTGGCAGCTCCTGATTGGTCCACGGGGGATTGTTGACCCCGGTCAACTCCCCCGCGGACTCTTTCCTTTTGGGGAGACCCGCGCCCGACCCGACTTCGCCGATTTCTCCACGCGTCTCCAGCCTGTCGCCTCCGCAAACCCCGTGCCCGGATCCTTCGCCAATCATCCGACATCCTCGCCAGATCCTTCGGCGAAGGATCCACGCCTTCCATAGCCGTCTCCACCCAACCCTAATCGGCCCTGCCTCCATATATATCTCGACCTCCGCCGCCTCTGCGCCTCATCTTTGGACCTTCTCCTTCTTCCCAGTGACCTCCAGAAGCACCGCGAGAGTGACAGCAAGCGATCGCCCCTGTTGCAGCGAGGCGAGGAGGCGAATCCACTGATCCGGCGTTCTTCGCCGCCGTTGCTCCGCCACCAGCGTGAGCACCGAGCCTCGGGCCGAGACGACCCTTGAGGCTACGACCAGGAGCACCCCCTGCTCTTCCCCAGTCTCTCCGACCACCTAGGTAGATCACTTAGGCCGTAGATTAGCGTAGGTTTCGATTTTTAGCTTACTGGTAGCGTAGCTCCGCCGCCGTCGCCAGCCACCTCCGATCTCCCATCTGCCATTCCGACCCGACCATCATCTTCGCCAGACATCTCCGCATCTTCTTCACCCATTCACCCAACCCAGATCGCACAGGATCTGGGAATCGAGCTCCTCCGCCGACCACCTTCGCCGGAGCTCTCCATTCCGACGCACCATGCACCTTCACGCCGCCTAACCGGGTCGAGGCAATTTTCCCTCGACCCGTGAGTCTTCTGGTTCGCTTTTCAGGTCAAGACAAGGGTCATCTGAGACCCTTCGCCATCCAGCCAGGAGACCCGGCTCCGCCGCCTTCGCTCGAGCTCCTCGGAGCTCGGTGTGCTCGTCGGAGACCACCAACAGACGCGGGAGCCTTCCGCGATTCTTCTCCGACCTCCAGAAGGCTCTCCAGAGGACCCTAGCGCACGCACGAGCCCGGCGAATCTCGCCGGCGACCAGTTCTTCCAGGATTCTCCAGAACCGTCAGATCATCCTCCTCGCTCCAGATCCGATCTGAACCATTCATCTGCGGAGCACTGCCACCGTCCGATCATCCCGAGGGTCGATCTTGACCGCTCGCGCAGAGAGAGAGGCACCAGCTAGCCTCAACCGTCAGATTCGCCACGCGTCCTCCTCTCAGCCGTCGATTCACCAAGAGTATCTCCACCACGCTTCGTCACCGTCAGATCTGCTACGTGGAATACTTTCCACCGTTCGATCAGGCCAGCCCTTCCAGAGTTAAAGGCGCACCCGTTCTCCACCGTCCGATCAGCCACGTGGCGCACATCAGGCCGTCGATAATAATAAAAGGGGTAAATTCATCTTAGGCCCCTCTGTTTGTTTCATTTCATTTTAGTCCTGTAATTTTTAAATTAAGTTGTTTATTTTCTGGGATATTTGCATTAAGGACCTCGTACTTACTTTATTTGCACTTATACCCCTGTCTACGTGGACCACGTGCTTCGTCACGTGAACTTTATTGGGTTATTTGCAATATAAACCATGTAGTTCTGGATGTTACGGATTGGATAAAAAGTTTTCTTTATTTGCATTTATGCCCCTGTGCGTGATTTAATTCCCCATGTGCGATATTTTTTGGGTTATTTGCAGATAAGCCCCTGGACTTTTGGGTACTTGTTACCAATAAGCCCTCGGAACTTATTTTTCTTACATTTGGGTCCCTGAGTGCCCCAGACACGTGCCTCGCGCGTGATTTCTTGGGTATTTTGCACCAGGACCCCCAGAACTTTGGGTATTTGCACTTTGGTCCCTGTGCACAGTGCCCCCTTTTGATTTTTGAATAAAATATCAAATCACCTCCAAATCCAACGAAAATTTGACACATGGCTCATGCCATGGTGTAGGATTTTTGTATATTTTTGAGGACATTTTTTGATTTCATTTGCTATTTTTAAAAATTTAAAAACCCTTATTTTTGCTACTGTTTAGAGTCAAAAACCCCAAAAAAATATCAAAACCCTTTTAAAAATTCTAAAAAAATTAGTTACTGTTTATTTTGTGTTCCTTGATTTTCTAGCCAATTTTGGCTATTTTTCATTGAGTAAAAGCCCTAAAAACTTAAAAACACCTCAAAACTCCTAAAAATCATAATGAATAATTTAAAAACTCAAAAACAATAATTTTGGTGCTCAAATTTTCCTTGTTTTCTCTAGTATACAGGAAAATTACCTCCAGGTCCCTTTGAGATCCTTAGATATTTTATCTTTGGGTTTTGGGCCTGGCTGGACAGTACCCCTTGCTTTTCGCACTGTTTGATTTTTAGGAAATAAAATAAACATCAGAAAAATCTCAAAAATTCATCAAAAACATAAAAAAATATAAAACACATAAAAACATTTTTTTCTGAATTTTTGCTTGCTTTTTAATGCATTAAATAAATTGTTCAAGTTAATTGTTTGTGTGCTTTTCCTGTTTTCTTTATATTCCAAAAATCCTAAAAAATATAAAAACCCTTAAAAACACTAAAAAATACTCTCTCGGATTTCTGACTACATCGTAGGCCGCAAGGCCAATCTGTGCTCCTTGTGTTCGACCCTGGGTGCTATACCAGGTTAATCTCATAGCAGGACCGCTCTCTTTTGTGCTCGATTAGTTTTACATGTTCTGAGTGGTTGATTTTTCTTGATATACTTAGCCCGAGTGATTGAGGTCGCGACGACCATTTCTTTACCTTTACCTTAGTCGTTCGGGCGGTTATCAGTAAGGTGGAATAAAGATAAGAAATTTGGTGAATAAAGTGAAATAATGGAATGTGAACATGAATAGTTGTACTTGAGAACCGCGTGGGGTGGAATTCCTTCCCTTATTCTAGTACCTAATCTCCAATGAACCTAAATGTGTCCAAGATGAATTAGATCTATCCAAGAAAAAATTCAACTAGTGACAATTTGGCAGCTTGCAGTAGTGCCAAGAAATCCTAGGATAGCAGTAATAAAATATTAACTTTGCATATGAAACTTGCGCGGGAGTTAATCATCTTAGGTTGGACTAGAGTGAGAGGTGTCACGGGATGATCATGTCCTCACTACAATTCCAGACACTCCTGTCACATTGTCATGTCAGTGTGTGGTGGAGAGAGCTTAGAAAATCTCTGGCAATAGTTGTGTAATCGTATGCATGACAATGTATACACGGCACAGATTAACCTCGCACACTTATGACAGATTTGGATACATAATATGACGTCTGAAAATCAGTAAAAACCACTATGTACTTACTAAATAAATAACCTTATGGAGCCAATAAGCATCACTAAAGGATGTAAGCACACGCAACTCTCGATTCTTCCTTGCTGCGTACTAATTAGCACTATCAAGAAAATAAGTTGTAGCTACAAAAACTATGCATGCCAACGGATGTGGGGTTTGTGGCTACAGAATTGGGCTCTGGTCACAACACGTCGTGGTCAGTAGTCGTAGCTACAAGTCTCGTCGTGAGAATTCTCTAACTACGAATATGTTGTGGCCATTACAAGTGACCACAGGAACTTGTCGTAGCCCATAACTTATATGAAGACTTTGGTCATTGATTGTACCTACGAGAAACTAGTGATCACAAAATTATAGTGGCCACAAGTTTCCGTAGCCACATTCCATGCAACTCATTTTTCTTGTAGTGTAAGGCGGCATCTCATACAACAGGATGGCGATCGAAGTGGTGCGTAGAACAATAATCAACGGGATCACTACAAGAAAACGGACTGTAGTGACAAAGGTGTGGCAAAAGAAAGATGTGGTGACGGAAATACCGTCGTTACAAGTTCTCCCGTCATTAAAATTCGTCTCCACAGCCATTTCAAGGGAAAATTAGAGATGTAACCAGAAATCATTGAGAAGATTGCTTCAGACTATATTTTTAATTGTATTTCGATGAGGTCTCATTGAAGTATAATGTATAATTAACATATGCATAATTATGGCTGTATAATACATTTCATCCATCAAAAATCAAGTCTGATATGTATGAGATCTAACGGATTTAATTAGTGGAAATAAAGTGTGTACATGTAAAAGCTTTTCAAGAAAATGGCAATCTTAATAGAAAGTTCTACAAGTGTACACTTGCAAAAGTACCGGCTTTTATTATTCAATGAGACAGAAAATACTTCCATGGGCATATGCCGATCGTTGTAGACTTTTTAAATTTAATTATATATTATCAATAAAATCTTCTAAATTATTATTCTTTGTTCTAATAAGAAAAGGTGAGGGCTTAGATGGAAAAATAATATTAAATTTCGTAGCTTGTGCGATGTTGTCCTTTTGTCTTTTTGTAATCATGTGAACAATAGCACTATGTAGGGCTAAGGATAATATCAAGTTCATCCTTCACTTTTTCATCATCATGTGAGCAGTAGCACCACGTAGGGCTAAGGATAATTTTGAGCTCCCCTTTCACTTTTTTTAATCATCCGGCTTATTCCCCTCCACTTGTAAAAAGAAACCCTAAACCCTATAAAAGATACTCCGCCGCCACTTGTTTCTCCTCTCACATATCTCTCCTCTCACTCAACCGCTCGACATCTTCTCAGGCGATGGCGGGACTTGGTGGCGCTACCGATGGCGCTGACGGTCGTGCTCCTGGTGACGATGGGGGAGTTGCTTGTGGTGACGTTGAGGATCGTGCTCGTGTGGCGCTGGTGGTGGGGATTGCTCGCAGTGGCGCCAAAGATGGTGCGGGGGTGCCATTGGCGATGGTGCTAGAGGTGTTGTTGGGTTCCGTTGGTTGAAGGTCGAGGAAAATGGCGATCAATGCTCGGAGGCGTGATCAGTGTCTCAGTGATCTGATGATTGATGGCGGTGATCAGAGATGAATATAACGTGACGCTGATAGGCAACTGATAGGCCGTGATGACAGTAAGAGATTGTCAGGGCAATTGGACATGGTTGAGGCGACGAGAGGAAGGCAAGGGTGGTTGCGAAGAGCAGTGATCTAGGGTCCGATGGTAGGCACAACAGATCATGCTCGTATCTAATCCAAAATTTTTAAGGTATTAAATTCCAATTTGATATTGTTTCATGTTGTGCATTAGAGATTCCCAATCTTCTCAAACCTAATCATGCATCACATCATTGCAATCCCACGCCTCATTAGGCAATGCATCTCCGGTGGTGTACTCATTCTCCATCCATCAGGTCACAACTCCAGTGGCCTCCATCTCGCCCCATTTTGAGGTTCTCCTATCGAGCTTCATCTCCTTGAGCGCTTCCTCATGCTCTTGCCTTCCTTGAACCTCCTTGCATGGTGGATGGGGGAGGAGAATTGTTCTCACATCAAGAGAAAATCCCTGCACATCACACCGCCACCTTTATCCGAAGATCATACCTACATTGTCCCCTACATGACCATCACAACATCGGAGGGCATTTCGAACAAACGCTCTGTGTCGGTATTCCTTCAATTCCATGTTGTTCTCTTGTCGTAACTAGTCTAGTGTTTTAGATTGTTTGTCCCGTTATATCGAAGAGGCTAAGAGAGATTATTGTAATGTAAAATGGTTGGGATTCTATTTGTGGTTTTGACTGGTTTTATGATCTAGGCATTTCTTTTTCCTTAATGTTCCTTCTCGTGATATCTTGATTTGATTCTAGTTTGTTAAAGATTCCTTTGTCTGGTATGATATGTTATCTATAAACATATCGAATAGGAAGTTTTAAATTTAAAATCAATATCAATTTTGACTGGATTTTTATTTGCTGCCGTTTTTGTTAAGGTACTCATCATTGTATTTGATCATTATATATTCATGTAACTTCCTTATTATTGCTTGAGATAAATTTATTCCATGTAAATATATCATAATTTTCTTCTGGTAAATTCTAATTGTTGATATCTTGCAGTATTTTCATACACAATTTGATCACGTACAGATAGCGAAGTCTTACCACAATCGAATTTATAGCTAGAAATGACAACTTTCGAGTAGTAAAAGTTGCCACTGTCATTTGAGCAGGTAATTTAGAGATCATGCCCATCAATTTATTGTTCTCTATTAAGGAAATGTTAATCCTTTAGTATGATAATGTTTATCATGTTGTAGATGCTCGTGGAGATGGAACATTGAGTTTTCCAGTGATTGATAACAATGGGAGGTTACTATGCGACCAACTTAATTTTTTCACATGCCAGAATGTTTTGTCAGTTTTTATCTAACTTATTTGGAATGATCATGCCAAGTTCTCAAGAATATATATCTGTTGTGTTAGTCTTTTCTGCATAGATTTGGTCAACGACATCGGATTAATCATGCCAAGTTCTCAAGGTTAGTAATTCATTATTTAATTGCTTGAAAAATAAGCAAAAGTTTGTAATTCATACCAAGTTCTCAAGATTATATATCTTTATATTTTGTCTCTACCAGTTAATGCAAAATGCAAAAGTACGTTGATACAGGTTAGTCAATTGGGTGATGAGATCGTACTAGGTGATGGATCGTTGATAACCCGAAGATGCGATCGAGGTAAAGGTCGGAAAATGGTCGTTGCGACCTCAATCACAAAAACGGAGAATATCAAGAAAAATCAACCACTCAACTCAGATAAAAACAATCAAGCACAAAATAGAGCGGTCTAGCTATGGATTAACCTGGTATAGCTCCCAGGGTCGAACACAAGGAGCACGGGTTGGCTCGAAAGCCTACGAAGTAGTCACAATAGAATAAAATACAAGAAAAGTTATTTTTAGTGGTTTTTATGAATTTTTAAATTTTTTGGATTTTTAAAAGATAAAGAAAATGGAATAGAGTGAACTCAAGCCAACTTCAACAATTTATTAAACACACCAAAAAAATGCAAAAATTCAGGAAAAATTGTTTTTGTGTTTTTTATGTTTTTAAGTGTTTTTGGTTAATTTTTGATATTTTTCTGACGGGTAGATTATTTTGTAAAAATCAAACAATGCAAAACAGGAGAGGTACTGTCCAGCAAGGCTTGAGACTCAAAAATAAAATATCTAAGAGTCTCACTCAGCCCTGGAGGTAATTTTCCTATAATCTATGAAGAATAAGGAAAATTTGGGCACCTTAATTATTGTTTTTGGATTTTTAAATTAATTATTAGAATTTTTATGAGTTTTTGAGGGTTTTGCAATTTTTAAGGTTTTTAAGTGATGAAAAATAGCCAAAATTGGCTAGAAAATCAAACCACAAGCAAATAACAGTATCTAATTTTTTTAGAATTTTTGGTGGGGTTTTTATATTTTTTTATGATTTTCAAAGATGAACAGTAGCTGAAATGGATGTTTTTGGATTTTAAAAATAATAAATGGAAGCAAAAATGTCCTCAAAAATCCCTAAAATTTCTACACCATGGCAGGAGCCATGTGTCAAAATCTCATTGGATTTGGAGGTCGTTTGATATTTTATTCAAAAATGCAAAGGGGGCATAGTGCACAAGGACCAATGTGCAAATACCCGAGAATCTGGGGGCTCTGGTGCAAAATACCCAGCAAGTCACGCGCGTGGCGCGTGGCTGGGGCACACAGGGACCAAATGGTAATAAAAACCAAGTTTTAGGGCCTTTTGATAACTCGTATCAAAAGCCCAGGGACTCGGTTGCAAAAAGCCCAATAAAATTCAGCACATGCGCATAAACAACACTCACAGGGGCATAAATGCAATTACCACAAAGTTCTCATTCATTTCATAACCCAACAGACTACAGGATAAAAGATGTAAATAGCCCAGATACACACGTGATGAAGCACGTGGTCACACACAAACAGGGGCATGCATGCAATTAACAACAAGCACAAGGTCCCTACTGCAATTTACCCTACGCGAATAAAGTTTTAAAACTATTTACAGGACTAAAAGTAAAATGACAAACTACGAGGGGGTCCTAAGATATTTACCCCTTTATTTGGCGACGGTTGGATAGGCGCCACGTGGAAGATCGGGCGGTGGAGATGAGCGGCGCCTTTGACCTTGAGAAGCTGCGCCTGATCGAACGATGGCGGGTCCTCCACGTGGAGATCGGACGGTCCTCGTGCGTGATGGCCGAACCCTCGGTGAATCAACGGCTGAGATCACGCTGCGGCTGATCTGACGCTCTATGCAGCTCCCCGAACGAACGGTCGAGATCTGATCTGGAGCGCCGCGGCTGATCTGACGGTAGGAGAGGATGGTGGAAGAACTGGCGGCCGGCGAGCTTCGCCGACCTCCTGCGTGTGCTGTAGTCCTCGTCGACCACTCCGGAGGTGCGGGAAAGCTTCCTCGTGAAGCTCCGCACCCAATGCAATGCTCCGATGGAAGGGAGGAGCTCAGGAGAGCTCCGGCGACGTCGATGAACTGGAGCAGCTGTGCTCTGAAGCTTCGACCTCCAGATGAGGTCGATAGACCTGTAGACCTGCACAGACAGAAAGCTGGGTCGAGGGCAAAGTGCCTCGACCCGTCAGAGCGTGCGAAAGGTGGAAGGTGCGGTGATATGGAAGCTCTCCGGCGAGCGGCGGAGGGAGGAGAGCCAAGACCCTGCTCCGGGGCGAGCCAGGGGGAATGGAGGTGCGGAGCAGGTGGAGAGAAGAGTGGCGGAGGTGATGGCGCAGTCGGATGATCAGATGGGTGGTCGGAGACGGTTGGCGGAGGCGGCGGAGCTAATCTACCGAAAATCTAAAAACTTAAAGCTACGCTACTCTAATGGCTAAGGAAGGTACCTGATGGCTGCTGTCGACTGGGCTGGAGCTCAAGAAGCTCCGGGGTCATAGCCTGCAAGGGGGCGTCGCTTCCCCGAGGCTGAGCGCGCTCGCGGCGGCGCACGGCGGTGAAAACCACCGGATCAGTGGCTCCCGGCTTCCCGGGCCTCCCTGCAACTCCCAAAACACTCGCCTGTCACTCGGGTGGTCCGGAGGAGATCACAGGCACCGAGGGGAAGGTCCAAAGATGCCGAATGAAAGCGGCGGAGCTCTGGTTTTATACGCGTGCAGGTCCGGAAAGGGAAGCTCGGGTCCGGCTCGATTGAGCACGGACCCCTAGGCGAGGAATCAGGCGCGGATCCCGGATGCACAGAGGATGATTGGAGTGCGGGGTTTGCGGATTTGGTGGTCGGATCTGGTGGGGGTAATTGGAAGAAGTCGGGTCGAAACCGAGATCCGCGGCTCTGGTGGTCCTGGGGGAGGTGTTGACCGGGGGTCAACAATCCCCCGTGGACCAATCAGAGCCCGCCAACCATTAAATTCTTATTTGATTTTTTGGGGCTTTTAATGGCCGAATTTTTAAAAACTCAAAACATAAAAAATGTTTGTTTTAATTTTTTCTATTTTTTTATAATTTTTAATTAATTTTTTTTGGAAATGAAAATAAGGTATATACATATTAGCTATACATAGGTATATATACATTAAGTAGATTTTTTATTTTTAATTTTTAATTAGTTATTTTTATACATTTTTATTCCCATTTTATATTTTATTTATCTATAGGATAAAATGAGGAATAAAAGGCTATTTTTATTTTATTTTTATTATTTATATACATAGGTCAAATAATTATTTATTTATACTTATATACATGGTATATATACAAGGTAGTTTTGTGTTTTAATTTTGTAATTTTTATTTGATTTTTGGTTTAATTCTTTTTATTTTATTTATTTACAAAACACAAAAAGGAATATTTACACAAAGCTTTGAAAATAAATAGCTTTATTTACAAGGTGAAATAAATAGAGAGATGATGAGCTATGTACATGATGAAGGGTTCTTTTTGAATTTTTGATTTTTAATTTTTGTTTTGTTTTCCATAGTTTCCATATATACAAAATATGTACAAATATATTTTTTTTTGTTTGAGGAAAATATTATTTATTTATTTACATAAATATATATACACATGAGCCCCTATCTCCCTCTACTTGTGGCTTTTATGCGGTCAGGCCCATGCTGAGCCCTCCCTTGGGTTAGGTTGCTCAATATTTATTCTAAATATTTCCCTCTTTTTCTTTTTCCTCTTTATTCTTTTATTTTTGCACAAAAACATGCTAATTACATATTTTTACAAAATGCATGCTTTTGCTAATTATTGATATTTACATATATCTACATGTATTTGCAACGGTTTTTGTGGCTAAAATATAAGAATAAAGAGTGATGAATGGGTATTCATCACCCCCCTATACTATACTTTGCTAGTCCCTTAGCAAACACTTATTTGAAAAAGAAGTGAAAAAGAAAGAAAAAGAAAAAGAAAAAGAAAAAGGGGATGTACATGGATCAAGGTTGAGTTATTAAACTTTCCTTCATTAAATTGAAATATGGAGCTCGATCAGATCTTTGGATTATTAATGTGTCGGAACCTTATTTGGACTTAAGCTTAAAACTCAACAGCCTCTAAGTTCCACCAATCTATGGACAAGACTCCTCAATAAACCAGATCAGAACAAGTCTACATACACAAACTCTAATGACCATGAATCTTTCCAAGCAGTGTAAGTGATATGTAGCTCCCCACCTCAGAAGCAACAAAGAAACAACCTCCCTCAATTCTGGTAACTCTAATGCCTCGGTCTAGCAACTCTTTCCTCGAGAAGCGGGGTATTCCCTTCTAAGTTCAAGTGCAACCGGCTCAAGAAGAGGGGGTAGAAGTATAGAGTTTTGGGAGCTCAGCCAGTGTAGCTAAGTCTCCCGCTGCAAGCTTCATGAGATGTAACATTGATACCATAAGCTTTTGCTTTATTTGACTATGTACACTCCGGTGGGGTTATTAAATTTTCAATCCGACCCACCACTTTTTTGGAGTTCTTTTTGCATTTTTGCATTTTTTTTTTCAAAGACTTCTGTACAGCATATCTACATGGTGCAGCATATAAGAAATTTCCCCTTGAGCCAGTAGACTATCCCTCTTTTGAAGCTTTATTGCAACCCACAGCTTCTGTCTTTAGACTTCATCACCACTAGACCAAGTTGAGGTGCACTTCCTTCACTAGAAGAAGAAGAGAGGTTCCGCCTAGAAGTACTACCCTCATATGCTACCCCAAGCCAAAGGAAACTGCCTCCTCACCACCTCATCCGTGGAGAGCCATGTGTAAAGTGCAGGTGCAAGTCAAGCCATTGTCTCTAAGAGTCATGCGTGTGTTGTTAAGTGTTCTACTTATGCTCATCAAGATGACATATGCTCATAGCCTAGTGGACTCAAAGAATTAAGTCCTTATGGACCTGAAAAGCCTTAACCCTAAGTCCTATAAGGTTCCTCTTAAAGTTAAGTGGATTAAGATCTTATTCAAGCTCCATTTCTCAATTTAATTCCAGGCTTAGTTTAAATGTCAACTCTCATCCAGGAAAAACTATATACATATCTGTACACAAGATGCTATTTACAAGTATTTTACAATCATGCAAAATTTTTGAAAAATGTTTTGAAATCATGGATGATGATGATGCATGAAGTGCGAGTTTTGCAAAAAGATATTTACAAACATTTACACAAGATTTTTGCAAACTTTTGATTTTCAAAACATTTTGGAAAAATTTTGTACATAATTTTGATACAAAATATTTACACAAACTTTACACAAAAGATTTTTGAAATCCTTTTTACAAAAATACTTTGTACATTAGCTACGTATGTGCAAGATAAAAGAGGTTTATGTACATGAAAATTTTTAAATTTTGTGATTTTTAGCCATTTTATTTATTAACACACTCACACAAAGTACGAGTTATGGCTAAAGTATATATGAAATATATACACACCCCCCCTATACTTAGCTCGAACGATGTCCTCAGAGTGATCAAGAGCGATGAAGAAGACATAACTCGTGCTATGTATAGGGAAGTGAAAAAAAAGGCTATACAAAAGGAACGAATAAATGAATAGAATGAGAGGCACTCGGTGGTTTCCCCCTATACTTAGGATTAACTAATCCTAAGTATAGCAAGCTGTACATGAAGGGAAAGCCGAGTGAAGAATATACAGAATCTGCCCCCCCTATACTTAGGGTAAAATATCCCTAAGTATAGGCAGCAAAACAGGGGCAGAAAGACACGAAGAATATCATGAATATATACAAGAGGGAGGACATCACTCCCCCTATACTTAAGGTGGAGAACCTTAAGTATAGGCAACAAAACAGAAGTGATGAAACAAACGAATGAACAACCCGGTGTTCCCACCCCCCTATACTTAGGATGAGCAATATCCTAAGTATAGCAAAGATAATCCTAAGCGAGACCTGGGGTGAGAACAAGAACGGAAGAAAGAAAGATCGAATAAGACGAAACACGTATATACAAAAAGTACAATGTTGAGGTGCCTCTCAACAAGCGCTAGATTTTACGCCCCTAGCTGGGCGCAAAGGCTAGGATAATGCAGTATCAAGGTTCAGGACGGCATCGGTAAGTCGAATGCCGTACTATCGTCGCAGTCTCAGTGTGAGAACAACGACGAACTCAACAGTGTAAAGTAAGACACCCAGGTATGCAATCAGGCGGGTGTCTGCTACCGGCCAATGATATGAGCGTAAGTAATCGGGATCCGGTAGCACAAAAGAAATCAGCGGCTCTGGATCAGACTGGAGTGAGAGTATAGAGCCGAAGAAATCAAACGTGGAGAAGGATGGATCAGTCATGGAATCCTCCACATCAATCATTGTCTCAAACAGGTGTGGAAAGTCAAGATCAGGAGACTCTCGAAAAGGGCTGATATCCGATGCATGAAATAGAAACAGATCAGGCAAATCATCGAATATCTCAAAAATGGGCTCATCCTCGCGAGGGTCATCGAGGTGAGAAGACTCAGAATCAGAGTGATCTAAAGACTCGGTTTCGTGTTCCGCCAGATCGGAAACACACTCAGCAGGTGAAACCGAGTACGCATCATGTGCGGCATCCTCCCGCAGATAACCCTCGGGGAGAGATGCCAGATCAGAGGTGACTAGAAGAGGATCAGGATCTAGATGGTCATCTGCGCTGCTATCAAGTATCCACTCAGTGCACCAGGCTGCATCATCATCGGAAGTGTAGCTCTCGGCAATCTGGAAACAGGAGAAGGTACTAGTCAACATCGCGGAAACTGGGAAAATGTCTGTGACTGATCCTCGCTCTGCGGCTATGCTGGCTGTCAGCTGGTCCTCAGAAAGTGTATCTGTCTCAACAAAGTGGAGGACAAAAGGCTCGAAGACGGGACTCTCTGTGTCTGTACTCTCAAAGTGGTGTCCCTCCTCGAGCTGTGGCTGCTGGGCTGAATCCTGGTGCCTGTCTGCATCCAAGAAGTGTCTCTGCAAGAAGAAGACTGACTCCTCCGGGACTGGAATCTGAAGTGTCTGAATCAACGATTGCAAAAGCTGGGGCTCCTCCGGCTCCTGGAGTATCAGAAGATCTGATATCCAAGACTCGTCAACAGGGAACTCTGGGGCTGACTCGAACTCCAACTGGAATGCCAACGGGAACTCGAGTAGACTCTGGGTCCGAACCTCTGCTATCGCAGTCATCTCCTCTGTCAGTGGTGCTGCATCATCCAGATCCTCAGGCTGGTGTGTAGAAACTGTATCATCATGTAAAGTGACACACCGCACTGGTACTGCATCGTCCTCATGTGTTGTTCCGACCGAAGCATCTCGTGCAGAAGAACTCTGTGAAAGTAGCCTCGAGATGGTATCTAGGAAGTGAATGTCGGAACTGCGGTCTGAACCGCCACATGTGGTAATCACCAGTGCTATCTGCTCTGCGGTCATCCCCCGCATGGAGATCTCAATCAAATCTGTCAGTGGAAGTCCATGGTCTGGAAATCTCCTCAAGAGGTCAAGAAACCTCGGCCATGCCTCGTGCAATGGCTCCTGGGGGTCAACTGAAAAATCCATAATCAAAGACCGCATAAATTCTGCTCTACGTGGGGGAAAGTATCTCTGTAAAAACTCTCGGCGTAGCTCTCCCCACGTCTCGAATGTCCTCCCCAATCGGCGATGCCATCTCATGGCTCTGTCATGAAGCGTGAAGGGGAAGGTCCTGCTCATCAGCTCCTCTGTAGTGACATCTGAGTATCTCTGTGCTCTGCTAAACTCCTCGAAGGCGGACAGGTGAAGATAAGGCTCCTCGTGCGCCTCTCCTGAAAACGTCGGCAGTCGCTGAACGTAATCCAAATCCAAGACGAATGGTCCTAATGTAGAAGCTGACTGAGCTCCATGTGCTATCTGCTCTTCCATCCCTCTGGAATGGAACCTATCTGCTGATCTTCACTGCTCTCTTGGGTCACCAACGGAGTGCGCTCTCAACTCAGCAACATCGTCCGGGTCTCGCATCTGCTCTGTCTGATGTCCTCGGACGTCTAGCACAGCATGCCCAGAGTGATGAGATGAAAGGGAGGGAGGGGGCGGGAGGTTGATCGGAGATCCGACCTCCCTAGAAGGTGGACTGGAGTGATGGACAGAGGATGGAGAAGAAGCCGTAAGAGTCGGCTCAAAGTGAGAGGAATCCATCATCCAGGGATAAGGGGGAAGAGAAATGAAGGGAGGTGAGGGAGGGAAATAGATGAAGGAGAAAGGTCGAAGGGATCTGGCAATCAAACAAGATGAAACAAGCAAACCCCCAATTCACCTACGCACCCAAAGCTGAAGACCGAAGGGATCGGTCAATTATCTTGTCAATTTTATTTTAGGTGATAATCCAGTCTATCAGAGCGATTACGTGATGTAACTAGGTATCCAAATCTTTCTCAACCGACTGTCCCATACTGAAAGCCGGTAATCAGTCAAGAAAAGATCGGAGGCTCTATCCTAATGTGCGGATCACTCTCTCGCTCATCCAAACCAGACAAGGAGGGGGTTACTCTCCCAAGACAGATTTTTCGTGAAGTATCTTTTAGGTCGAATATGATTAGCAGTCCCGATTTTATTGTTTTTGTTTTTTTAGATATTTTTTTAAAATATCAAACAAATGCCTAACGAATTTTTCGTGTTCTCCTGATTATTTAAGCCGAAAACAGGGGGGAGAAGACGAAAAAGCCGATGCACGATGAAATCAATGATGCATGCAAAGTAAGGAAGGCGTACCTGACTCCAGCACTCTACATGCAATATGATCCGCGCATAAATTTAAAGGCAGGAAAGTAAACTACCTAAATGATGCAAGCGGTAAAAACCGAGTCCTAAACAGCAGTGCTAGCGTAGAACCGTCTAACCGATCACCGACCCTCAAGCCAAGGAGTCCGGTCTTGGCTTACCCCTCCTCTTCTCGACAGGTCGAGTTCAGGAGTTAGCGCTTGTGGGGCAGGCTCGCGGCACGTAGGCTGCGAAGGAAGATGAATCGGTTATTTTTATTAATTATTTTTAGTAGGTCCAATTAACGATCTATAGGAACAGATCAGCAATTAGGTGTGGGGATCCTACTATTACGGCACAGTCACCAGAAAATCCTACTGCTAGGGGCTCGATCAAAAAGCCGCGTAAACACCGGAAAGGCAGTAAAAAGGAAAAAAAAATAAAAGCCGCGAAAAAGCCGCGAAAAACCGCTAAAGTCTAAAGGGTCCCCCGAGCACACCGGTGCTCGGCGAAACAGACCCTGGAGTCCAAACAGTCCAAGTCCACAAGTCTGAAACCTGTATTATTACAATGATGAATGAATAAAATCCTAAGCTACCTCACCCACTCAACTCTCTCTCTCTCGCTCTCTCCTGCGGCTTCGTGAAGAAAGAAGCCGCCTCCGCCTCGCTCGGGTGCTCCGGCGCTCCTAAGAATGCCGCCCTCGCTCCTCGGGCCCTCGCAAGAAAAATAGAGAGAAGTGTGGTCAGTCCAACAATTATTTAAAAAGATCAAAAAAATGTATATCTACAAAAATCTATACAAAAAGCCGCGAAACTCGAAAGCCGCGGAAAAATCTAAAAGACTACTAAGCCGTGCTCCCCGGCAACGGCGCCATTCTGATAACCCGAAGATGCGATCGAGGTAAAGGTCGGAAAATGGTCGTTGCGACCTCAATCACAAAAACGGAGAATATCAAGAAAAATCAACCACTCAACTCAGATAAAAACAATCAAGCACAAAATAGAGCGGTCTAGCTATGGATTAACCTGGTATAGCTCCCAGGGTCGAACACAAGGAGCACGGGTTGGCTCGAAAGCCTACGAAGTAGTCACAATAGAATAAAATACAAGAAAAGTTATTTTTAGTGGTTTTTATGAATTTTTAAATTTTTTGGATTTTTAAAAGATAAAGAAAATGGAATAGAGTGAACTCAAGCCAACTTCAACAATTTATTAAACACACCAAAAAAAATGCAAAAATTCAGGAAAAATTGTTTTTGTGTTTTTTATGTTTTTAAGTGTTTTTGGTTAATTTTTGATATTTTTCTGACGGGTAGATTATTTTGTAAAAATCAAACAATGCAAAACAGGAGAGGTACTGTCCAGCAAGGCTTGAGACTCAAAAATAAAATATCTAAGAGTCTCACTCAGCCCTGGAGGTAATTTTCCTATAATCTATGAAGAATAAGGAAAATTTGGGCACCTTAATTATTGTTTTTGGATTTTTAAATTAATTATTAGAATTTTTATGAGTTTTTGAGGGTTTTGCAATTTTTAAGGTTTTTAAGTGATGAAAAATAGCCAAAATTGGCTAGAAAATCAAACCACAAGCAAATAACAGTATCTAATTTTTTTAGAATTTTTGGTGGGGTTTTTATATTTTTTTATGATTTTCAAAGATGAACAGTAGCTGAAATGGATGTTTTTGGATTTTTAAAAATAATAAATGGAAGCAAAAATGTCCTCAAAAATCCCTAAAATTTCTACACCATGGCAGGAGCCATGTGTCAAAATCTCATTGGATTTGGAGGTCGTTTGATATTTTATTCAAAAATGCAAAGGGGGCATAGTGCACAAGGACCAATGTGTAAATACCCGAGAATCTGGGGGCTCTGGTGCAAAATACCCAGCGAGTCACGCGCGTGGCGCGTGGCTGGGGCACACAGGGACCAAATGGTAATAAAAACCAAGTTTTAGGGCCTTTTGATAACTCGTATCAAAAGCCCAGGGACTCGGTTGCAAAAAGCCCAATAAAATTCAGCACATGCGCATAAACAACACTCACAGGGGCATAAATGCAATTACCACAAAGTTCTCATTCATTTCATAATCCAACAGACTACAGGATAAAAGATGTAAATAGCCCAGATACACACGTGATGAAGCACGTGGTCACACACAAACAGGGGCATGCATGCAATTAACAACAAGCACAAGGTCCCTACTGCAATTTACCCTACGCAAATAAAGTTTTAAAACTATTTACAGGACTAAAAGTAAAATGACAAACTACGAGGGGGTCCTAAGATATTTACCCCTTTATTTGGCGACGGTTGGATAGGCGCCACGTGGAAGATCGGGCGGTGGAGATGAGCGGCGCCTTTGACCTTGAGAAGCTGCGCCTGATCGAACGATGGCGGGTCCTCCACGTGGAGATCGGACGGTCCTCGTGCGTGATGGCCGAACCCTCGGTGAATCAACGGCTGAGATCACGCTGCGGCTGATCTGACGCTCTATGCAGCTCCCCGAACGAACGGTCGAGATCTGATCTGGAGCGCCGCGGCTGATCTGACGGTAGGAGAGGATGGTGGAAGAACTGGCGGCCGGCGAGCTTCGCCGACCTCCTGCGTGTGCTGTAGTCCTCGTCGACCACTCCGGAGGTGCGGGAAAGCTTCCTCGTGAAGCTCCGCACCCAATGCAATGCTCCGATGGAAGGGAGGAGCTCAGGAGAGCTCCGGCGACGTCGATGAACTGGAGCAGCTGTGCTCTGAAGCTTCGACCTCCAGATGAGGTCGATAGACCTGTAGACCTGCACAGACAGAAAGCTGGGTCGAGGGCAAAGTGCCTCGACCCGTCAGAGCGTGCGAAAGGTGGAAGGTGCGGTGATATGGAAGCTCTCCGGCGAGCGGCGGAGGGAGGAGAGCCAAGACCCTGCTCCGGGGCGAGCCAGGGGGAATGGAGGTGCGGAGCAGGTGGAGAGAAGAGTGGCGGAGGTGATGGCGCAGTCGGATGATCAGATGGGTGGTCGGAGACGGCTGGCGGAGGCGGCGGAGCTAATCTACCGAAAATCTAAAAACTTAAAGCTACGCTACTCTAATGGCTAAGGAAGGTACCTGATGGCTGCTGTCGACTGGGCTGGAGCTCAAGAAGCTCCGGGGTCATAGCCTGCAAGGGGGCGTCGCTTCCCCGAGGCTGAGCGCGCTCGCGGCGGCGCACGGCGGTGAAAACCACCGGATCAGTGGCTCCCGGCTTCCCGGGCCTCCCTGCAACTCCCAAAACACTCGCCTGTCACTCGGGTGGTCCGGAGGAGATCACAGGCACCGAGGGGAAGGTCCAAAGATGCCGAACGAAAGCGGCGGAGCTCTGGTTTTATACGCGTGCAGGTCCGGAAAGGGAAGCTCGGGTCCGGCTCGATTGAGCACGGACCCCTAGGCGAGGAATCAGGCGCGGATCCCGGATGCACAGAGGATGATTGGAGTGCGGGGTTTGCGGATTTGGTGGTCGGATCTGGTGGGGGTAATTGGAAGAAGTCGGGTCGAAACCGAGATCCGCGGCTCTGGTGGTCCTGGGGGAGGTGTTGACCGGGGGTCAACAATCCCCCGTGGACCAATCAGAGCCCGCCAACCATTAAATTCTTATTTGATTTTTTTGGGGCTTTTAATGGCCGAATTTTTAAAAACTCAAAACATAAAAAATGTTTGTTTTAATTTTTTCTATTTTTTTATAATTTTTAATTAATTTTTTTTGGAAATGAAAATAAGGTATATACATATTAGCTATACATAGGTATATATACATTAAGTAGATTTTTGATTTTTATTTTTTAATTAGTTATTTTTATACATTTTTATTCCCATTTTATATTTTATTTATCTATAGGATAAAATGAGGAATAAAAGGCTATTTTTATTTTATTTTTATTATTTATATACATAGGTCAAATAATTATTTATTTATACTTATATATATGGTATATATACAAGGTAGTTTTGTGTTTTAATTTTGTAATTTTTATTTGATTTTTGGTTTAATTCTTTTTATTTTATTTATTTACAAAACACAAAAAGGAATATTTACACAAAGCTTTGAAAATAAATAGCTTTATTTACAAGGTGAAATAAATAGAGAGATGATGAGCTATGTACATGATGAAGGGTTCTTTTTGAATTTTTGATTTTTAATTTTTGTTTTGTTTTCCATAGTTTCCATATATACAAAATATGTACAAATATTTTTTTTTTGTTTGAGGAAAATATTATTTATTTATTTACATAAATATATATACACATGAGCCCCTATCTCCCTCTACTTGTGGCTTTTATGCGGTCAGGCCCATGCTGAGCCCTCCCTTGGGTTAGGTTGCTCAATATTTATTCTAAATATTTCCCTCTTTTTCTTTTTCCTCTTTATTCTTTTATTTTTGCACAAAAACATGCTAATTACATATTTTTACAAAATGCATGCTTTTGCTAATTATTGATATTTACATATATCTACATGTATTTGCAACGGTTTTTGTGGCTAAAATATAAGAATAAAGAGTGATGAATGGGTATTCATCAATCGTGATAGAGGAGAAAAGTGGAGGGCAATGGTGGTAGAGGGTGGTGATGGTTGGGATTATGTTGGCCGGCAAAGCACCAGTTCCTTGCATCGTAGGGCGTTGTGTGTGTCATATGATACAGGTTAGAGACCTTCCTCACAATTTTGATTTTAACTATCTAATTATACTTGTAGATTTTATTTGTGCGGAATGACTTGGTTCATGGATGGAGTCTTGACTTTGCTCTTAGGAGATTTGTGAAGGTAATTAATTTTTACACTTGCGGTGTTAATTTCTAACTAATACAAGCTAATTTTGGTTTCTCGTGTGTTGTATAACCCGCCGTGTGTTGTATAACCCGCCAATGAGAAGATATGAGTTGTGGATGCTCAATTTATCTCCCAGCAGACAGTGTCTTTACTTGGAGATCAGAAATAGTGGTAATCTGTGGATACTGTAAATCTCACTTACAATTTGAAACAATTGGTTCTTTGGATGATAAAGCTGAAAATTTCAAGATATTAGGCCATACTCACAGTTTTCAGTCCTGTCAGTGGAGGGACCTGACCTCTCGATGTCCCAACCATGGAGCAAGCTGGTGATTGACGGGAAGGCATGGCAGCTGCCGATGCGCAAGACTGGAAGCAAGAAGTGCGGGCGTTATAGGTTTGGGAGCTGTGGCCTTTCGGTGAGTCTCTTTGTAATTTCATATTTAGGTTGTAACTATCTTAGTAACATGGATAACTAATTCTTTTAGTTTTGTAGCGGTTAATTAAAATTCTGGAAGTTACATCTGATGTGCATAGATTTGGTCATGTTGGCTTGCGAATGTGCAAAGTTTGCAGATGCATCAAGGATCATTGAAGTTGATCTGAACACTGACAATTTATATATATTGTTCGAACAAAAAACATATCTATGGATCCAGTTAGTTAATATTTCATTGGTTTTATCTGATGGTACAACCAAGAAGTTTGGATGCACCGCGTGAACTCAAGGGACCATGATAAGCATGTCCGGTAGGTTCTAGCTGAGACTACTAATGGAGGAGTATACAGAACTGTTGAATGCACGGGCAACATACATGCCATGATCTCCTTTGAGTATGTCTACAAAGTAATTAAGTCTACCTTTAAATGATTAAGATCTTAAATCATGCAATCAATTTGGTTAACTTACCTTCTCTTTTCTGCATGTCTCAAGGAGGTGCAGTGGAGAGTAGGGACTGTAAGCCTTTGTTTCATCAACCCCTTTATCTCTAAGGGCAGTGAGTGCTTCCTCTTTTTTATTTACTTAAAGATAATAACTTCGATGATTTAACTTAAATTAGTTTCATCTCATAAAAATGAATTTACTGAGTAAATAGTAAATATTGACCACCAATATCATGGCCTAAACATTGAGCTCACGGTGGTCAATCTTGTTGAATTGAGTGGGAGGGACGTCCCCGTGTATTCTACACTATGTAACGGTGGTTCTTAAGACACTTGGTGAGCTTCCTTTTTTTTCTATATCTTTCGTTCCTTCACATCAAATCATTTCATGCAACTAAAACCAAACTTGACTTGTCCGGTTTTTGCAGGCCGAGATATGTATGCAGTCGAGGCCTGAGAGACAATGAGAGGTGTAGTTCCTATTGGATGATTTTACGGAATTCCCGTTGATATATCCCAACAAGTGTCGGGATTTATGTGTAGATTGTATGTAAAAACAATACTATTGTAATATAAATGAATGTGTAACCTTTCATATTTACTAATATAAAGGAAAAATTGGTGAACTTATTCACGTGTATAATGTTCTTGCTTTGTACAAAAAAAATCTTGCAGGAAAAATAAATAGTATTTGTATAAATGTTCCAGGTTCTTAAATTGTGGTAACTGATCAACTTTGTCACCTTAACTCTCCTTCCTTTACAACTGTGGTGACAGAATACCTGTCAGAATTAGCACAACAACCATTTTGTAGTCACTATAGGTTCTAGTGACGCCACTTGTGGAGTTGGAGTTGTGGTGACGAAATGGTTGTTACATTAGCCTTTTTCGTCACTACAAATCATCAATTTGTCATTACAGTTTAGTTACCAAAAGACCTTTTTGTTGTAGTGGATGGCGATCGAAGTCGGCAGGTGCGTAGAACAATAATCGTTGAGTTCATATATTCAACCACCGATTAAGATTGGATGTCGAGATCGGTTTCGGGGCTAAAAGAGGAACACATCAATTTTTACCGTAGAAAAGTCTAAGCAAGCCTCCAAAGATTACAAGGATTGTCCAGCACACACCTCTGCAACCAGCTGTGATTCCTCGTCTCATTCCCCCTCCCATTGTTCGATGCCCATAAGACTAGTGGTCCTACCATCAATATAGGAAAAAATTATGCATGGAACGGTTAAGTAACCCTACTCCTCAAAACCCTACCCTAACTTCCCTCTACCCTATATATTCCCCTCCCCTCCCTCCTTCCAACTCCACCATCGTCCCCATACATTGTAAGCCAAATGGCGCTTAACGCCCCCACTGCGTTCTTCTTCCTCGTCAACCTCCTCTTCTTCTCCCTAGTGAGCTCCTACTGCACCACCCCAAGCCCCCCGCCTCCGAAGAAGCCTCGCACCCCGAGGACCCTGTGCCCACCGTCCCCTGTCGTCGTCCCCACTAATGGCAAGTGCCCTATTGACACGCTAAAGATCGCCTCTTGCGCCAATGTCCTCAACGGACTCATCAATGCTGTCCTCGGCGTCCCGCCTAAGGAGCCATGCTGCACCCTTGTCGACGGACTCGCAGACTTCGAGGCTGCCGTGTGCCTTTGCACCGTCCTCAGGCCCAACATCCTTGGCCAGACCCTCAACATCCCCATCTCCCTCACGTTGCTCGTCAATTTCTGTGGCAAGTCGGTGCCTCCGGACTTCCAGTGCCCCTAAGAACTAAACACTGGCCAACAAAAATAAATCTTCTTTTCCATTACTTTACCTTCGCTGGGTATCATTTGCTGCATGCCGACCACTATTATCGTAGTTAATCTGGTTTGGTTTATTTGATCGTTTCCTGGGTAATAAGATTTTGTTAATCTAAAGTGTCGAATCCATTGGTTGCCATCACTGCAGAATCATTATGGGCATATATATGAATCTGATATAGGATGATGATGTACGGAGAAGCTGCTCTGTTATTTGGTGTCGGTAATTAGGTCATGGTCTATTGTTTGTGTTTAGTTGGTAATTGCCTCAAGGGACATGTATGGTTTGTTACAGTGTACTGGTGGGGTCGTTGATGTGTTTTAGTTGATGTTGATTGCACATTTTTATTGTACCTGAAGTGTGGAATAAAGTTGTCCATTTGTTACCAAGTTGTCTACTACCTACGTTTTTCTGCCGCATACAATACCTCCCGAAATTGTTGGAATACTTCTCTTTGACGTCATAATTTGATGTGTTTCAAGATTCTTAAATACTTACTTCTATGGTGACCATTAAGATTAAGTACCTATGGACATCGGATTTGGATGGAATTTGGTAAGTATGTAGAGAATTAATCATATATTGAATCTATGCAATGTGATTTCAAAGTTCTAAATGAAATTCACAAAAAAAAGGTCAGAGATCTATTTTCTACTAGACCGGACGATCACTTTTCGTGGATTTTCCAACAACAATTACCTTTTCGACTCTGATGAGACTTGTAATAAACGTCGATTTTTAAGTTGCGGGTAGCTCACAAGACTATGTGAAGATGAATACCTGATCGTTATATGATTTGCCTATGGAAATAATAAAATGCACATATTTATTTTACAACAAATATTAAAATTTTAATGTGTGTATATATAGGGTAACATGTATATGATAGTAGGAAGTACATCCTACCTTTTTATTCTTAACTATTTTTGATATTTTTAAAAACTCATAGGAAGATTTAAATCAGATATTGTCATGATGTTGTCAATCAAATTTAAAAAAACAGATACTCCTAACATGTCCATAAGGAAGGGGTCAATTTCAACAATTATGAGACCATTAAATTTTGACAGGTTTTGTTGGATGAGATAAAGATATCGAATTAAGTTGAAATTTAAATGACAACATCATTGCAATATGTGACTTAAACCCCAAGACTTTTTTGAAAAAAAATATCACAAAAGTAAAGAAAAAAACAGTGGAAGTAGCCAATTAGGTATTCCCTGTAGCATTTACATTTTACCCATATATATATATATAAAGGTAAAATGGGGCTCCTAATTATCAAATTTTTTACGTTCTAAGAATATATGTGGGGTTGTAGATCACTATATGTCTGCATATTCTCAATCATATTTTGACTCAATTCGAGACTCTTATCCCATCCATCAAGCTTGTCAAATTTTAAAGGTCTTAGATTACTGGAAATGATCACATCTTGATGGGTGGGTTTGAGATGTCTGTCTTACATGGAATTTGAATGATAACATGTTGTCTTCTAATGAATAAAATCCATCCACATGTTATCAAAAAATATCTTAAAAAAGTAAGGTTTATGATAGCCAAGTCGGCTCCCCTTTGGGGGTACGCCCATTTAACCACACACACATAGAAAATTAGGACTGCTCCCGTCCCTTTTTTCGATTATTTTTTATTTTCCTTTTTTGGAAATGTTGTCATGTATTTTCATTACTATATCTCTCAATATGTCATTCCAATTTCATCGGAAACAAAGATCATATGCCAACTTGTTACAACAATTGTTTGATCTTTTAAAATTACCTGTCCAGATGGACAACATATGAGTCTCTGTCTCTAACGAGATTTGAATGACATGATATAGGATATAGCGATGAAAATACATGATGATATTTTCAAAAAATAAAAAAATTACTAAAAAATGTGACAGGAACAACCCATTTGCAGCCCACATAGAGCAATCCCATTTTCCCCACACAAACACACACACAGACACACACATACATATATGGGTAAAATGAGGTTGCCCCCTAGCGGGAGCTAACTTAGCTCCACTCCCTATTTTCCTCTATTTTTAATTTTTTTTTGAAAATTTCTTCCATGAATATTCATCAATATATCCCTATATTATGTCATTCTAATTTTGTGTGACACAGAGACTTCTAAAACCTCCTTCCAGACAGGGTCGATTTAAACAATACTCATTAAGTTAAAAAATTACTGTCTAAGTGGATATCATAGGCGTCTCTAGTTCGCACAAAATTTGAATGGTGTAATATATGGATATAGTGATGAATATTCATGAAAGCAATTTTCAAAAAAAATAAAAAATGGAAAAATAGGACAACCCCCTAAGAGACAGCCCCATTTTCCATATATGTATGTATGTATGTATGTATGTATGTATGTATGTATGTATGTATGTATGTATGTATGTATGTATGTATGTAGAGGAGTTATCCTATGAGAGCAAAAAGTTGTGAGAGCATGAGAGGAATGAGTCTGGACCATATGATTCTGTTTTCTCTCTCCTGAGTGAATCATGTAGTTCAGAGCTCTCAAAGATCACTCCTATATATAGAGAGAGAAAGAGAGAGAGAAGAGCTAGTAGATAGATTTCTCCCAACCCCCACAAACACACCATGTGGAGGGCCGATCGAGCAAATCCAATCAAATCATAAAGGTGATTCATGATTAAGAGGTTTTCCACCTTGATGGTGATAGATTAGCTCGATTTGCAAAACATTGGGTGTTGATAACGATCCGCAAGAGCAGCGGCGGATTCACAACCATGGAAATCCGTTGGATGGGCCATCAGACAAACCAAGATCATTATTGGAAAATGTGGGATGCCTTTGCTTTGATAGTCTGCTATTGTCTTCTACAGGAGGTTTTTGCAAAGATGGTGACCGTCCGACTGTAGGTGGTTTCTGCATGGGAATTTCACCAACTTGTGGGCACCACCACTACGTACGCACTGATATACTGACTGCACTTTGTGAACCCGTGACTTCACGTGTATGTTTACCTCTTGGTGTCTTCCTCTCCGTCGTCCCATGCACGTACGATATGGACCTAAATATATGCAGACGAACATGGAATCCATCCTCTTGTGGAGACTGATGCACTGTTCAGTTCCACGGGTCTTTTGTTGTTAATCGCTTCTTGCGTACAATTCATCTGCACAATTTCTGGACAAAAATCTAGACTCCAGTCACATCTAGCTAAGTCTTCTTCGAGGTGTGTGGATCTTCCATTGTACACAACAAAGTGTTGTAACAGTAGAGGGACTATTCGATCTTGATCTGGTGGCGCACATGATGTGCGGGTGTTGCTGGCTTCCCTTTGTGCACCACCCAATCGTGATCGAGCGCCTCCCAGCTTTCACAGCACTCTTATGTACAGCAAAGGATTTGCTCTCTTCTTCTCGTTGTAAATATTTTTTTTGAAGGAAAAAGGGTGTCGAACCGTAAAGGTGGACACCCAAAAAACTTTTATTCACAGGATTAGTTACAGAAGTTACAGTGACCAAGACCCACGTAGGAGTCTGGAATGTTCAATTACATTTTCGACATAAAATCTCTCTCCCCGGAAAATAGTTCCATTTCTCGCCAACCAAATAGCCCACAGAATAGATGCCGCATGGCATTTCTCCGCTATTGTGCTAGTTCCGGACGAGTCAATCGATGCCCAGAACTCTCTAACCCCCGAGGATGCAACAGAAGATAAGTTGGTCTCTGACCAAATCTGTCTGGAGGAAGAACAAAGGAAAAATAGATGATCAGCATCCTCCAACTCCTCTCCACATCGTATGCAAGAGCTGTTAGCCCCAAAGAGCCTAGCCCTCCGCGCACCAGTCAATACCCGTTCTCTACCGAACAACCAGAGAAAGACTTTTACTCTTTTAGGGATCTTCCAAGACCAAATTTGGCCTAACCTTGGTATCGCAATACCTGGATCAAAAACAGTGGATGCATATAAGGCTTTGTAGGCTTTTTTCACCGTAAAAGTACCATCCGTCCATCTCCAAAAATTAGCTTCCTCTCCATCCCTCCGCACGGGATTCAAAAAAGGAGTAACCTGAGGAAGAACCGAGGAGACCCCTCGCCAAAAATTTGAAGGCCTTATCAATCTGTTGGGACGCCACTCCACGTTGCCTGTCACATCATAGATCTTCCTCAAAAGTGTACAAAGAGTATCTGATCCTTCACCCCAAATACGACTAACCCATTTAGCCAGGAGGGCCTTGTTCATCACCTCAAGGTTCAGGACTCCCAAACCACCATCCTCTTCCGTAAGCGTCACAATTTCCCATCTAACCAACGGAGTGCCGGCCCAAAAGAATCTTCGCATCAAAGTCTCCAAACGTCTACGGATCCCCATCGGTAGCAAGCGAGAGGATAGAAAGAAAATAGGAATCGCAGAGAGAACCGACCTCAAGAGCACCAAGCGTCCACCACGTGATAGACATGAAGCGCGCCAACCCGCAAGCTTGTTCTCAATTCTCTCAATCACAGGCATCCAATCCGATTGCTTTAAACGTCCATCCACCATGGGTAATCCCAAATAGGTGATCGGGAGAGACCCACGCCTTGAGCGAAGTAGCGACCCACAAGCCTCGATCTCCCCCTCCATAAGACCGAAGGGAACAAACACTGATTTCTCCTCATTGAGCTTCAGCCCTGACACAACCCCAAACAGCTCCAAAACTGTAGCAATGCCCTCAGCCTCACGTGCTCCCCCTTCCACAAATAAAATCGTGTCATCCGCATATTGCAAGATCGGGATCGACAAATTCTGAACCTTGTAGCCCTGAATGAAACCTCCCTCCACCGCACGAGTAGCCATCCTCGACAACGCATCTGCCACGATGACAAATAAGAGAGGGGCAAGTGGGCATCCCTGCCTAACCCCCCTCTGCGGCTGAAAAAAGCCCCCCTCCTGTCTGCCATTAACCAGCACAGAGCAAGAGGTCGTCGTCACACACCTCTTCATCCAAGAGATCCACTCATCTGGGAAACCACGCCTAGAAAGAGATGCCCAGATGAACTTCCAACTAACACAATCATACGCTTTGGAAAAGTCAATCTTCCAAAGCATACCTTTGACATTCCTCCTCTTCCAATCAGCAACAATCTCCGAGGCAATGACCACACCATCCATCATATGTCTACCAGGAACAAAAGCAGACTGCGAGCTACTGATGATGCTATCCAAAACAAGACGTAGTCTGTTCGCAAGAACCTTTGCAACAATGAGATAAATGGCATTTGAAAGGGCAATAGGTCTGAAGTCCTCCATTCGTACTGCCATCTCTCTCTTGGGTAAAAGGAAGATTAAAGATCGATTTAATCGATCAAAGCCATGATTCTCACCTCTGAGCTCCTCAACAACTGCTAATACATCTTGGCCCACCAAGTCCCAGAACTCACGAAAGAAGAATACAGGAAACCCATCTGGACCTGGAGAACCATATGCATTTAGATCAAAAACTGCTGTACGGACCTCCTGAAGTGTGAAAGGGCAAACCAACTGCGATGCCTGAGCCTCCGAGAGTCGAGGCACTTCCCTATCATGCCAACGAACCCCACTAGGATGGTCCCTCCTGCTCACTTCTCTGAAATGTTCAACAACCGCAACCCCGATTTCCCTTTCTCCTTCCACATGCATTCCCCTAATCTCCAGGGAATGGATCATATTTCGCCGCCTCCTGCCGTTTGCCATCGCATGAAAAAATCTCGTATTTGCATCGCCCTCCTTCAACCAGTTTTGCCTCGACCGTTGCCTCCACTCTATCTCTCTCTTCTTGTCTTCCTCTAGAAGTACACCCTGATAGCCTATTCTCATTAATTTCTCCTCCTCAGAAAGATCTCTGCCATCCTCAAGCCTGTCCAACCGAGCCACTTCAGCCTGGGCAAGGTCCCTCCTTTCACTCCGCCGCAACCTGATCTCCCTTCGAAGGTTCACTAGCATCAACCGAAGCGCCTTCAGACGAGACGCCATGTCCCTCGATGCTGATCCAGTTGAGGTAACTCCCCTCCAGCACTGAATAATATGATCCCTCAGATCCTCCTCCAGGAGCCAAGAGCGCTCGAATCGGAACGGGCTGCCCAAACGAACTGACTCACCCGACTCCCAACAGATAGGTGTGTGATCTGAGTGACTCCGCGGCAGGGACCTAGCAAACGCCAGCGGGAATGCTTCAAGTAGCTCAATCGAACATAAAAACCGATCCAACCTAGATCTTGAAGAGGTATTCCGCCAAGTAAAAAGGGAATTCGAAGCATCAAACACCTCCATAGAGAACTCCTCAACAAAATCTCTGAACGCAGGTGAGCCAAGATCCAACCCACCTCGATCCCGAGGTCGATCAGAAGAGAGAAGGGTGACATTGAAATCACCACCAATGAACCAAGGAAGGTCTCCATAACGCGTCCGAATCAGAGAGAGCTCTTCCCACAAGTTTGATCTAGAATGCGCACCTGAAGGCCCATAAACTGCAGACAGAAGAAACCGAACACCATCATTCTTGCGCATCAGTACCACTGACAAGGAGTGTTGAGCTTCCACCGAATCAGTCGACTCCAATAAGTCATCATTCCAACCAACAAGGATGCCCCCAGACGCCCCACTAGAGGCCACCGTTCGGAACTGTGAAAGTCTAGCCCCGGAAAGAGATCTCCAACGAGGGAGGTCCCAAACCTCTATCTTTGTCTCTTGTAAACAAACCACATCCGCCCGCCACTCATCCAACAAGGACCCGACAGCTCGTCGTTTTTCCGGCTGCCCCAGTCCCCTCACATTCCAGGAGATGATCTTCATTTATCAACAGAGGGGGCTTCCCCCGCCAGCTCCACCTGAACACACTTAGCCACCTGCTGCCGAAAGCTCTCCACCGGTCCCTTTTCTACTGGTTCTCCACCCTCCACTTGAGCGCAAAGATCTGGCATAACACATTCCCCTGAAGCATGGGGTTCGGCTCCATTCGCAACACCTCCTAAGGGCCCGGAAGCGCACTCCAAGCGACGACGCTTTCTTGAGTTAGGCAGAAACACAGCCGGGCCCCGAAGCCTCTCTGGTCCCTCTATCGCAACTCCCCTGCCCATCCCCCCTATCCTCTCCAGCTTGCCGCTACGTGCCCAGCCTCCTCTTGCTGCCTTCTTCGAGCACATAAAGGTGAACATACCTTTACCCCCTTCAGAACAAGCACCGTTGCTTGCATCAACTGTCGAGTGTTGTTCGAGGTACGAGTAGCGTGAGAAGTCTACCGCCAACTGCACGGTATGACAATCAGAAGAGACCACATCTGCCACCGAATGGGGGCCAAGATGTGCGTCCTCTAGATATACAGGAGCCGGACCCTCCTTAGATGATGTATGATCTGCGACCCACTTGCTGCCAACATTTCCCTCCAATTCGCCACTCTCACCCACGTCATTTTGCATGGCACTGTGCATTGAATGGCTCCCAAATTGGATTGGAAAGGCGCCTTGAGTGGCTCTCATTGAATGGCTCTTAAAGAATGGCTCCCACGTCACCTCTTGGGTCGTGCGTTGAAATGGTCCCAAATTTGGAAAGATATTCTCCACCGAAAAGCCACAGCTGTGCTTTTCAAAAGATTTTGAATTCAGCCTTGAGGAGTTAATACACGTATTAAATTCCCCATTCATCTCCGAGAAAAGCGGCGTAGTGTTCCTTATGAAGATTATGAAGATTTGATGCATATATTGCTTATTAGTGTTCCTTCAAAAAGACATACTATATTTTTATGTTCTATCGGAATAATAGCGGAGCGTAAATAATATTACTTTGGGGTTAAGGAGCTTCCACCGAAGTGCATGTATGTTTGCATGCATCTGTACCAGAAACGTACATTTTTTTCTATTTTTATGAGATGAATTCATCGGAGATTTACTTAGAATATTAAGTGGTATGTGTTGCAAATTTCGGTTAAAACATGCATTCCTTGCATGTCCATCTGAAGGAGTCGATTTCAGAAATTCCGAAATCGTTAAAGTTAGATAGTCTTCATGGATAAGTTGGAAGTTTCAAAATAAGTTTCGTCAATATTTTTGATCTAGATCCCTCAAGGATTAATTTCAAAAAATTCAAAAAAACCGGACCGCCTTTACTCTTTGATGATAGTTAAAGAGGAATAAAAGGAAAGACTAGGAAAAATAGGAAGCAACTATTGTTTTATTACTTTCAGATCTGTTCGTTTCCGATGGGAGGAGCGAAATCAGTCAAAAATATCGAGAAATATGTGATTTCATCTCATTGCCTCTCTAGAGCACTAACCTCGACATAAGAAGAAAAATAACAAATCATTATCTTTCCTACATTTTTTCCTCCCCGTAAAATTTCTTTTCGATTTTAATCGGGTTCCTGTGAGAAAATTATATCAAGAAATATAATAGTCGTTTGATTTCTGTGACGCGCCTTATATTTTACTTAATTTTTTTAACCAATGTTGTGATAGTCCAATTCTATAGTATGGAGGAAAATTAGCCCTAACAACTTGTTAGGTTCGATTTCAAATGAACCCATAGACAAATTAACCAAAATGCTTAAGCTCAAGTTATCAAGTAATTGTCCTCTACAATACATTGTGAGTATTTGATGTGGAACTATTTTTGTGTTCTTATAATCCCCTCTACTTTTATTCCTAACCTCATCATTGTGAATTGACCCATCACCTATTTCCAGTGATAGTGGCTGCTACATGCTCTAGGCTTAGTTTTCATCAAGTAGCGCTTTCCACTATTAGAGGAAATTTAGTTTTGAAATCGTTTGTAACATTTGGGGCTTAGGTCCCGAACCATGGAAAGTTGTTCCTAACAACTTGCTGGGTCAGGTCTGATTGAATTTGTTGACAACTGATAAATCCGTGATTCATGACCTTTGTTATTTCATTTTGGCTAAAATCTTTGGTAAAATTCATGTAAACACTCATTAATCGTCATTAATTAATATTCTAACCAGATTGTTAATATTATATATTTAATATTTATTTTATCCAAAAAATAATAATAAAGAGAAAAAAGAAAAATAAAAGAAAAGAAGGATGTATATAATATATATACATACTGATCCTAACCCCGAGACCATGTCAATATTGATCGGTTCGACAAAACAAAGAAGTAAGGAAATATAAGGATCTTGATTTATAAAAATATTAGAAAACTTAGATCATTAAAATACAATTTACACATTTTTCACGTTGTAAATGTTTCCCTTATTTTATTTATCACTTAGAAATTTTCAAATCAAACACTTCTTTTACAAAAGTTGTTCTCTCTCTCTCTCTCTCTCTCTCTCTCTCTCTCACACACACACACACACACATAGGGTAAAATGGGGTTGCCCCCACGGGGGGAGCTAACTTGGCTCCCCCCGTGCCATTTCACTCGGTTTTTTTTTGAAAATCTCTTCCATGGATTTTCATCAATATATCCCTATATTATGTCATTAAAATTTCACGCGAAACAAAGACTCCTACGACCTCCATCCAGACGGGGTCGTTTTTAGCAATTCTGTTACGTTAAACAATGACTGTCTGGATGGAGATCGTAGGAGTCTCTGTTTCGCACAAAATTTTAATGACGTAATATAGGGATATAGTGATGAAATTCTATGGAAAAAATCTAAAAAAAATCGGGCAAAATGGGGCGGGGGGAGCCAAGTTAGCTCCCCCCAGGGAGCAGCCCCATTTAACCCATATATATTATAAAAATATTAGAAAAATTATTCAATATAAAAATAAAATAATTATGATGAACCAAAATAGTCGTAAAAAGGCCGACTTTTGAGATTCATAACTATTTATAGAGAACTCTAAACGGACCAAACTCACTTTTAAATTTCATTTTATACAATACTATTTATTAAAAATATAAAAAAATATTAAAATAAAACGGGTGAGTTTTTGTGTTTGGGCCCCATTGTATATTTACAAAATATGTAGAAACTTCCTGATTTTCTAATCAATTAACCATAACTCTGTCTAACTTAATTATTTTCTAAAAGTCTTCAAAAATGAATATAAAAGTATAACTTAAATCAAAATGTCAACAAATATCGAGGCCACAAAGTCGTTATCTAAATTTTATAGGCCTCATAACTCGATCATACGGACGCTAAAGTAGGCAAACTCAGTCTTAAAGTTCATATTATTTAATTATCTATTAAATAACACTGATTTCGCTAAAATCATAGTTAGTATGAAAATCTGGGTTTTGGGATCGTATTGGTATATTATTGTACATTATACCATAATTTATTATTATTTAATATATTATATCTATATACTTTATTAATATTTTATTAAATAAAAAATTAGATATATATTAGTTATTTATTTATTTATTTAATAACATATAAATTTATTTATCAATAATTATTGATTATTAGTTAATTATTAATTAATTTATTATGTATCTAATGACTTAATTACATAATTAATTATTTAAGTATATATTTAATCATTCCTTAATTAATTTATTTAATATAATTATAATTTAATTAATTATATTAATTAATTATATAATTATATTATTTATTTTTATTTCTTCAAGTGTCATGCATGCCTCTTCCCCTTTTCCTCTTCTTCACGCATGCCCTTTTCTTCCTCCCCTTGTTCATCAGCTTCTTCTTCCTTGCGCAACCTGATGCCTGATGAATCTCCATTTCATCACCTTTATTCTATCATTTTAGCCTTAAAAATCCTAGTAAATACGTGTAAATACCATTGATTCACGTATTTTAGCATCCATGAATTATTGTGTAAATATTGTATGAAATACATATTTAATGCCTAAATTATAGAATAAAGAAAAGAAAAGAAAATTAATAAAATATCGTAGATATGTTTTGACCCTAAACCCCATGACCTAGGCATCTCGATGACTAGTTCTATAAGGAATAAAGTAGGGGGAGATAAGGGTCCAAAATATAATAAAAATCACTTTATTTATTCATTTTTTGGACCAATTTTATTTTCCACTTTTTAGACCTCAAATAAATAAATTTTATGCATAAAAATTATAGATAATAAAATATTAAAAAATACAAAATTGATTTCATATAAAATCATAAACAATGTACAAGTTACAATCTAAATAAAATTCCAAAATCCTAACTTCCCAGACCCATATCTCTCAAATACAAACTCAAAATATATCAAAATAACATTTAATTGTAAATAACTTTTAATAAGTGATGAACGCGAAAATCCCTCCTAAATCCGGGTAAGGTAGAGATCACTCTCGGGTCATTGCGACCCGGATCGAGAGGCTCGGTCAATCAAGAAAAATATAGAACCACCAAATCGGAAGATAAAACAAGGAGATCAACAACGGGTCGGACTCAAGGAGCACGGGATGGCCGAGACGGCCTACGAAGTAGTCAAAATTGAAAATAAAGAAGAAAATATTTTTTGGTGGATTTTAATTATTTTTAAATTTTTTGTATTTTCAATAATAAGGAAAAGATAAGAAAATGTAATAAAAAGCAAGTTCAACAATTTATTTAAACACCCAAAAATACACAGAAAATTCGAATAAAATTGTTTTTATGTTTTATGTTTTAGTGTTTTGATGAATTTTTCAGAATTTTCAACTTTTTATTGATTTTATAAAAATCGAGAAAGGTGAAAAACAATGCTCAATGTGCAGCCAGACTTGAAAGACCAATTAAAAATATATAATTGGTCTATAAAAGTCTGGAGACAATTTTTATGAAAAATATATACAAAAACTAAGCTGCAGAAAAAGAGTTTGTATTTTTTAAATTTTATAGATTTTCTAATGATTTTTATAATATTTTTAGGGTTTTAAATTTTTATGGGTTTTATAAATCCAAATAAGCCAAAAATTGGTCAGAGGCTAGAAAATGAAAAAAACTAACTAACCCTAATTTTTTAGAATTTTTAGAGAAGTTTTGATATTTTTCTTGGATTTTTCAATTCAAACAGTAACAAAAATAGGTGTTTTTGATTTTTTTTAAAAATAACAAAAAGCCTCGAAAATGTCCCAAAAATTTAGGGAATGTTTTTACATTGTGGCAGGAGCCTCGTGTCCAAATTTCACCTAATTTGGAGTTCAATTGATATTTTATTCAATAAAAATAAGGCACACAGCAAACAAGGACCTAAGTGCAAAGAAACATACTTCCAGGGCCAAACAATAACAAACATACAAAGCCCAAGGCCTGGAATGCAAAAAGCCCACACCCTCACCCGTACAGCACGTGGTTCAGATACGGAGGGGCATAAATGTAATTCTTATTTAAAAAGATGCAATCAGTAATAAGCACAAATTCAGGACTAGAAGTGCAAAATAACCACACCCTCACGTGTCGAAGCACGTGTCTCACATAAACAGGGACTATAATGCAAATAAAATAAACTACAAGGTCTAAGGTGCAAATTATCTAGAATAAAAACAACGTACTAAAATATTTACAGGACTGGTCAATAAATGGGTAAAAAGGAGGGGACTAAGTGAAATTACCCCTTTATTAATGATCGACGGCTGGAGGGCGTGCCACGTGTAGGATCTGACGGTGGCTGAAGGTACACGCCTCTTCGCTAGATCGACAGCCTGGATCAGATCCTCAGATGGATCGACGGCTGGGGACGCTCCGCAGATGAATGGCTCTGATCTGATCTGGCGGAGGAGGCGCGATCGAACGGCAACTGGACGTCCTCCAAGAACACTTCGTCGGCGAAGTTCGCCGGCCCAATGCGTGCGGTGGAGGGCTCCGATGAGGCTGCTGAGATGTGGAAGAGATCGGCCACGATGGTCCGCAGCTCCTAGGATGCTCCGATGAGGCTGAGGAGCTCTGGAGAGCTCCGGCGACGAAGGCGGCGCGGAGCTCTTGTTCTTCGACTGTTGGACTCCCAGATGGGGTCCTTCTTCGATGCTACCTGCAGAGGAAGAACGCTGGGTCGAGGTCAAAGTGCCTCGACCCGGTTATGTGCGAAGGGGTGGTCTAGTGAGGCGGAGCGGAGGTCTCCAGCGAGGCGATGGCGATGGAGATCCGAGCCTTGGTTCCGGGGCGAACCTAGGTGATTGGAGGTGCGGAGAAGATGTAGAGGAGTCTCGTGAAGATTAATCGGGGGTCCGATGATCGGAAGGGTGACTGGATCGGAGTGAATCGGCCGGCGAAGGCCGGCGGTGCAAATTGGGCAAAAAGGGAAATTAACCTAACCTAAGATGAATCGGGGATACCTGGAGGCTGCAATCGACTGTGCTAGGGCTAAGGAAGCTCCTGGGATCGTCGCCTCGATGGCTCGTCGGGGCCAGAGGCTCGGCTCGCTTGGTGGCGGAGCACGGCGGCGCAAGTCGCCGGATCAGTGACTGGGGCTCTCCCCTCCTCGTTGTGACACTCTCCTCCGATAGCAGTCACTCTAGGGAGAAGAATGGAGCTCCTGGGATTGGAAAACGAAAGCCGAAGATGCGTGAAAGTGCGACCGGAGCTGGGACTTTATACAAGTGAGGGTCCGGCAAGAAGGAGTCGGGCATGGTACTATGGTGCATGGATCCCTAGAATCATCCCCGGGCGAGGGTCTCGGATGAAGCATTTGTAAATGGAGCCCGGAGTTTTGGAAAAAGGGAGGGTGATCAGCTCGTGAAAATTCTGAGAAATCGGGTCGGAGCGAAGGGATCCGGGTCGAGTGGTCCAGGGGGAGTTGACCGGGGGTCAACATCCCTCGTGGACCAATCAGAAGCCTCCATTGATTAAATATTTGAAAATTCAATTAAAATTAGTAAATGATTTTATTTCGAAAAAGTTTACATGAAAAATGTTTATTATTTTTCAAATTATTTTTTTGTGATTTTTATTTATTTTTTTGAAAAATAGATAACGTATTTGTATTATATTATTATATATATAGGTATATACACATATGTATTTTTTATTTTTATTTTTAATTGCTTATTTTTATACAATTATTCCAATTTTATATTTTATTTATTTGCAACATAAAATTTTGAATAAAAAGATATTTTATTTTATTTTTATGAGCATTTACATGAGTTAAATAAATAGTTCTATATACATATGTATATGGTATATATACAAGGTTGAAAATGATTTTTATTATTTTTATTTTCTGATTTTTATTCTATTTTTATAAATATGTACAAAATATGAGAAACACTTTTTATTTTTATTTTGAGGAAAATAAATTTATTTATATACATAGGGTTATGTACAAGTATGATTGACCTTATCTCTCTCTACTTGGATTCTTTTGCGTTCAGGCCCATGCTGAGCCCTCCCTTGGGATTAGGTCAACTCAATATTTATTCTAAATATTTCCCTCTTTTTCTTGTGTTTCTTTATTCCTTTATTTTCACACAAAAATATGCTAATTTTACATATTTACATGATGCGTGTATTTTGTCAATTTATTGTATTTACAAGGATTTACATGGTATTTTGCTTAAGTTAGTAGCTAAACTAAAGGGATAAAGAGTGATGAATGGGGATTCATCAATAGGCTATTTAATGAAGGTATTTTTATATTTTTTTGAGTTCATGTGTGGAAGTTAGGTTTTGGACCCTTATTGTACAATAGTTTACAACTTTTTCTTTCTTTGTATAGATTTTATTTTAACTACTTTTATTTTGATTTAAATTTTATTATTTTTATATTATACTTTCTATAAAAAATATAAAATCGACTAAAAATTATAAAATCAAAAGAATACAAAAATAAGTCGTTTCTATACAAGTCAACTTGACTTGTATCTTATCTTTACACTTCTATTAAAAGTTAAAAATCAACAAAAATATTTTCAAGTATCTAATATTATATAAAATAAAAGGATAGTATTATTAACAAGAAAACAAAATAAAAAATCACAAAATTCCAAAATAGGTATTTTATACATTCAAAAAAATAGGCTTTTAATTTACAATTTTTGCAAAACTTTCTTATGCAATATTTTAGATAACATTATTTTGAGAAAGGTTTTGATTTGATTTTTGATTTGAGGTTTTCATATTTATTTCATGCATATTCTCATTGGAAAACACACTCTTTTTTATCATTGGTCTATGTCACACACTTGCCAATCACTAAAAGACAAAAAAATTGAAATAACCCAATCCTATTGGTGGAGACATCCTCCAATAGCCATCATCTTTTCCATTCCTCCACCAAATAAAAGAGACTCAACACCCATTTTTTTGAAATCATCCACCATTAGATCCTTCATTCGAGCTCCTCTAGCTCCATTGTGATAGAGTTAAGGTTGGAGACGAAGCCATGATGAAGAGAGGACTCCTTGGCATGATCGCTTGGTGTCTTAGCACCATTTTATCACAAGCTCTTAGCTTGTCAAGCCTCTTCTCCGTCGGAATCGAGGCCATGACCATTCACTCTCATCGGAGAATCAACCACCATAGGCAACTACCTTCACATGTTATGTTTTCCTTCTTGTAAGTAACTTTTAGATTTAGTTTTTCTTCTTGTTGTAGTGTAACAACCCATCATCTTCGACTTTCATTCATCCTCCTCGGCGCGGCTCACATCTCACCGCCGCCGTCCTCCACCATTCTATGTATCCTCCCACACAACCCTCTCCATCTTCGACCACATGCGGTGGCCGAAGCACTTCCTTCTTCCCTCACCAAATTGAAGAAAAATCCATTCATATCCTATTTTTTGTGTACCTAACATCGTGGCCGAGTTTTATACTCGAGACCTTCATCTAATTGCAGGTACATCGGAGCACCTTCACGTCGTCGCGCATCATCGGCCCTCGGATTGGACTTCTTGTTGTCGATGTCCAAAGGAAGAAGAAAGGAGGGGGTGGATAGCAGCCACCGTTGGATCCGCCCCTTTCCTTCTAATTCAGCCATCCATCCAAGGGCTAGACATTTTGTGTATGCACCCCTTTACTTCTTGTATTTTATGTGTGTACCCCAGCCATCCAAGAGACTTTGAATATCATGTGGATTAGTTACAAATTTTGCGTCCATACCACTACGTTTTTGGCATATTTTCAGGAAGTTTTTGAGTATATTTTGAATTGTAGTTTCGTTCTTATATTTTTCATATGTACCCTTTCACTTAAATGCTCATAAATCACTCATATGAACTTTGTTTTTTGAAATATTTTTTATTAGAAAGCTGCTTTAAAGCTCTACATCATATCCAAATTTCAAAATATTTTGATATACGAATTATTAATGGATAATTTTTGAATTCAAGGTACTAATTTGCCTTATTTCGTTAATGCCTGATCATCCAAAATGATCACTCCATCTCTTGCAATCCCGTGATCAATCCACCTACCCACCTTGTTCTATAAATAAACACCCTCGCGTCTTTTTCCATTTTGATCCCATTTCTTCCCCGCAACCCTAATAGGAATCACTTGATTCGAGTTCCTGGTGACAACTCGAACTCCTCAGTCCTTGTCAGCATGGAGAAGGGTAGAGATTTGGTGGTCTAGCTTGCCAGAGCACCCTCTTGGTGGAGCTTTTATGCTCCTTGGCCTCAGGTCAAGTAGAGCTGCTTTACTTAGTGCTTTTAGTGTAGCTTCCTTCTTGCATTGTGTATTTCAATTTCTTCAACAAGTCCATAATTTATAATAGACTCCAAAATATTTGTTCAATGGAGCTTCATGCTGCAGATCCGATTCACTATAATTCACTTGTGTTCGACCAACCAAATCACCCACAATACATGCCCTATCGCATACTCCATTATTCGCACCATTTTCCCCCTTGATTATGCAAGGATCAAGGTCAATATGAGCTCCCTCCATCGCCATATGCTAGAGCTCCTCCACCCATCCATTTCCCTTAGTTTTGTAGCTTCAGGAGGGTACGAGGTACTCTGCCCTCGTTCCCTTAATAATTTTATGCAGGTTTCGAAGCCTAGAGATGCACTTGGAGAAGGAATCGATCAAGGACATCAGCTCCATGTCACATGGAACTAAGAGACCTTCCAGGTCCTCATCACTGAGACCTAGACACTTTTAAGGCTCCTTACAGGTGCTTCTCAGTAACAGGAATCTGTAGAGCCCATCAACATCGAGAACGGTTGTCGGAGCGATGATAATCGATGAAGTGCAGCAAGGGACAACACTTGTTCATCCCTATTCTTCTTGACAGTAGTCGTCGTTGGATCTAAGGTGCGTCTCTAGTTTCTATATTCGTCGTTGGATGAAGTCGAAGCGGTACCGGAGTGTGATCGTTAGATGTGCAAAAGTGATTGATCTTCAACTATTGGATGGCGCATTCTTTGGATATTTTTCACAGCGCACCTGTTGATTTTTTTGAATTAATAATAATATTGTTAAATTATTTTTAGTGAAATTTTTATTTGAACTTATACATCTTGGGCTCCTGGACGTTCTACTAATTATATCAGGTCCTTCCACCTTACATGGTACCCCATGTGCGGCATTGTAAATCTTTCATAGAGGCCCATGTAATTTTTAGATCTATTACAAAAAGGTCCCTTCCTCTGCTACATTTTTATTTGTGCATTTCTTTTTTTAATAAATAGCTCACGTACTTGATAAATAGTGGGAAAATTACTTTAAATGCCCTATGCCATGTATGTTTACGCAAGTATTTATGTTTAGGCATTTACATTGATCTTCTATTTTCTAAAAATCGAAAACAAGCATTTTATTTATTATTTATTTATTATAATCCAAAAATACAAAGCAACTTTAAAAATTCCAAAAAATAAGATGATTATATTATTATATATTCTAACATATATACAAACATCGCTAAAAATATAAAACAAAATCCTTAAAATACAAAACCCAAAGAATACCATAAAAATCAATTAAACTAATTAAAAATCAAAAAGTATTGTTTTCTATTTTATAGTTTTCTTTAATATTTGCATATATTACAAATAGTTCTAGTAAGTTGGAGACTATTATTTATTTTTAAAACCCAAAATAATCTGACTATATTATTTAAATCATTATTTTTTATATTTTTATACTTCAAAAATACATATAAATTAGCAAAATTATTATAAAAATGTAAAAAATAGAAAAAATAGAAAAATAGGAAACATTTTACTTGCTATATTTTGAGTATATTTATGTATATTTAAAAATATAAAATCCTATATGTTTTATGTATCTTATATTACTTAGATAATACATATTATTATTACATATAAAGATATATTACAGTTTCAAATAAAAAACCAAAAAATTACAAAATTAAAAAGTTTAAAATTTTAAAATATAAAATATAAACATTTACAAATCTATAAAAATTTAATAACTAAAAACCACAAAAAATTAGGGAAAAATAAAAATACAAAAATATTTTTTTATTAATTATTATCAATTAGTAATAATTATTCCTATCCTCCCTTATTCTCAATGGTTCGACCCCTGCTACTTATCTGCTAACACACATTTTGTAGTGTATAATAAATTCATCTCACATATTTTCATTGCATATATTTATCCGCAGTTTGATTATTGACTTATTCAGTTGGTTCAGGTAATAAGAGTCAAGAGAGACGTCGATACATCGATTATTGGATCCGACTTGCCAGGCATCACATGCCCTCTAAGATCGGACGTTTGGCACCTTATTCCAAATGAAATCAGATACGTGACCAAAAGGAGCTGCGATGACCGCGGCGGGAAAGAGATAAGCATTGGACCTAAGGTATTTATCAGCTTAGGATTACGATCAATAAATATATGTGTTGGTTTAATGGGATAATATGTTGATTCAATTTGGGATTGAACGTATAAAAATGTATGTATCGACGTTGTAGGGATATTACACATACATTGTTTGATTTGAGATAAAACATGTAGAAGTATGTGTTAGTTCGTAGGATAATATGTATAAACAATGACTTGATTTGAGATAAGATATCTAAGTATACATAATATTGACCCTATACCTGGTATAAGACCTCCAAATATACACGATGAACATGTGAGAATGCTATGAACAATCTTGGTAGCTATCTTATATTCAAGACGAAAAATATATGAACGGATTATTGATTCATTATCAACATTTATAGATAATGACAAGGTTAAGGATATATATATGCCTTTATCATTTTTTCCAGATCAAAAATAACGATATAGAAAGTCCTCCATAAGTGTTGTTAGATACCCGTTAATACTTTAATCATAGGCGATTCTTGAGGGATTTTTTCCATTCAATATTATTGAATCCATTCCTCACAAAATCTATACTTCGATCAAATTTAGTATGTTATTTATGAATAGATTTTAAGGATCTTGTGAGAATTATTTTTGTATACTCATTTATTATCATGCATGATAATGTTATTGAATCGGTTCCTCCCAAATTCGTATTATTTGTTTTATTCCAAATTCCATGTATTTCATAGGTCCAAATAATACAGGATGCGGATCGTCAGTTTGAGTTTGAAGCAGTTGTCTTAAGCTGTTGTATGCTTCTCAAATTTAGTCCAACGCATCCTCGTGATTCCAAGTTTCTTGTAAAGTCCTGAGCTTAAACTGGAGTTATTATTTACGTAAAATACTTAAGCTCAAATTATGAAATAATACTCTTTCTATAGGACCTATAGAATACTCTAATACCTTTCGTATTTTTACTTTCAGCTTCGCTGCTGAGAGGCTCAATGCTCGTAGATCTTCTTTCTGTTTTGTGGAACATTTGGACAAGTGGCCACATGCCGTATTTGTTGGGATTGATGAGCAAGTGGAACTTGAGAATGTTTGCAGATTCCATACATAGATGTTTTCAACTCTTCATCATCCATCAAGTGGATCAACATGTAAGTTAAGGAATCAAAACATTCGTGGTATGCGATTTCGGTTGTGGTGTTCTTACATGCATTTACATGTTGCATTTGTTTTTATACTGCAGTGCTGGACACATGACAAAGGATATTCTATATTTTTAATATGCCAATGTTGTTAGTAGTGCGTGGAAGCTGCATGTTGCATCTTGTTTCATCTCAGGTAGAAGAGAATGATTAAGAATTACAAGTTTTGGATCTGTCTGACATACCACATAGTTTAACTCTCGTAGTTTGGCATAACATTTTAGCTTTGTGATAGATCATCTCAAAGAACTATGGACGAGCACCAGGCTAGGCCCCTGCGGGTCAAAAGTGACTCGGCCCGTGGTCCGATAGATTTAATATGTCATGGGTCGGGACGAATTCTGAATTTTTTTCCTCCGACCACGGTTAATATGAAATTAGGTTCGAGTTGGGCTGGCCTATTAAATTTTTTGTGGAGAAATAGAGAAGGAAATGGATGATTGAAGGTACCTATGCTATTGATCGATGGAACAATGTGGATAAACGAGTATACAAAGATTATTGCTATATAACGGCTCGCAAATAAAACAAAGTGTATTATATGAGACACAAATATGAGGAACAATGAAAGAGGTGATACTCATCGTATCGTGAGAAAAGTGATGTTACGATCCACGAGTTTCTTATCAAAGAAAAGAGTGGATAATTATATGTATATAGGTAGTAATAGTGATACAAATATACATAACTGCACTGTAATAATTTGATATCATGAATCACTATATGGGGCATCTTATTGGACCCTTCTCAAGTCTAGTCGATGGAGCTAATTTGTTTGGGCTGACGTCAGCCCAAACCCGAGTAATTTATTTGATGGGTCAATTTTCAGCCCGATCATGACAGATATAAATTGGGCCAAGTTTCGAGTTGGACTTATGGATCGAGCTCATGGGCTTAGTTGGGCCGACGCAACTTGATGCTCCAACCTAAAAAAAACTTCTCATCAGATCTAACTGTTTTAAAACAGTTACGGATATATCCGTATCCGATCCATCATCGTATCCATTTTATACATATTCTGACATCTGTATCCGTATCCATTTTAAAACGGATATGTATATGGATATCGTTTTGATATCCGCAAACATCCGTATCCGTATATCCGTTTTCGTATATAAATATAGTTATAGGCTTATTTTTAATCCTATATAACATAATTCTATACCTTCTTTTACCATATTTGTATAACTTTTATGATACAAACACTTTTTATAAATTTATATCACGTGTTTTCCATCCAATTCGTATATATTTAAGTCGATTCTATAGAGTATTTCCAACATTACTCATATGCGATCAGTATCCGTTTTACAAAGGGATGCAAACGGATATGGATATATCCGTATCCGATCCGTCACCGTATTTGTTTTATACAGATTTTGACATCCGTATCAGTATCCGTTTTAGAATGGATACGGATATGGATATCGTTTTGGTATCCGCAAACATCTGTATCTGTATCCGTATATCCGTTTTCATATATAAATATTGTCGTAGATTTATTTTTAACCATATATAATATAATTCTCTACCTCCTTTTATCATATTTATATAATTTTTATGATACAAACACATTTAATAAATTAATATCATGCGTTTTCCATCCAATTCTTATATATTTAAGCCAATTTTATAGAGTATTTCTAACATTAATCATGTGCGATCAGTATCCGTTTTACATCCGTATCCGTTTTTTAAGAATATGGTAAGATAGTATTAGTATCCGTCAATATCCGTATCCGCATCCGTATTCGTATTAAAAAACGGATAAGGATAGGGTAATACCTAAATCTGTATCCGTATCCGACCGTTTGCATCCCTAGTTTTACATCTGTATCTGTTTTTTATGGATATGGTAAGATGATTTTAATATCTGTTTATAACAGTATCTGCATCCGTATCCGTATTCAAAGATGATAAAGATATGGTAGTACCTGTATCCGTATTCGTATCCGCCTGTTTGCATCCCTAGTTAAGAGATTGGGAGTACGCGGAAAATGAGGAGAAGTAACAAACGGATATTTGTCGGGAAGGAAAATATAACCATAAATTATGATCCGGGAAACTTGTTATGTATTACTATGTAAGATGTTCGTTTGAGACTCGTCTACAGATATTCAACGGGATCCTTTTCATCATGCCGTTTTTAATTCATTGTGATTATATTATATTAATTGTAAATTTCCATTCTAAATAGATTAAGATGAGAAAGTATATCCATGTCGAAGTCCTACGGAAATCAATAAATTTAGGACCATTTCATCCCCTGGCTTGGGTTGGGCATCGGGCAGTCGGGTCGGATTTGACTTGGTCCCGGTCCAAGCTCATTTAAGTACATAGGCTAATTGATCGAGCTTAGGTCTATTTATTTTTTAATTTCAGGTCCAAGCCTAAACCCGACCCAAACAAAATTGGTTGGGTTCGGGTTTGGGTCGGCGCGTTAACACCTATGTACATTAAATATCATGGTTCTGTTATTCTATTTATCTGATTGTTTCTTATACACATGTGCATGTTTAATTACTTTAAGTACGCTAACTAATTTATGATTCTGACATTATTCTATTACAGATGCGGGCCCGATGACCCAATATAGAATGGTTGCTTCCATTGTACATGCTCTAAAATTCTATTCTTGATATTAATGTAATAATCTTGAATTTATTTTGAGATTTGAGTTTGGATCGCATTATGCATGTCAGATGTAAGATCAAGTCAGCCCAATGCCCAAACCCTACCTCCAGCTTCTAATTAATTAAACGAAAGACGTCCCTACGTCAGCTTTCTAGTATGGAAGAAACTTGCTGAGTAAGGTGACTCGGAATTAGGAAACAATCTGTTATCAGTGGAGTCTGAATAGCCAATTTCCAATGTCATCCAGAAATAGCAAATCCGATTTTTTAAGATGCCACAGGAAAATAAACCCTGATCAAACATTTTGCATAAATGTCCCTGCAAAGAAGCGAACTTTACACGTTACTGCTTACCAGAAATCCCATGTGGCAACCGCCAGCTTCCATACCGTTTGGATGGCCGCCGAAAGAGTGATTTTTACGTTTGTACTCCTTGACATTCTGCAATTACAATTACACTACCACATTTTATGCAATAACGCTTGCGTCTCTAAATTCTTACACAATTTATTGTTATGCCTTTCCATAAAGGTAAAATACGGGCATACTTGTAATTGTAAATGATAGGATTACGAATTTTATAACAAATATAATCTCACAGTAGTGGACGAAAACGAAAACGATCCATATTGATCTGCTCTCATATTCAATTTGTACATATTTTGATATTCACATTTATATTCGTTTTCGAAGTGGATGCAAATATCGATATCACTTTAAAATTAGTTTAATATTTACATTCATATTTGTATTATTTTAGTGCATAAATATAGTTATAGATTTATTCATAATTATAGTTAACAGTATTTTATTATTGCATTTACCATTGTTGATATAAATATTTATGAAATGAGTATATTTGTTATATATTATTCGTATTCATATTCATCTTATATTCAATTTATTTGAAAAAAATATTAATATATTTTTTATTCGCACAAAAAAGGCAGGATTATAACTGTAATTTCAGAATAGGAGGAGGGACAAGTATAAAAATCTGAAATAGTGTATTCTAAGATATAATAAAAGATTTAAGCACGACGTGACCGCCACTTCTTATGTGTTAAACGAGATATAGTCGTGACGTAATTACGAAGATTGCACGGGTGTAATTGGGAAAATTCCGTAAGACGGAAACAAAATCACATTCTTGTGCATAGGGTTGTCAAAAAAATTATCAGGTTCGACATTTGCTCAGATCGATTCGTTAAAAGTTCGATTCAGATTCAATTCGAAAACAAATGAATCGAATCTGAACACAGTTTGGGCTCGATTAAATAAACGAATCGAACCTAAAAAATATAGGTTCGCTAAGGTTCGATTTGTTAAAAGTTCAATTATATATACACGTACATACATAAAAGTCTATATACCATACATATGTATATATAAGGAAAAAAGACATTCTATCATAACATAAGGACTATTTACTTATTTTTCCAACCATCCGTCATATTCCCTATTCTTCGGAACCCCAAAAGCCCCTTGCAGGCAACGACACTGTCATTTTCTTAAAAGAACCGAACCTTTACGAATCTTACCTGAGCTGAATCAAACCTAATTCCAATTTCCATTTTATCGAGCCGAATCGAACCTGATTCCAATTTCCATTTTATCGAGCCGAACCGAACTCAAGCCTGAAAGCATGCTAAACGAATCGAACCGAACTGTGAATTGATTCGCTCTGGTTTACACCTCTACTTGTGCACGTATTCCCCGGATGATGTTCGGGAATTTGATTGGTAAGTACCTTTTTTTAATTCTGTTGGGAGTCGTGGAAATATTCCTTGAGAAACCTCGGCACACAATACAAAAATAAAAAGAGATAAAAGTACACGGGGGCGGACCCCTGTTTGATTGCAGGGTTGGTCCAACCCTGATTACTATTCACAAGGATACTTCTTTTTCACATATTACTATTCACTCATCCCAACCCAGTCCAATCCAACCCAGTCCAACACAACAACCAACCAGCCCTCACGGCTCGTGCCTTGTGAACCACCACCGCAACCAACCCCCTCCACTCCACTCCACCTCCTCTCTTCTCCTTCTGGAAAGCGTGACCGCTGCGTCTCCTTCCCATCGTATTCCTACTCCTAAACACTTCTCTCCTCTCTTATCTCTCTCTGTCCTTTTCTCCCCTACAGCAACTTTGGCGTTCCCACTCTACTCCTTTCACCACTCTCTCACTCTCTCTCACACTATATCTCAACTACTCGCAACACAATTGGCTGCCTTCTTCTTCTGCTGCTCTAGACGTTGAGAGGGAAGCGGGTGATGGCGTCTCTCTCCTGCGTCTTCGTGTTCTTACTGCTACCGGCGATTGCCTACCGGGTGGCGCTGGCGGCGGATCCCGCTCTCTACTACGAGTGGAATGTTTCCTACATCGACGTCGCACCGTTGGGCGTCAAGCAGAGGGTAATAGCGTTTGTTGCTTTCTTCACTCTGATGTGGATTGTAGGAAAGTATCGATCTTGATGGCATGTCGTGGGATTTTTTTTGAAAGATGGAGTCTTGCGCTTTTTTTTCACCCACACAGGTAGCGATTGTCTGAAAAAGAAGCACCGAATTGTTGGAGTACACGATTATCGATGGAACGAAAAAAAAGTTGCGCGATGGATGGCTGTTTGGTCCGACGCGGTGTTGTTGAGGATTTTGTGGGGTATATGAAATAAAATTATTTTAATCGAGTTGTCGTGGTACCGCTCGGGTTGCCCTAGTTTTTTTAGTCCCTGTTGCTTCACGCCCTCAGCTGTGGGGCAGGGGAAAATGATGGGGGTGTATGTGATTCTGGAGTTCTCCGAGTAGGACCATGTAATTTGACGAATTTATGTTTTTTAGGTTGAAAAGTGTGCTTTCTAATAAGCTGATATAATATGCGGAAACTGTCAGGAGTGTATGACGAACTCTTTTAGGAATTTTTCTGAAACGATTATTAGTTTGGCTGAGCTGATGGTTTTTAAAATAAACTATTGTTTCCTATTTTCCTTGAAGTGACTATGGTGTGTTATTGTGTTATAGTCAAACCAACCACATTGGAAGTGGAGTTTCAATGTTGGAAATAAAATTTAGCCCAGCGATTTGGCTTCGATAAGAAATGATTTGAGAATGCGAACCATTAAGTTAGTAATGATAACTGTGATTGTCTGCATATTAACCTGATTTAAGATGTCAATTGGTTTATCCAATAATCCAAACATTCAGGTGGTGCTCATGCCTTTCCTTGTTATTGAATTGGTTTTTGTCATGAGATCGGGTTTATATATCTAAGCAGCTCTTTTATTGCTGATGGGCTTCTTGTGTCTTGATGAATTATGGCTGTCCGTCACCTTGCTAATACACTATGAAACTAAGGTTGAATGCATTTAATATGAAAAATCCAAATATGGTGCTCATTTTGCATTGAATTTTTTTATCAGGTGCATATTGCTTATGAGAATTTTTTTAATTATATGGCATCATCATCGTAAAATTTGAATATGTAGAAGAGCATTAATGGAGAATCCTTGCACCCATGCTAGTGCCTATCGTGGGCACTTTTGTTTAAACCATGTTGCTATGGGTACCCAGATCAAACGGGTACCCATATGCTGACTTATATTTAGCTTCATATATTCTCTGCGCTGAAAATGTTACGTTATGAGTTTTAAGCTGCCATATTCATTCAATATTAGTTTGGGGGTTGCAGGTCATAGCTATCAATAACCAGTTCCCTGGACCCACTATCAATGCGACGACAAATTACAACGTTCTTGTCAATGTTTGGAATTATCTGGATGAACCCGTTCTCATAACTTGGTATAAAATTCTAACCAAGGAATCTCAGTTTGGAGTTGTCTAGACATGATTTATGTCGATTCAACACATATTTTTCACTTTTGCAATAGGAATGGAATCCAGCTTAGAAAGAACTCTTGGCAGGATGGTGTGCTGGGTACCAATTGTCCAATCCCAGCAAGTGGGAACTGGACTTATAATTTTCAAGTGAAGGACCAAATTGGCAGCTTCTTCTACTTCCCATCAATTAACTTACAACGAGCTTCTGGAGGTTTTGGGGGTATCATTGTAAACAACCGACCAGTTGTCCCAGTACCCTTTGGACAGCCATATGGGGACATAACCATCTTTATTGGAGATTGGTTCACTACAAGCCATCTGGTATGTATAGCAAGTCTTATAAAGGATGAGTTTTACTTGATTGCTTCAATTTATTACAAAAATCAGAGTGGGGTGTTTTTTTTACTTGATGCAGGATCTAAAGAAGACCCTTGACAATGGCGAAGACTTGGGAATTCCTGATGGTGTTTTGATTAATGGCAAGGGTCCATATCGGTATAATGCCACACTTGTTGCAGATGGTATTGAACATGAGACAATCAATGTCGAACCAGGTTCTCTACTTGTCTTTTCTTCGATCTCGTGTATCTTGTATCACTAGGAAGGCGAGTGCACAAATTAAAACGATTTTTGTACCTTCTTTTGGTTGTGATGGTGCCCTTTTCATTCAAATTTTTTTGTGGACACCACATTCATGTTGGTTACTGGCTGTGGATATGAAATATGAACTCTTACATCCAAAAGATCAGTACTTGGAGTCAATATCTTGTACATGTGTTTGCTAGAAACTTGATTTCGTATTCTGATAATTATAATTTTGTGTTGCATTTTGTCTTGCATTTTTTTCCAGATTAAGTTCTCCTAAGTTCGATTTCTCTTTAAAAGAATGCAGTGAGGATCATGTTGTACATCCATAATGTGAAAACACCTGGGATTGAAATCATTTAGGGCTACTGGATTTGGATCTTTCATCGATGACAATTAGAATTGCATAAATTTGAACATTTGGGAGCTCAGAGAGAAAATGTTGTTTTGCATGACTGTCTCTTAGATTGTGTTCGGTCTGTACTTATTTTTGTTAGAGTAATTATATTATTTAGTCTTTCTGTCCTTTTTATGTAAATTACCCATAGAGCTTTTCTCCTATATAAGAGAGCTCTAGGGTTAATGGAATTCATCTTGTTTTATTCCCTTCAACATGGTATCAGAGCGACGGTCCTAGACCGGAGTTCTCGAAACCCTAACCCTAACCCATCCCACCCGCCGGCCTCTCTCTCTCCTTCTCTCTCGATCGGCACCGCCTCACGCGTCGCCGTAGTTCTTTCCCTTGCCGTGAGAACCGTGAAGCCCTCGCCCTGAAGCCTCTACGCGCACTAAAGCCCTTGCACGTGCGCTGCAAGGCGTGTTGAAGCTCGCGCGCGAGGAGTCTCTTCCTTGCGTGTGAAGTTTCTCTACTTCGCATAGCAGAGGTTCCGTCCAAGATATGGAAGGCGTTGTGATTTGAGTCTACGTTCACAACGGTCTTCCTATATGTTCACGTAGACATTATTGTCTAGGTGTGTAACCCCAGTCTCAGAATTTTGTTGTCATCATGACAGACAACAAGGTTGATCTTCCGTCTCTGGGTGCCTTTGAAGGTCCAGCACCCGTGGTGAAAATGGACGGCACTAACTATGAACTGTGGGCCATGCAGTTCATGAGTCTTATGCAATGTAATGGTAAGAAGCACATCTTCACACAAGAGGAACCTGTTGAGAAGACTGGGGTTAACGCCTCATGGGAGGCGGACGATGCATATGCACGTGTATGGTTATCAGGTACCGTGTCCATGGAGATAGCCAATGACATCCTGAGTCAACCCACTGCGAAGGCTATGTGGGATATCCTTGCTGCCACATATTCTCCAGCGAAAAACGAGTCCAAGATCTTACAACTTCAGCATGACATCTTTACATCTAAGCAGAACGGGCGTCCTCTTCATACCCTGTACACCTCTCTGAGGGGTATGTTTGAGAAGCTACATGGGTACATTCCATTGACAGCCACACCGGAGCAGCTCAAGGCATACAGGGACTCGGTGATGACTGGAGTGTTTCTAGCAGCTCTTGATCCGGAGTATGATGCCGCCAGAACACAGATTCTTACAGATGCCACCATACCACCTATGAAGGAGGCCTATCGCAGGTTGAGCAGACTCTCCATATCTCATGGCGGATCTCAGACGTCCTCCGCCATGGCAGCATCTCGCGGCAGAGGAGGCTATTCACATTTTCGAGGTAGAGGTGGTCGTGGTCGAGGAAGATGAGGTAACAGACCTCCTAGACAGCCGTGCACCTACTGTCGCAGGACTGGACACACTGAGGAAACATGCTATTCCAAGCATGGGTTTCCTACCACTACGGTACGTGTGGCGGAGCAGACTCAGCAGGAAGGGGGTTCTTCCCTTGTCCCGGATCAGAGGTTTGAGGAGTTAGTGGCGAGACTTCAGGAGATCATGCCTGGCCAGGGACCAGCTAGTACTTCAGGATCCTCAGAGATAGCCGGCTCAGCATCTTCTTCAGGTACAACGTATGCACTTACTAGTAGTTACAGTGCAGATCTATCTGAATGGATCATGGACTCAGAAGCATCTCACCATTTATGTGGTGACAAAAAGCAGTTGGATGATTTTATTGCAACTCAGACAGGACGCTCCGTGGTGATAGCTGATGGGACACACTCCCCCATTACTGGTCAGGGGGAGGTGCAATTGACCCCTGGGATATGGCTTCAAAATGTTCTTTATGCTCCTGATTTTTCCATGAATCTACTGTCCATTAGTCAAATCACTAAAGATTTACATTGTCGTGCCATATTTGACCCATCTACTCTTGTGTTTCAGGACATACTAACGGGCAGAGTGATTGGAACTGGCCGTGAGCAAGGGGGTCTTTATAAACTGGTGCAGTCTCCTTATGCTGGTGTCTCTTCTATGAAGGCTGGATCTGTCTCACCTTACACCTGGCATCTCCGATTTGGTCATCTTCCGTTGCAAAAGATGGTCCATATTCTTCCACAGATTTCTCCAAGGACTATTTTTCAGTGTGAGGCATGCCAACTTGGCAAACATCACAGGTCGTCATTTCAGAGTCGTAAAGGTCCGAGTCGTCATGGTCTGTTTGAGTTGCTGCATTTTGATATTTGGGGTCCCAGTCGTGTCCCTGACCTTCAAGGACACAGGTTTTATCTTGTTGCAGTTGATGAATTCTCTAGGTTATCTTGGGTTTTTCTACTTAAAAATGAGTCTGATGCTGCACATGTTATCCAGTCTTTCATTATTGAAATAAAAAATATTTTTTCTGCTAGAGTGAAGTTCATACGGTCTGATAATGCTCTTGAATTACGTGGTTCTTCCATCTCAAAATTTCTTATGTCTCATGGGATTGTGCATCAAACGTTATGTGCGTACACCTCCCAACAGAATGGGGTGACTGAGAGGAAACATCGTCACTTGTTGGACATCACCAGGACCCTATTGATTCAGAGTCGTGCCCCTCACTCCTATTGGGGGGATGCGGTTCTAACTGCTTGTTATCTGGTCAACTGTATGCCTTCGTCAGTGTTAGGAGAGAAGATCATGTTCTTAACTGCGTTTCCCGAGAAGGATCTTTTCTCCCTAACACCACGTGTCTTTGGGTTTGTTGCTTTTGTTCATTGCTTCTCTCCTGGTCTTGACAAGCTTTCTCCTAGAGCTGTCAAATGCGTTTTTGTGGGTTATTCCAAAACCCAAAAAGGGTATCGGTGTTTTGATCCAGTTAGACAATGATACTATGTTAGTGCTGATGTCACCTTCTTTGAGTCCATTATGTATTTTTCTCCTTCGGGTGACAGACTCACTCACTCGGAGGAAGGAGATGATATCTATGTACCTCCTCCTCCATCCGTTCCATGTTCTACTCTGCCTACTCCACCACCACAGCCTATACCACCACCACCGCCACCACCACCAGCAACAAATTTTTATCCTCAGGTCTATCAGCGTCGGCCCTCTGCTCATGTGCCTCCTCCATCATCCAGCACGCCCGAGGTATGGATTGAACATTTGAGAGCTACTAATGGCACGGGTGATTTGCATGTACAGATGGATGTACAGGTTACAGATGATTCTACTTCTCCAGTTGATGATCTAGACATCCTTATTGCCCATCGAAGGCAGAAGCGTGCTCGGACTTTGAATCCCAAATATGGGATGGATTTTGCCTCTCAGGCTTCTTTGGAGCGTTTATCTCCAAACTTTCGTCAGTTTGTTGTAGGGTTATCGGCTGTGGAGATCCCACGGTCACATCAGGAGGCCCTACAGAGTGGTCTGTGGCGTTTGGCTATGGAGGAGGAGATGGCGGCATTGCAATCAAGTGGTACGTGGAGTGTTGTGCAACTTCCACCAGGTGCGTCAGTAGTAGGCAGCAAATGGGTCTTTACAGTTGAACATCGGCCTGATGGTTCGGTTGATAGATACAAAGCCAGGTTGGTTGCTCGTGGGTTCACCCAAACATATGGGGTGGACTATCAGGAGACGTTTTCTCCAGTAGCACGACATTCTACCTTACGGATTCTCATTGCCGTGGCTGTTGTCCGTGACTGGCCTCTATTTCAGTTAGATGTCAAGAATGCTTTCTTGTATGGTGACCTGCAGGAAGAAGTGTATATGCAGCAGCCAGCAGGGTTTGCTGCTGAGGGGGAGTCAGATATGGTATGCCGTCTTCATAAGGCCATCTATGGCCTGAAGCAGAGTCCATGGGCCTGGTTTCAGAAGCTCTCAGAGTTGATTGAAAAAAGGGGCTTCATCAGATCTACAGCAGATCATACTCTCTTTGTAAAGTGAGACCAGCAAGGTACTGTGATCATCTTAGTGTATGTTGATGATATTGTTATTACAGGCAGTAATGAGCAGGACATTCAAGAAGCCAAAGAGTTTCTTGGCAAGCAGTTCGTTATGAAGGATTTGGGTACACTTCGCTACTTTTTGGGGTTGGAGTTTGCACGAAATAAGCAAGGTATCGTAATGACACAAAGGAAGTATGTTACTGATCTCTTATCTGAGACAGGTATGGCAGAGTGTAGACCAGCTGCTACTCCTATGGATTCTAATGTCAAACTTTATGATGATGACTCTGAGGAGGTAGACAAGAGACGATATAGAGAGCTAGTGGGAAAGCTCTTGTATGTTACTATTACCCGACCGGATATAGCTTTTGCGGGTTAATAGGGTAAGCCAATTCATGGAGCAACCCAGACAGGCTCACATGAATGTTGTTTTTATGATCTTGAGATATCTGAAGTCGTCTCCAGGTACTGGTCTTCTGTTTAGAAGAGATACCTCTATATCCGTCACAGGTTGTGCTGATGCAGACTATGCTGGGTGTCCTAATGATAGAAAGTCAACTTCAGGCTTTATTGTATTTGTTGGCAGCTCACCAGTAGCTTGGAAGAGTAAGAAGCAAATTGTAGTGGCTCGATCCAGTGCAGAGTCAGAATATAGGGCAATGGCCCAATGTAGTGTTGAGATGATGTGGGTTAAATCAGTTTTGACTGATTTAACTATTGATGTTCCTCTTCCCATGCATCTGAAATGTGATAATCAAGCAGCCTTGTTCATACCCAATAATCCAGCCTTCCATGAGAGGACAAAGCACATTGAAGTGGATTGCCATTATACACGGGACTTAATTCAAAAAGGACTTATTTCAACTTCTCATGTATCATCAGGAGAGCAGGTTGCGGACATGTTCACCAAGGCCCTTGCTAGGGGTCCATTTCATCTTTGTTGTTCCAAGCTGAGCATGTTCGATATATATGCTCCAGCTTGAGGGGGAGTGTTAGAGTAATTATATTATTTAGTCTTTCTGTCCTTTTTATGTAAATTACCCATAGAGCTTTTCTCCTATATAAGAGAACTCTAGGGTTAATGGAATTCATCTTGTTTTATTCCCTTCAACAATTTTCCCGAATGAATTGCCCTTTTTTCTGTCATGCACTTAGGCAACTCCTTTGGTAACATGCTGTGATAATTTGAATAGAAATTGCTTAGAATGTGCTTCCATTATCAAATTTTGCTCGTTTTGAAATTTTTCTTTTTTTGTAACAGGTAAAACATACCGTATTCGTGTACATAATGTGGGGGTTTCTACAAGTTTGAACTTTAGAATTCAAAACCACAATCTGCTTCTTGTGGAAACGGAAGGAGCCTACACACTGCAACAAAATTACACCGATCTTGATATTCATGTTGGGCAGTCCTACTCCTTTTTGGTTGTCATGGATCAAAATGCAACCAGTGACTATTACATTGTGGCAAGTGCTAGATTTGTGAACGACTCTCTATGGACCAGAGTTACTGGCGTTGCCATATTGCATTATTCAAATTCGAAGGGGATAGCATATGGCCCTTTACCTGACCCTCCAATGGATTTCTATGATATATCCTATTCAATGAGACAAGCACTGTCTATTAGGTCTGTCCATGCCAGATATTTTTCTCCATTTAATAAATTTAAGAGGTTGTTCTTGCTTTCCCACAATTAGGACTTTATCTCATCCCTTGTTTTTGATCTGGTGTCATGTCCTCATTAGGTGCCGTATGTCATTGTAGATCTTAGATGTATTATGGAGGATAACTTCAGCTGTAGTGGCTATGTGATGACGTTTTAAAGGAAATTTATTGGCATATTCCTAGACAGCTTGCTGGGCTTCTTTTTGGAATGGCATTCTCGAAGGGGATTGTGCATGCTGTTTTGTTTTATGCTGCTTCTTTTATTTTTGGGTTTTATCATTTGTGTCCTTCTTAACTTTTGCAATATCAATTATGCTCCTCTTTTTTGGGATATCAGTTGTGTCCTTACCTTCTTACAAAATTCACTGTTCTGTCCTTCCGTTAAGATTAAGTAGGGGTATATTGATTAGGAAAGGGTAGAACTGTGAATTTTGTAAGAATGTAGGGGCATAATTGATATTCCAAAAAAGAGGGGCATAACTGATATTGCAAAAGTTAAGAAGGGCATAAGTGATAAAACTCTTTATTTTTAATCTACTTATATATTTGATACATCCCCAGTCCCCTAATATGTCTACTGTCTACCTTGTCCCTTAACCCATGGGTCCGTAACAAGATGAGAATTCTAGCTCTTCCAGGGTGTTATCTCACTGATGGCTCGGGCCCCCAGGAAGGAGGCCTTCTTCACCTTCCACCTAAGCAGCGCAGGAAAGGACCAAAGCCAATCCCGAAGTCAGAAATTGCTCTTTCAGTCAAGGTTAAGGCAACTATATAATAGACTATATATTTTGGTAATTCTTTTCAAACATTGGGAATAGGGGAGGAAAGGTAGACGGGGTACCGATCTAGGTTAGATCCTCAAGGATGGATGTAGGAGAACTGATATCACTCTACCGTCCGGTAGGAAGGGTCAGTGTCGAAAACCTTTCTTGACCTTGCACGTGTGAGCCAGTTCTTCCATGGTCCTCTCATCCGTGTGAGAATGGTTCGTCCATGGTCTCCTCATCCTAGTATGAAAGGTACCTATAACTAGGGCCCATTCTTTCGTATAGGGGGGTCTCGTGTTGCCTCGATCGGTCTTGTCTCTAGTTCAGCGGGGAAACCTAGAAAGAGAACCGCTATCTATGAGAAGTTTGAAAATCTTGATATTTGGAAAGAAAGTTCAGCCTTATTGCCTCTTAGACACAACACCATACTTTCCCTACCTTTTCACTAGGGAAGAGGTATGCATAAAAGTCTTTACTCCAAGGAAGAATCCTCAAATCCCTCTGTTTTCGAAAAGTGTTGATATTCAAGAATGGGAATCCGATGATGCTATAAGGTGGAATAGGGCTACCTTGAATGTAATTCAATCTACAGAACACATGCTATGAAAATTTGTGCTTACAATGTCACAACAGAATTATAGTGCTCTGTATAGTCTGAATTTGTGTCATTTTATTCAACAGCCCACATTATTAATATGTGTCAGGAAATAGTCCAACAACCATCGTAATGATGTAGTTTTTCTAATTTTATGTGGAGATGGAAGAAATGATATCCTGTTTTTTTTCTAAACCCTTGTTTTATAATTTTAATTCCCACAATACCATGCGGTGGAATCACAATGTGAATGTACTTATAAAACAACTAGTTAGTTATAATTCACAACAAATAATATTAGGATATATATATGATGCTTCATACTTTCATTGACATACTCCCCTCTCCCATTGAACACCTCGATGTGATACATCCTCTTCTGATCATGGAATAAACTGCTTATTTTTTATCCCCCAAATCAACAAGGGATAACTCTCTAACCAAGAAGTTATCCTGAATAGCTGTCCTTTTCTAATTTGTCAATCACATCTTTCTGAGATCAATTTCTAAATTGTTTTGACATATAATTTCTTCAATGTGGGTGTGTGATTTTGATTTTCTTACACTACAGAAGGAACTTGACCACTGGTGCTGCTCATCTTGAGACCAATTTGTAAATTGTTTTGACATAATTTCTTAAATGTGGATGCATGATTTTGCTTTTCTTTACACTACAGAAGAAATTTGACAACTGGTGCTGCTCGTCCCAACCCTCAGGGTTCCTTCCGATATGGTCTTATCAATGTCACCGATGCTTATTTCCTTGAGAACAGGCCACCCATGGATATAAATGGAAAACGACGGAGTACAATTAATGGAATTTCTTATTATCCTCCAGTGACACCATTGGGACTAGCTGACAAGTTTCATGTCAATGGGGTCTATACTCTGGATTTTCCAACTACCCCTGCAGGCGATCCTCCCAGGATTGGAACATCAATTATCAATGGCTCCTATAAAGGTTTTGTGGAAATTGTATTCCAGAACCATGGCACAACTATTCAGAGCTACCATATGGATGGATACGCATTCTTTGTAGTTGGGTACGAATTATACCGTTGATTTTCATGTATAACCGCTTATTAGCATACTGTGATGTCTATTATCAGCTCTCCTTGATTTGATTTTAGGATGGGGTATGGGAACTGGACTAAAAGTTACAGGCCGGGGTATAACGTGTGGGATGCTGTTTCACGATCTACTACACAGGTGTGTACACGAGTTTATCATTTTTCTGCCAGTAATCTTTTGTCAGGAATTTGAATTTCAAAATCTCAGACATAGCCACTTTTATTTAGGAATTGCTAAAGGCTTGTGTTCTTTTTAGAATACTGAACTTGTGCCAGCACTGAAGCTATGAAACACCATTTTTTAATGGTAGCCTGTTACTATTATTTTTGTATGCAAATATAACAAATGTTAAAATCTAGAAAGAAGCTGCAAACCTTTTAAGATTTAAGTTATTTTTCAGATAAAAATGACTGGAACAAAAGGTCTGGAATATAATTATTGGTGAACAAGAGGGAGATTGGAAAATGTGGACCATGTAAGGAGTAGTATCGAAAAGCAATAATTGATGGCATACTGAAATAGCCATCTGTCATAGACAGGATTTGTCCTGATATTGGCTAGACTTTTTTCTTGTTACCTTTCTTCTTTCATGAACTGTTACGTGCATATTATTTCTTCAAGTTGGCAGCAGCAACTGTGATTGCCTATAGCTTTCTTTCTATTGAAAATATGTATGTTTGGGAACGCATTTTCAGCCTCTTCAATCTAAAAGAAAACTCTATTTGATCATGTTGGAGTATTTGGTAGTGCACCTATTGAGTTGTAGCAGGGTAAATGGATCCTGGAGAAGATCCATTTACCCCATCCTGTGTTTAGTCCCATACCGCCCAGTGGTGGGACTTGGAGGCTCTGGGAAGGCTATATAAGGAGCCCCATACCTCCTGTACTCATTGAGAAAGTCAATAGAAAAACACGCCCCTTAGAGGGCTTCTCCCGTGGTTTCATCCCGCTCCTCACGGAGTAGGGTTCCACGTAAAATCCCGCTGTTCTTTCTTGTTCTTATTCTTTTTCCATGTTTTTGCTTCCGCTTCATATTTTATAACAGATCATTCATCATCTGTATGATTTTTTGCCGATGTCACATGTAGTATGCACTGCACTACTTCCATCGCAGGTGCTTCACTTTCAAATTGTGTATTCATATATATTTTTGCTTGTTTTTTTGACATGAAACGCAACCGGTTACAATAATTGGTTACCCGAGTTAAGGGGTTTGGTCAACATGCACCTTACACCTCTCTGTGACCGAACTTGGGCAACGCCATAATTCTGAACTGAAGCAGTCGAACATGCCTTGAGATGATTCTCCCTTCTATTATAACTTTGCTCTGTTTGTTTTTCGAATATGCTGGGCTCACAGAAATCTTGACTTTCAGTTTGTCGATCATTTAACATTCCTCTTCTGCATGTGATGCATCCTTTCTCAATCATGTGCCCCAACCTGTGATGGTTGCTGTAGCACGTCATAGAGATTATTATTGAAGGTGAAATGAGGTTCTGCGGACCTAAGGTCGGCAGCAGTAGACGCCTAATGTCTTTTGTTATAACAAAATGCACTAAAATACGAACGTGATGTAACAAACTGCTGCAAGTTGTTAAGAAGTTTCTGGAGTCTGTTGAGGTTAATATTTCCCCTCAAACTGAAGGCTTCTGGATGAGCTGAAGTTTGCTTCTAAGAATTGCAAAGCGTTTGATACCATATTGTTTGATACCATATTGAAGGTAGAATGAGGTTCTGTGGACCTAAGGTCGGCAGCAGTAGATGCCTAATATTTATAGAGAGGTTACAATTTTTTTATAACAAAATGCACTAAAATACAAATGTGATGTAGCAAACTGTTGCAAGTTGTTGAGAAGTTTTTGGAGTCTATTGAGGTTAACAATTACCAGATCTATTCCCATTAATGGCGGTCTTCTCATTCTTTGTGATTGTAAAAGTTGTTTTCCGCGGCATTGGCATCTTTTGGCCTTCAACATGTGAACGAAATTGAGACCCTTCTTTGGATATGGAATGTGTTTGACATCCGTAAAGGTGATAAAGATTCCATAGCTAACAATCCTATGATCATAGACTATGAGTTGTTGATCATGAGAAGACACCATCAACAACATGTGTATTGGTTATGTGTCATTCTATCTGAACTGTCATGGAAATTTGCATCCTGAGTCCATAATCCAATCATCCTTGCATCTTCACTTGGAAGGAGTTAGCAAAAGAAAACTTGTTTTGTGCATTCACTCTTATTGCATCCTGCTTTACTAGATTTTGGGTACACCGCATTGTTTATGTCATGTTTTTTTGCCCTCCAATACTTCATGTTGTGTCCCGCAGAAAGTGAAATTCTTCTTTGCTATTTGTTTGCCTTCTTGCGAATGTGGTAGGGAATATAGAAGAAACTTGGAATGATCTTCATCCTTGTCAACTTCCACCTATTTTAAATTAGTTGCACTTTCGTCCATTGCCATGGTGAATAACTGCTACTTTAGATGTTAACATGCGAGGGTCTTCATTATATAGAGAGAATCCATTTTTGCATGTAGTTTTATCATCTTCGTATGCGAGGCTTCACAAAGAACCTCATGGAAAACATAGGCTCATTGATACCAGTGCTATCTTGTCTATCTTCATCATTTGATCCTCTTTCATTGTATTAAGCATGTTCATTTTACCAAAAAGGGCTTTCTATACCCCTTGTTGGAGAACAATTGAGTGCATGTTGATGTCATAGATTGAAGTGGCATTTTGATCGTAGTTCTTGATCTCGATATTTGTAGTCATCGAGATTGAGAACCTCGTTTGGCAAACATGTCTTTTGCAATGAGTGTCAGCTTGTCCATCTCCATCATTTGATCAGTTGTCATGGTTTCAGGCATCTTCATGACACCAAAAAATGGATTTCAATATCCCTTGTTGGACACGGATTCAGTTGCTTTTTGATATCTTCATGGAGACTTCAAAGCGTGTTAATATTTGTTTGTTGAGGAAGCAGTCCATGCGACGAACAAATCAAAGATGTAATCACCATGAGACAGATATTCCATGGAGAATCCTTCCATTGTGGAAAAACCTCATGTAGAGAGGGGAAGATTGTATTTCTCAAGAGAAATAATGAGTTTTACAACGGAGTCGTAAGGAATATATATATATATATATATATATAGAGAGAGAGAGAGAGAGAGAGAGGAGTGATCCTATGAGAGGCAAAACCTGTGAGAGCATGAGAGCATGCATTCTGGACCACCTGATCCAACTAGGAGAGAGAAGATCAAGAGAGAGAAAACGGAATCATGTGGTCCAGAATGCATGCTCTCATGCTCTCACATTTTTTTGCTCTCATAGGATCACTCCTCTCTCTCTCTCTCTATATATATATATATGTAATTTTATCCAATGGGCCATGTGCCCATTAGAGATGAGATGAGCCCGATTTATCTCTAGTAGCTTTAGTAATAAAATACAAGCTTTAGTAAGCAATATATATATATATATATATATCCAAGCTTTAGTAATATATATTGATGTTTCAGTAAGTAGTATCATAACTCTAGAAACTTGTATAAAGTTACAAGTGTGAACCAAAGTTACTTATTAAATTACTTCATTTACTTACAATTGATTCAAAGTTACTGATGACATTACGAAAGATACTGATGCGTTTAGTTTACTGATATAAAGTGTTACTGATGGCAATACAAAAGTTACTAGTGCGTTTGTATTACTAATATAAAGTTTTACTGATGGCAATACGAAAGTTACTGATCGTTGGATTACGATCAAATGGCTAAGATTTGGGACTCATCTCATCTCTAATGGGCACGGGATCCATTGGATAAACCCTATATGTAATATAATATAACCCAAATGGAATTCACCAGCCCAAGAAATTCGCCTAAAAAGAGGATATGGCACCCACCAACATCAAAGTCTTGAACCGTTGACTTAAATGATTGGGTAATTGGATGATCAGGTAAACGGATTCAAGGTGTCGTCAAGTTATATCTAAAGGGAAAGACTTCATATCTTTCTAGTCATAACTTCTTTTTGTGTATTACTCCTTTACAGGTCTTTCCAGGAGCGTGGACGGCCATCCTAGTTTTTCTTGACAACGTTGGCATGTGGAATTTGCGAGCAGAGAACCTTGATACGTGGTACCTTGGACAGGAGCTTTACATTAATATTGCCAATCCTGAAGATACTCTAAACAAGACAGGCCTCCCGCTCCCAGAAAATGCACTATTCTGTGGGGAACTCCAATATATGCAGAAGTAGGCTTAGGAAACTCTTCTCTTCTTCTTACAAGTCCTTTATACCAAAGATTCATATCTTATTACCATAGTTTGAATTGTACAGGAATCGGAGAGACCATTTCATAACTTCTTCGCGTCCAGATTGTCATGCCCGAGTGAAGTTGCTTCCTTATCTGCTGCTCTTTGTTTTCATGTCGTCCATTCTGCTATGATCGAGGTGGAGCAGACCTGTGTACTTACAGTATGGATTTTGAATTTTACAAGATTGCCAAATCTCCAAAAGGTGTGCACAGCTCATCCTCGCCAATGTTTACATGCTTGGGCGTAGGGGCATATACGGCACTTTCCTCACCAGAGATGGCCACACTCGTCTGGACTTGTCTTGTTTCGGGGGAAATTGATACAACAAAAATGTAGCAATTATTTATCAATATTAGTTCCAAACTGATTATTTTCTAAGATTTCTACTTTGTTACCTCGTCCTTGAAATATCATGGGTTTGCAAGCAATAAAAAAACGGGTGGTCATGGATGTGAAGTTGATAGTTCAGACTTGTGAGTTTCAACCTCCCTGGATGTTCCTACACACCTCCTCTCACCTCCGAATATCTTTGCTCAACTCTATCACATTCAGCACTCTTCAATCTCCACTACACACCAATCCAAACTTGTGGTTTGAACATTGTCGTCCTATGTATATAAGCACGATTGCGCAGCGCCTTCAACTGGGAGGACAAGGGAAGCAAGCAGCAAACATGTAATTTTGCTACCTTCCAAGTTCTATCAAAAACTGAGACACCTCAGGTCGGACGCTAAGCTCCTCTGAGCGTGCAACCATCCTGCCCACCGTCTCTACCATGCACTACAGCCCAGGCAAGATCGTGCCATCATGGAAGTTGCGTGGATGGGTAATTCTCCGTGACGGCGTTACACTTGCCATTGTCTTCTCAATGCCATGCGTCATGTATTGTGCCATGAGGGAGATGCTCATCTCCCCGAGAGGGCGTCTAAGGGACATTTAGTGGTTTATGTTGGGAGGGAGGATGAGTGGGGTTCTGAGAGGTTCCTCGTGCCCGTTGCCTTCGTTAACAACCCGTTGTTTGTGGAGTTGTGAAGGAAGCAGAGGAGAATGTGTTCAGCCACCGTGGAGGCTTAACTATACCTTGCGATGTGCCTGTCTTCGAGGATGTACGTACTCGCATAGCTGCCAGCTGGTGTGGCCGTCGTCGTCCTCAGCCAGCCCTGTGCTGGAGGGAAGCTGGTGGGTAGCACCAAATCGGTGTTTGCTTGAAGAATATTCGAATGTAGTTCGATGGGTAGGCAAGCACACTATGTACCTCTGTATCTTTCTACTCATCAAAGAACTTGTTTGTACCCAAAGAAGATACACTAACAAAGGCAATATTCCGTATTTCTGCAATATAATGCTTTTACCTGCATATTTCAACGCATTTCTACACGTACCAAGATTGTTAATGCGCTAGGATCAATTAAAGCTCTATGCGAACCTTAAAAAAGCATATGCTTCTGGCTTCTTGGAAGTAGTTTTTCTTGAATAGTGCATGTAGAACATAAATGTGATGTGTAGGGGTGCACAAGGATAGGATTGATTTAGTTTTATCATTCTAATGGATGGGATTGGATTTTTTAAAATCCGCTAAAGTATAGATTGGATCAGATCTTTACCAAAATCCGATCCGATCCAATCTGCTAACACACGTGCACGTACGTAGATATATACATACGTAAATACATGTATACAAACTTGCACACACAAATATAATATCTTTGTGCACCTATTTCGAATTCCCTGCAGGGAAATAATCAGTGCCATTCATGTCATTTTTTTCATATCAATCTTGGATACAAGTTCTCTTGATATCAACCTTTCTTCTCTCTTGAATGCTAACTTCAAAATAATAAAGTATGATTATAACTCTTAAAATTATAATCCATATTCAGTTATTCTCCTCCCATATCCCTCTCTATCATTTCACTACTGATTGCCAATATTACTCCAAATTCTCTCTCAGTCCATTTCGATGATGCCCCCTTCTTGCACAATGTTATTCCCCTCGAATGCAACACCAATATCCCCTTCCTCGCGATGTCGCCGCCCTTCTCAAACAACATAATCCCCTCCACGCAATACCATTAAGCCTCTGTATGTGTCATTCTTCTGGTCTTCATTAAAAGAAAATAGATTTGGGATAGTTGCCTGATAAATTTGTTAGATATTTTTGACCCTTTTGTCTTTTGCCTTTTATTTGCTCTAGCTTGCAACCTTATTTTTTTAGATGAAATTAGATCAATTACATAATCAAATGTATCACACCCATCTTAGAAGAAATAAGCATTACTTTAATTATTTATTGTTAATTTGATATAAATTTTTTATTCACATTTTTCATGAAATTTGCATATTTTGACTGTAGATATGATCTTACAAATAAATTCTATTTCAAGTCCATTTTGAATGAGAAACATGATGCTAACTGGTGGGCTAAATTTAAGTAAGTTTTGTCTTAGATACTCGACCGAGTTTGAATGTTCTATGATTCTTGTTTTTTAATAATATATTACAGATATAATCTTATAAATAAATTTTATTTCAATCCATTTTAAATGAGAGACATGTGGCTAACTAGTGGGTTATATTTAAGTAAGTTTTGTCTTGCAAACTTAATCGAGTATGAATGTTATATGGTTCTCATTTTTTAATAACATATTATTGAACAATGAAGGATATTCTTGCGAGTAGTTGGGCTTTAGCGTATCTAAATAATATAGGTTAATTATGGACTTCATCAATGTTTGATCAAAATGATCAATTTTTACTTATATGTCTTGTCTTTATATCTTTATTTGGTAACTTGGTTCTTATTTGAATCATCTAATAGAAATAAAATTGTAAAAAATAAATTAATGTATTATTAATTAAAAATATTAGATATCAAATTCAATATAATCCTTTAGTTGGATTGTAAGGTTTTCAACTTTTTATAATGGATTAATGGAATTTTTCTACTTTTATTTGATTATATGATTTTTCTTTTATTTCTTTACATCTATTCATATGATCGATTTTTAAGTCATTATTTAAATGTTTGAGGGCTAGTGTGCTATGAAGTATAAACTTATGAGAGTGGAGTATTGAGTGAGAAAATTGTAAATATAAAAATCCGATCCAATCAGTAATCTGATGGATTGGATCAGATTGAATTTAGATATTTAACTGAATTAAATTGAAAAAAATTAAAATCCATCAAGGTTGGATTGGACACGGATTAAGATAAAATATTATCCAATTTGATCCATGTGTACCCTAGTGATTTGGTAATTTGTGCTCACGCAAAATGTTAAAATATTACGTCTACCATGAAACTTTTGTATGTGCACATCCATCTTTGTTGTTAAAATCAATTAATGAAATAATAAGATTCAACCATATAAGGATTACTATATATAATTAATGTTTATTTATATTATGTCTTACATAGCATATTTTTTTTATTTTAGCATTCCACCTCCATCCATGCACAATTTTCCCCTTTTGAAGCTCCTCTTGTTGCAATTGTTGACACAGTTCTTAGGAATATCAAGTCTTTCCCTAAAGGAACATCATGTGGTAGAGACGATTTGAGGGCCCAACACATCTTGGATGTTATGCATGGAGAGGGATATGTCGTGGCCATGGAACTTTTACATGCCACCACCCTTGTGTTTAATTTTTGGTTGGGAGGGAGATGTCCATTGTGCTTGTCAGAATATATAGTGTATGCACTTCTTGCACCATTGCTTAAGCCAGACGATAACATTTGTCCTATTGCAGTTGGTACTATTTAGAGGCGACTAGTGTCTAAAGTTGCTATGGCAGGAGTAAGTAAAGATATGGCCAAATATCTGAATGACTTTCAGTTTAGAGTGGGTGTTTTTGGTGGAGCTGCAGCTATTCGACGAAGTGTCAACTGGGTATTGAATGCTCGCCATAGCGATGGTTCTCTTTCCATGCTCATAGTGGATTTCTCTAATGCTTTAGTATGGTTGATAAGTTTGCATTATTACGTTAGGTGAGAGCATGATGCACATCTATCTCTTTGTGATTGGAGTTCTTATGGGACAGACAACAAGGTTATACCCTGGAGACTGGTCATCGGCAGGAGTGCAACAAGGTGATCCTCTGGGGTCACTCCTTTTTCCTTGCGTACTACACCCACTTGTCCATTAAATCAGAGATAATTGCAAGCTACTTCTTTATGCATGGTATCTTGATGATGATGCAATAATTAGGTACATAGATGAGGTGGTCAAGGTTTTGGGTATCATCAAAAAATGTAGCCCAGACTTGGGTCTAGTTTTAAGTATTCATAAAACTGAAATCTTTTGGCGTACATGTGATGGTAGGAAGCTTCACAAAGGTTGTTCCCGGCATGTATTGGAAGACCTTTATTAGGCGTGAAATTACTTGGAGGGGACAATTAGTAGGGACAAAAATTTTATTGAAGGGTTGGCTTTGGAGATGGCTGCTAAAGTTGTAATGTTTATGTATCTTCTTCCTCAGTTGGGCGATCCCTAGAGTGTACTTATTTTACTCAATTCGTGTATGGTCATGACAAATCTATTCTTTGTTTCTAGAACTTTTCGATGTTTGTACATGGAGGAGGCATCAATATTATTCAACAAAGGCTTAGAAGAGCCTATTGAAGACATTGTTGCTTGTGAAGGCCCCTTTTTTTAGAGATGTCCAATGTATGGTGGCTTCATTGCCCATTGAGATTGGCAGTTTGGGGCTACTGTCAACAATTGAGGCTTCCTCGTATGCCTTTGTGGCTTCTAGGTTACAATCTTGGGAGTTTCAGGATCATATCTTGTGAGACAATGATATTTACTATATGAATCGACTTCATCGCACGATTCCCTCATCCAATCTCAGTTATTTATCTAGAATGGACATTGCCCCCTAAAGACCCAAAATATTTTGGCGAGTATTTTTTTAGCAAAATAATTGAGGATATGGAGGTGAAATTTGACATGACCATTAGACAAAAGGTAATTTTTAGATGTCTTCAAGATGATTATGTTCACGATTTTCTCTTTGATATTCCTATTGACAGACTTGGTATGCAAATCTCATCGATGGAGTATCGCAATATCCTCAGATATCATCTCATGATTCCTTTGTCTCAAGAGAATGGGATATGCTCAGTTTGTCATAAGTCATGCTTAGACACTTTTGGAGATCTTGCAGTTCATTGCTAGGAGATTCTGGATTTTAAGTACAAACACGACCTTGTTAGAGATAGTTTATTTGATATAGTCAGACATGCATATGTTGCTGCTGAGAAAGAGGTGCATGTGAACATTTTAATTGATCTGTACAAAGGAATTTATACACTTAGACCTGCTGATATTTTGATTTTTGTATGGGTTGGAGGGAAACATGCTTGCGTAAATTTAACAAGAATTTCTCCGCTAGTGGGGTTGAAGAGCGGAACCATCATAGCGGGGAATGTTGCCCTTAAAGAGGCCTCAACAAAAATGGTGATGCATAAGAAAACGTGCATTTAGAATAAACATGCCTTCATCCTTTTTTGTTTTGATACTTTTAATTTCTCAACGCCAGAAGCTATTGAGCTTTTGAAGAGGGTCCCAAAAGTCATGAACAATAATGTTAGGGTTCCTAGATTTATGGATGTAGTATTTAGAAGGATTGGTTTTGTAGTTCAAAAAGGTCTAGCAGGGCAGCTTGTTTCCCACTTGTCTCCTATCTTGATATTATGATGTATTTTCATTCTTTCCTTCTTCTTCTTATCTTCATCTTCTCCATTTGATACCTCTCTCTATCTCCCAATATTCACTATGTCATCAAAGGAGGTAATAAGATTGAAATATTATGCGTTAGAACATCGATTTTAATATTCAGATAAGTTATGGTAACATTCCTTTTTTACATGAAATTTAAATATAATAGACATGTGATAGAATATTCCTTCCTCAACTATCCCTATTGATTATCTAGATGGAAAGATTGTCTTCATATCTATCCTATCTGATTTAATTATAAGGGATGGCTTTTGGTGCTAATCATTTCCAAGTCACATGAAAACATGCATCAATCAATCCTTTCCAAATATATTCAAAAGGGGATCGTTCATGCACATATCAACTCTTATTTGTGGTGCATGGCGTCACTGCCGTACTGATCCTCGCTTTGGCCTCTTGATACATCTCACCCTTTCCTCTACTCCTCTCTAGTCTTCAATGTTGTCCTCACACTGCTCCGTCCCCCATCCCCATCCTTCTCACCACCATCCTTGCCCACCATTAGTTGCAAGGGATACCATAAAGTATCTTTCATTAACAAATCAATATGCTATTCAACATACCTCCAAACTTTGCTTCCTTGGAAACCTTATTTCTCAACAAATACCTAATTAACACTTGTTGAAGCCCATCGTTATCCAATAAAATCACAAAGCACAAAAAACTGGAAAACCAAGACCTAGTACTAATCCTAGAAAGAGAAAGCTTAACCTTACATTCCCCCTAACTACATCCTTGTCGAGTAAGAAACCGACCTAGCCCCACCTATGGATGTTGAAAGAATCATCTCCCACTCATGAGGAAGCATTGATTCCTCTATCGAGAATGCATGCCCTTCCTTAAGCTATCCCAATCGGCTGCAGATTCTCACTGATTGGGATTACACACAACTTATATGATTTGAAGGTCATTTCGTATTAGATAAACTATACCCAATCCTCCCCCTCCAAGAGCAACATCACATCACCACTAATAAAATACCTAGTTCGATCTGCGGTACTCCCCAAAAAAGAGACATCCATCCCGATTCCATAAAAATGAGAGAAAGGACCGTCCATACCCCCATACATGGTCACATGTAAATCGACCACCCACCCCAACCTAATAATATGTTCCCCGTGTACACACCATCATACACGTCTAGTTCGTTAGAGGACAATATGCCCTTTTTGAATCCTCTCTCATTCTAGTGGGGACTACCCCTCAATAAAAACCCCTCATACCACCATGCAAAAACCAACATCCATATCCTTTGTATGTTGTCAAAAACCTAATCCAAACGAAACATTCACACCCCCCCCCCCCCCAAAGTGTTCCATCTCCCCACTTATCCACCCCACAACCTCTCTCATTATATCCCTAAAAAAGATTCACCTCTTTGTGAAGAAATAATCACCTCGATTAAATCACCAAACATACCTTACAACTCTCACAATAACCTCAACCAACTCGCTTGCTTTAAGTGCGTGGGGTTGGAGCATATCAAGTGATTTTCCCCTCCCTTTTTGTCTTTTTTAAGTGCGGAAACCTGGATATATCGCCAACTCCCACATATATCAGAAGCATCCTCCCAAGTTGTCATCTAACCCATATCAGAACATCATCACCAAACAAAAATGCAAGTGTATCACCTCCCCTATCATGAATGTCCAACGTACATACCCAATAACCCTACTATCTACCCCTCTACCTCAGAGCAACTGACGAGTCCGAAATAGCCGATGTTAAATGCATGGATTATCGTTCTTTAAATTAATGTATCGTTTAGTTGTAGGCGAGCAATCGGAATCAGTCAAGAAATAACCACACGAAATTTAGTCAATTTTAATCAATGTGATTTTATGTTTATTTTACTTGGGCATGTCCCAAGGTCGAACTCAAGGAGGCAAAGGAACAACCTAGAATTTTGTCTATAAAAGTTTGTTCATGGTTTTCGAGACGGTCCTTTTTTTGTAATTTTTAATGCAATTCGAGATTCAAAAGGCAAATTTGGCCAATTTTAATGACTAAAATGTGAAGACCAATCAAACGATGTCCGAAAAATATGAGACTTGGCCAAGATGATAAGTATGATGAAACTAATGCACTGTGATTTTTTTGGAATTTTTGAATGCACAATAAATATTTTTTGAATGGTTGAATGCAAAAGATGCGAATTCCAATATTTAGTTATAATTAATATTAAACCTATTTGTTTTCAAGAGATAAAATTATCCAAGATCTATCACTATGTGATTGACCTCAGAAAAATCCTAAACCTTGAAAAATTGAGATTTAATGCCTACTAAAAATCAAAGATCAAAAATTAGGATAAGGATGGATATTCTAATCACTAATCAACTAGAATATAAATGGACCCTTTATCAATTGGAATCCAGATGTATCCTCACATCAATTAGATTTAGATAGATCCCTAATTAATTAGTATCCATGGCATATAAACATTCTTTAAAAGATTTTTAGATAAATAATATACTAGTAAAATACAACTAACAAGCTAAAAATGATAAAAGCACATGCATTATCAGGATTGATGTCCTAAAAAAATCTAGTACACTAAGACTACAAAAATAGGGTAACAAAGAAGAAAAGAAGCGTAGTAAAGGATAAGAAAACCCCAAATTTGTAAAGCTTTGAACTAGGCATATCTCGGATCCTATATAATAAGATCTGACTCGTCAAAAGGAAACCAACGGAATTTGTTTCGTGTGAATCGGACTTCGTTTCGATTTGTTATGAATTTCGGAAGAAAGAGAAGTAAGGAGGGTTAAGACGTCATTAACCCATAATGATTGTCATTAAGACTAATTAAACGTGATTAAAGAAACTAATGATGGATTAAAAACCGATAATAATCATTAGCAAACACTAATCAATAGTTAGCAAAAGATAAGTGTAAGCCGTAAAAGTTAAATCGTGATTAGTGAAAGTTAATCACGATTAATGTTAATTAAGCTTCATTAGCGAATCTAGAATCCTTTAGAATGTTCTAACTCAAGCCCCAAGTTTGGGATAAGTTTTGGCTAAAACCATGGGCTGCTAAACCATGGTTAAGGTCTAAACCATGGTTTTCTAATCATGGTTAGTGGTTTTCGGGAGACTATAAATAGACCCCCCTACTCATTCATTCTCTGCAATTTCCACTACCACCCCCCCCCCACCCAAGTGCTAGGGTCGAGAGGTCGAGAGGAGGAGTGGAAGGTGAGGAAGGAGCGCTAGCGAAGCGCTGTCGGGAGAACGAGGAGGAGAAATGTATGATCCTCTCTTAGTTTGCTTCGTAAGTTAGGCTTTCAATTCATCCTCCCGTTCTTCTAAGTTTTGTTCATTCATCTTTCTTTCCGATTCGCTTATGTTTCTATTCTTTCAATTATGCTTTTATAGTTATTTTGATGGAGAAATCCGTGTAATACCCTACTTAGGTGCGAGCGGCTATGCACGTCAATGAACCTTGTGATTCGTCATACGTTCACTCATCTTAGACGCGTGGTGTCTACCGATTCTCCATCGCTTATGTTTCTATTCTTTCAATTATTCTTTTATAGTTTTTTTGATGAAAAATCTGTGTAATACCCTATTTAGGTGCGGACGGTTATGCACGTCAGTGAACCATGTGATTCGTGACACATTCACTCACCTAAGATGCGTGGTGTCTACCGATTCTTCATCTCTTTTTGTTTGAGTATATTCTTTCAGTTTCGTTGTTATTTTCCTCTCGATTGATTTTATAGAAGAACCTCTTTTCATTTTTATTTTGAAATATATCCCGATATAAGGGAAAACTCTGCCGAAATTTTCTGAGAAATATATCCTGATATAAGAGGAAACTCTGCCGAAATTTTCCTACAAATATCACCCCGTAAAAGGGGAAGCTCTACTGAAATTTCAAGAGAAAATATGTTCTTGGCGTTCTTCGTCTTCTTCATGTTCTTCGCATTCTTCGTGTTCTTGGTTCGTTCTTCGCGTTCTTGGCGTTTTTGAAACGAAATGAAATTCGATCTTTTCAGGAGCCTTAAAACATTCTTTCTGAAAACGAAACACGATAAAACCTTGCATACGCGAGAGAGAGCTCAATTAGGTGACGAAATACTTCCTTTTGTTGTTGGGTTTTCAAACGAGATTATTGAAATTCTTGATTTTATGTTCTTTTCTACGAAGAACCCTAATTTTGGCTATCTTTAAAAAAGTCTAAAGAGTTGCTTCGTGATTTCCACTAAAATAAGGTTTAAGAATCAAATTGATGCGGTAGTTTTGAAAGTTATGATTTGGGAGTTAAAATAGGCATAAATACGAGTATATATGCATATGAATAATATATATGTGAGTCTACACTAAGTGTTGCTGATTATGCAAATCGAAGACTTAACAAAAGAATTATATTATGGGAATTGATGTGGTTTGAGTTGGATCTTGAAAAGGATCGTGTGTCACATTAAGGATGACTGGGAATAGAACTACAGGTCGGGCATGCAACCTGTAGATTTGTCGGAAGGAACCCGTATTGGCGTTTCCCTACCTAGGTGGTACACGGTTGCCTTGTTATGATAAGTGCGCACGAAATGAATGATTTGCAACGCGTGGTATCGGGTGTCAATATCTTCGGGTTGAACGACGGAAGATGGGGCCGTGCCATGTGGAGGTACGGGTGGTTCAATAGCGGTTGGGTCACGATAACATGTATTTAAAGCCGTTATGTTATATGATTAAATGCTAGCATGAGGTTTTAAGCAACCGAATCCTTGAGGACGGTGTGCTCATTTGTTTTCCAGGCCGAGGGTTTGAGACCATGTTTAATAAAAGAAAAGAAAAAATTGTCAGGGTAGTATTGGAAGATTGGTTGAAGCGACGTGCGGCGGCATAAACTTACCAAGATCAACGCAATCTCCAATCTCGAAGTGTCCACAGCTTCGGAGTCCAAGAATGGTGGGGTTCCCATGTACTAATCCCTGATGTGGAATAGAAAGGAATATGACTTAAATTAACAAAGAAGAAATGAAACATTTTATGATAACAAATTTTGCAAAATTACACAATTTGTTTGCTTTTCTCTTCTTCGTTACTTAGCATTCGCTAATTTTTATCCTATGATTTATGGAAAACCCAACAGATGTCGGTGAGTCATCGCAAGGACTTTAAAAATCCAGCCCGCTTACATACTAGACATCCAGCCAACCACAGTAGCTTTACTCTTTAAGGTAATTAGTAATCTTTTGTATATTTTTCTTTCAAGCTGATGTACATGTAAATGGTTATAGTTGGACAATTTATCATCTGAACTTTATTTTGTGAATGGTAAAGTGTTGAAATACTTTCTTCTGAGTATTTTTATTTGCAGTCTGTTTCTGAATGTTAGTTGTGATTGCTGAATAAATTATTGCTGAGTAAGCAGATCCGGATATGGGAGGATCCGACGATCCCGGAATTGGGGTCGTGACAAAATTCTGAGTATTTTTATTTGCAGTCTGTTTCTGAATGTTAGTTGTGATTGCTGAATAAATTATTGCTGAGTAACCAGATCCGGATATGGGAGGATCCGACGACCCCGGAATTGGGGTCGTGACAAAATTTGTTTCTAACATCTTGATAATTGGTTGACTAGAATGGTCAATGGGTTAAAAAAGGAAATTAATCGGTTGACTTCAAAAGTAAGTCAACTAGGCTAAGGATAAAGGACTGAAGATGCATTGCTAGTCAGATGTATAGTGAGTCTGTAACATCTCGGGTTTAGGTCTCTGATCCGTAATCGGGAAAAACTGATCTTAATAATGGTCCTGTTGACAACCACCCAAAAATGTTTAAGCCCAAGTTATAAATAGTAGTTACCATCATTTATAAACGACACCCACACTTCGTGAGTTTTAGATGTGACACTATGTTTGAAGTTGAGGTGTTACAGAATCAGTTGATGCAGAGCACTAAGTCATCTAATTAAATGGATAGTCGACTAATTGTTGTTGGGTTTCTATTGTTAGAAGGGTCTTAGTTGACTGATCAAGTAATTGATTTACTACAGTGGCATCTACAACTACTGTTCTTGGAGCGTGATTTTCCCTTTTACGAATGTGGGTTTGTCTTCGTGTTTGTACCATTAAAGTGAGTAAGAGTATATAATTGCAAGTGAATAAAACTGCATGTTAATGCAGTAAGTATAACAAACATAAACTAAAGTAGATAAAAGGTACGAAGAGAGACAAAGATGTAATATGAAGCACATGCGCCAACCTCCATTGATCATCAAAATCATGGTAAGGATGCACCTTCTACCTATAAGGGTTTAGAGAAAGTAGAAACAAAATCAACAACTAAAATCTTGAAACTACAACATTGAAGGATGAAGAAGAACAATGGCAAGCACAGAAGACATCAAAGGTTATGGATGTATGAACTGGCTAACGAGTGAAATTGTAACGACCCGAGCTTAGGTCCCCGGTCCGTTATCGAGGAAAACTGGCCCTGACAACTTGTTGGGTTCGAGCCCAAATGGACCCGTTGACAACCACCCAAAATGCTTAAGCTCAAGTTGTCAAGTAGAAATCCCCACCACTTATATATCACGCCCACACTTTGTGAGTTTTCCATGTGGTACTATGTTTGGGGTTAGGGTGTTACAGAAATGCCCTCTTACGTAGCAAAAGCCACTTTCCTAGAATCGGCTCAAAAATCGGTTTCGTGGAATCTATAATATAAGAACTTATGGATTTATCTTCAAAAATAGAAAATAAAATAAATAAAGAAGCTCCAAGATCAAGAGTGATAATGCATGGTTGCATACGGTGGATAGGTAGCAGGTTAGGATGATTTGGGTTCCTCAAGACATATTAAAAACATGCAAGGTCAAAGGTGGTCGGGTTAGGTGGATCCTTCAAAAAGTGCAAGTATGGATCTTAGAGATAATGTGTAAATCCACCATAATTATTCAACTGATGTTAATAGTCACGGACTTTGTGGAATGGAGGGGTGAAGGGGAGGATTATTCAATTGATCCTATTAATCCCCCAACTACAAAAGGTCATGCCACTGATTGAGGAACCTAGTTAATTAATTGAACCTAATGATAAATCGATCAGTGGATGCTTTAGTTGACAAATTGGCTAACTTTGAGGCTCATGATTGACTAACCCTCAAGGCTAGTTGATTAGGTAGAGAGTTAGTCAATTGATCTCAATGATATCTAATCGGCTACTTCGAGTTTATCAACTACTTATGCTCCTTAATCGATTAACTTCTGAGGTCTAATAACCTATTCCTAGTGATACATTAACTAATCTTGTATAGTGAGGCATAAATGTATTTAACCTTTGGGTATTGTTTATTAGTAATATATGGTTTTATATACATTTTGGTGTTTTAGATGGATTTTAAGTATGAGTATGTGATAATGCATGCGATGTAGGATTTATTTTAGGTATATTAATACGATGAATATGATATTCATCTTGAGGAGTGAGATGCATATAAAGATGGATGAGTTGGGGAGGAAGACAGATAGATAGGGGATGGGTGAGTTGAAAATAGGAAGAACCATTCCACTTGATGGTGGAGGTGACGGAGGAGCTGCACATGGAGGTGAGAGTTAAGGAGGAAGTTGATGGTACTCAATTCGAAAGAGCTCAAGCAACATTTTGATCAAGGGCAGGGGATGTAGTGGTTTGTTGAAACTTTTGATGTTTGCAGAGGGAGATGGATGACCTGTGAGGAGAGAGGCTACATATTGGTTGAAACCGAGAGGGACCATTGACTTAGCCCCACAAAGTTGCGACAAGCTGAGGCTTGCGTACAAGTAAGGGTGGGTGGCTTACAATTGTGGGATCAGAGGAGGAAAAGCTTCTGATAAGAAGGCATTATGGTCATATGTTTTTAAGAAGGAAGAAGATGAGATTGTTTATAATGTAGAAGAGCAAACAGAAATGGCTTCTTAGGTGATTTTGTTGGAGTTGACATTAATATGGATGGAAGTTAACCCGCATAATACAAGAGTCCATATTAGTCTTTGGAACTCATTAGGGGCATGTTTGATTACTGGGTTGGATTGGGTTGGGGTATCCTCCTGTGAATGGTACCTGTTTAGAGGGTTGGGGTGGTTGGAATGATAATTGTGATGTGATGTGACATATAATATGTTTTTATGTTAAAAAGTGTACTTGAACAAGGTTAAAAATCATTATACCAAAGAAATTGTATGATCAATACAAGTAATCCCAACCCAAAAACGCAGGGTTGGAGCTAGGGGTATACCAGGGTACCCAAGGGTACCCTAGCAGCCAAATAGGAGGTTCCAACCTAAACATTAAAGTTCATAAGGATATGGGTGTTCGACTTAGGGCTCAGCATTGGGTTAGGCCAGTCCAACCCAACCGAAAACTCGACCTGCATAACGAGATCCAAACTCGAACCCAAAATTGTGTGGGCAGGCTATAGGCCTCAAAATGAGTCTGTATTGATTATCATGTCAGGTTGGGGCCTAAGAATGACCCGAATCCGCAAGCCTGATATCCCAATATATACGATATAATATATTAGTATATCCATGTTGACCCAAATACCACGTTATAACTTTCATATTCTTATTTCGAGTTTAGAATAAATACTTAAACCCATTAATAATCATATACATTAGCATGGACTGAAGTCATTATTATATTAATATGTACGAATATTACATTGATATGCAATAATGGAATATGTATCCTCAAGTGTTAAAGCTTGTACAATTGTAAGTAACCAATATGTATTGGGTCGTAGTGTCCGCATCTACAATAGAATATGTAATAGTGAATTAAATGATGGTTTAAGTCATCATATTTTTTATCACATTTATATTTCCAACATACAACTAATGTCAAAATCACGAATTAGTTAGCGTACTTAAAGAATTAAACATACACACATGCATAAGAAACGATAAGATAAATGCAAGAAGAATGTAACACATGATATTGGTGTATATGTGTTAAATTGGGCCGACCCGATCCGAATTCGACCCATTTTATTTGGGCTGGATTTGACGTGGTCCTGAAATTTAAAAATAAAATAAGACTAAACCTGACATTAGTCCATATACATAAATAGGTTTAGGTCGGATCAATTCAAACCCCACACATCACCCGATGCCCAACCCTAGTACCCCTTTGTTGCATGTATACATTCGAATCCTCATCTATCCTATCCATATATATTTACATTGATAATGCAGCTGGAGTAGCTCAGTTGGTTAGAGCGTGTGGTTGTTAAGAGAAGGTCGAAGATTCAACCTTTCAAATAGTGATTAGTGATGACTTTGGCTTTATTATTATAATCAACCCTTCGTACAGTGCTTATTTTCAGCTTTATTATTATAATAAAAAATATCTCCTTCCTGTTCCATGGAATAGCACAGAATCTCAGTTCCGGATGACAGCCTGTCAGGAAGGCACCACGCGCCTAAATGCGGCACACTCGTCCGGCGGAGACGGCCCCCACCGCCCCTGGAAGGCGAGACATCCCCCGCACCAACCAGCCCAGTTATGGCAACGGAGTACGCTCCCCGAAATCCCATCGCCATCCATCAGCAGTCGCTGCCACGTCCTCACTCCCCTCCACATGTCCAAGCCTCCCATTCCGCCCACGCCACGCCGCCCACATTGCCTTGCCATCCCCCCTACTTAATGCCATTGCCGTACCTCATTGCTTCCGATTGCCATCATGCCTTCCCCACCTCTCCTCCTCCTCTTCCTCCTCCTCACCGGATCCGTCACCGCCACGTCGCAGGAAGATGCTGTCGGCATGGCCCGACATGCCATCGCCCTCGCCAAGGGGGAGCTGTTGACCTTCGTCGGCCGGAAGGTTCGCACGCCCGGTGATGGATTGCTTGATGTCGCTCTGGTGGATTGCACTGAATTGTACGATGACAGCGAGTACCGGCTGCTGAACGTGGTGGAAGCATTCGATGTGCGCGCGGCAGTCAGCGCGGCGTTGACTAGCCACCGCACGTGCATTGACGGCATGGTCCAGAGGGGCCTTGCGGTGCTCGGTTCGGCCGGTAATGTCAGTAGCTTGCTTCGAAGTGCTCTCACGGCAACGGCATCCATGCCGTCGTCGGAGACGTATGGTGAGCTCAACTGAATGCTCTTAACTGTCAATGGTGACTTTCTTTCAGATATTAGCAGATTTTTTTGTTGGTCCAATTCATTCCCTAACTAATACTTGCTCGATTTCATTTTCTTATCATGGATACAAATAGGACATGAACTGTAGGTCTTTTGGTTTGATATCTTAACCTACTGAATTTATTTGATAAAAACATATTCAAGTTCAATCTCAAGTGTCACTAAAACAAATTTTAAGACTTTGATAAGTCCAGACAAAAATGGTCTATGATCCTTATTGTTAGCATTATCGACAAAGAATTAGAAGGAATAAGAATAAGTAAAGTTCATACATCTCCTTGAGTTGATTTGACGGTTAGGTAGATGTAACGAATGTTGCAATTAACACATGAGATCTTTATCCCATGATTACTTACTGAATGATGAAGGGAATAAGAAAAATAGTCTCGAAATGGAAATTATGCCGATGTTTAAAAAACCGGACCTGACCGGCCGGTTGGGCCGGTTCCAACCGGGAACCGGCCCCGATACGGTCGGTTCGGCATGTTTTAGATAATTATTTTTTAAAAAAATGAAAAAAAATCAGGTCAGACCGGTGGTCGGACTGGGTTTACCTGAATTTGATGATTTAGTATATTTTTAAAAAATAAAGGTTTAAATAATGGAATAATAGGATTTTTATCACTTGTACCCTTCTTAAATTCTACAATTTCAGTTACGTCCCTCTCTTTTTCGAAATATAACTTGTGCCACTACTTTCTTGGGGTAATTTTCTAAAAGCAACTATAAATAAATTATTACAATATTATATTCATATATGATGCTAGAAAATGTGACTACCTTTTGTAAAGTTTTATTCGAAATAGACAATCATGTTTTTATGTGGAAAGATTTGATACATTTTAAATGATTATTTCATTGATATATAAATACATATTTACATATATCTATCAGGTTTTATCGGTTCAAAAAATCAGTTCGACCGATCAGACCAGTAAATTAAGCCCGGTCCGATTTTTTCCAAGTCGATATGAATGATGACGTCATGCTGACATCACCACCGGTCCGACCCGGTTGGACCAAACCGAAGACTAACCGGTTCAATGTCCGATACGGTTTTTGAAACCTTGGCAAATACAACTCTATAATCTTGTAAATTGAATCATTTTATTGAAAATTTCATTGAAAATTATGTGGCAGTATCAGAAAATCAACCAACGAAAGGACCTCCATAAAAGCAGTAAGAAAATCAACTCATTTCTATATGCTCTTCACATTTTTATTTACTCGATGATCACAAATATTCTATATTTTAAAAAACAAATCTTACTACTATATACCTTAAATTAAAATGATTATATTCTCTCTTTTAGTATTAAAATTGGGGATAATTATGTGAATGCATATCTTAACAGCCCAATATTTTTAAGGTCGGCAAATATTTTTTGGTTTTCAAAGCCTATGAAAACCTCACTACAATCAACAACTAACCATTCTTTTGAATTGGATTATATATCTATTGGGCTAAACCATATATGTAAGTTGAGATCTATACACAAATGCCCAACAAAAGAGGCTGATGTCCGCTTGCAGGGCTCAAGAGGAACTCAACGAACTCCGAAGAGTTGGGGATGCTGGCTTCTTGGGACGCATCACTACGGAAAGCAGAATATGTCGTGGCGAAGGACGGATCGGGGGACTACAGGTCCATCAATGAGGCACTGAGGGCCCTCGATCGGAGGGGCAAGGGAAGGGGGAGGATTGTGGTGTACGTTAGAGCTGGAGTATACGATGAGAATGTGGAGATAAAGAGGAACATGAGGAACTTGATGTTCGTGGGCGACGGCATCGATCGGACTGTGATCACCGGCAAGCGGAGTGTCTCCGGCGGCTCCACCACCTATCGATCAGCTACCTTTGGTAAGCTACCATTAAGCTTCTGATTTCAACAGAATCATAGCTTAGGCCTTTGTGGTCAATAGGCCCATTTTAGTAACTATATATGGGCTTCTTTTATATTGAACGGAGCACCCAATAACATATGCACACATTAGAAATTTCACATCCACATTTTTAGATATCCATATAACGTGCAAGAACTTTCTATTAATTTGTGATGCACACTTTTAGATCTCCACATTCATATACTGGCTTGCGATGCAGGCGTCTCGGCCGACGGATTTTGGGCGAGGGACATGACCTTTGAGAACACCGCTGGTGCCGAGAACAACCAAGCGGTCGCCCTCCGCGTCAATTCTGATCGCTCGGTATTCTTCCGCTGCAGTGTCCGGGGCTACCAAGATACCCTCTTCGTCCACTCCCTCCGCCAATTCTACCGTGAGTGCGACATCTACGGCACGATCGACTTCATCTTTGGCAATGCAGCTGCCATCCTACAACGATGTACAATCATTGTACGCAGGCCAATGCCTCACCAATCCAACATGATCACTGCTCAGGGCAGGCAGGAACCAGGCGACAACACCGGCATTTCCATCCACGACTCACACATTGTGCCCGCGGGGGATTTCGAGGCGGTGAAGGGGACGGTGAAGACGTTCTTGGGGAGGCCGTGGAAGAGGTACTCGAGGACGGTGTTCATGAAGACAGACCTGGATGGCATTGTGCATCCTAGAGGGTGGGCTCAGTGGAGGGGCCGGTTTGCGTTGAAGACGTTGTACTACGCGGAGTACATGAACACGGGTGCTGGCGCGGCAACGGGTGGGAGGGTGAAGTGGCCCGGATTCCATGTGCTTACAAATGAGGGCGAGGCGGAGCCATTCACCGTCGGTCGGTTGATACAGGGGGAGGCCTGGCTTCCGGCTTCCGGCGTTCCCTTCAGTGTGGGATTGTGAGATGATGGAGAATTTGGTGAGAGTGATGTTTGTATTATACGATTATAGCTTCATGTTGGATGGTGTCATTGATATATGTATGTCATAGGGTTGGAGTATTATATGTGATTGGATATGTATTTGTTTATACATACTAGTAGAGAACCCGTGCGCTGCACGGGACATGATGTTTTAAACTATTGAATGTTTCCTGGGAAAATTTTTGAAAACACAACGGATAATAAAAAATATTATATCTAATTTAAATTATATAAATCCCACATTATAACTTATAAATTTCATAGATGATAAACCAACTATGACCTTATCCAAGCTCAAGCGAAGGTCGTGATGGTACATCAATTAGCAATAACTTATAAGGCACTGAAAAGAGAATTGAAATTCAGATTAAATAAAGATTGAGAAAAAAAAGATAGAAGAAAATACCGTGGATGAGTTAGACTGATGATATTTGTATATTAAAGAGATAGAGTAAAGGACCACTACTTGATGATCGATTATCACACAATTTCTCAAGGTTTTCAAATCTCATTGATTGTGTCCACATGGATTTTTTTTCTTTCAAATTTAGATTATATAGGAAATTTTTTCATAATGTTTACATTTACATTTCGTATATTAGTTTATATCATATATTTGTACAATGTTTCTTAAATCACATGGTCTTGGAAACCAAGTATACGCAGGAAGTATACATAAAGCATTCCACCTTCGTTGAAGCTTTTGATTTTTTAACAATTTTAAACAAAGATAGGTGATGTCATATTCAGTTAGTTATGGTACATTTTAATTAATTCAAAGCTTTAGCAGACAACACATGTACCTTTCTAGATTTGCATCAATCACTTTAAATTCGATATATCTGAAAATATTTTCAATATAAACTTCTAATTTTGAAGTGTTGCTTATAGTAATCGTACTTTTTATGATTTTTTACAAGGAAAAAGAATGTTGTAGAAGTGAACATCCAAAAAATTATATTCACAGGTGATAGATAAGAACATTACTTATCTCACTTCTATTATCCATGTGTTTTTTTTGTATTTATCACAAGTGAATTCCCCTTGTTGGAGTAAAGCTCCTCTTGTGTTTATCTAAAGTAAATGCAAAATGAGAAATAAGCAACTCCATGGTGTGGTGATCCATGTGTTCTTTTTTTGCTTAACGTTTTTTTTTGTTGGTTATGCTTAGTTCGGTATCTGATCTTTGATATGGGATTCATTTACATTTCTTGATGCATTTAGTATGTGGGCTACAATTTATCTCTCTTAACTAACATAAATTTTCTTCATGAATTCATGGATTGTGGTGAAATTTCAGATATCTTTGCTTATATAAAAATATCATATCAGATATAACTATCATGTTCGCAATCCAATATAGTGTGGATCGTCGATATCACCATTATGTTCCGGATAACAACTAATATGGAGGCCGAATGTATAGCGATTTTGGAAAGGATTGAAAGTATGCCCTAAGAAAATCTTCGAAAAGTATTGGGGTAAGATTGACTCTGTGGTTATTTTTGTGGAAGCAAACCCCTTTGTTGAATCTCTTTCTAACAAAATATAATACGTGAATTGTAAAGTTGAACGCAAACATTTTCACCATGCAACATCCGAATAGTCATCCGGTATTTATCTTTCTATTCATTATTATGATTTCATAATGAGGCAAACTGATCCGGAAGATTTAAATTAAAAGATTATTTTAATGCCCAATGAATTAAGGTTTTTTAAGTGAAGATGTTTTGACTGGTATTTTACTTATGATTTTTATGTCCTTGAAATCCAACTTTGAATGTGCACACAAAAATATGATGTGTGCATTAGATATTGAAATATGGATTTCTGTTAGATCATTATTTAGATTATTGCAGTAGTGCTTTTATTGCGGGAACTGATCAAGGTATTTCTTTGGGCGGAAGTGGAAATTTTGTTTGGATGATATGTGTGGCAAACAATTTAGGAAGTGCACATATGGAAATATGTGTGCACAGAAGTCATGTAAACATTCAACTTTAATTCATCCTGCTTCTTTTCATTAATTATGAAAAGGCAAATTCGTTTTCAATGTAAATTGGATTTAGCAATTAAAGTTTCACATTTTGGGAGGAGCTACTTTTTGCTACTTTTGTCTGGAGTAGGTAAATTATGTGTAGGAGTTTATAATAGTAGAATCATTGATATGGAGATTTTGTTGGCCAGGTGCAAAGGAGTGTTTATATTTGTTTTGCATTTCACATAACATAATATAGATTAGAAGACATCTACCTATGGGTAATCAAACCAAAAACCTTAATTTTGAATCAGCTTTTGCAGATAAGATGCACAAGCTCTAACGAAATAGGAAGAGAAGCTGTCAGCCTTTTGGAAATTTCGAATTTGATATACCATTATAACGTCTTTTAAGTGTGATGCGTGCAATGAAGGGGAAGGGATAATCCGAATCTTTTGAGTTGGCAATTAAAAAAGGTAGTTCTCAAAGGAATTGGAAATCTGGAAAGAGGTAGAAATAAATCCACATTCATTCAACTTTTCTTTTGTCACTGTTTAAAGCTTCACATATGCCATGAGAAAAAAGACCCCTTTCAACAATAAAATAAAAAAATATAATAAAAGGATGATACATCCAATACACGTGAACTGAAATTGGGATAAATTTAGCTTGAATCTTTAAGGAGATGTTAGGAATTTGGAGTTGGAATACATCAAATACATGAGATAATTTCTAACATAGTTGAGAATGATTGATACATCTTCTGAAAGTAAATGCATTGTTGTGGATGAACCGAAACATGTGGATCCGAAAGTTATCTCTTTGGTATAAGCCAAAAAATTGCTGACCAGTCAAGGGATTTGAAGGATCCTTAGAACGTCAAGAACCCACATATGTGGTGAATGATCGGGTTTCTCATCGTCACCAGTTTCCTCAACATCCACCTTCGTATCCTCGTCCGGAAAAGATGGTGCTTTGCAGAGAAGCTCCCGATGATCGCATGGAGGAGGAAGGGTGTGACGATCCACCTTGCGGAAATCAAGATCTGCAATTGCGACGAGCGGTCGACCTATCTTCAACCTGAAGCGAAGCCTTGTTCATCCCCAAATCAACGAACTCTTCCCTATTCATCAACACACATGGAAGAAGAAATGGACTCTTCCCTATTCATCAACACACATGGAAGAAGAAATGGATAATAATAACTCACCCAAAATGAACCGCATGATCATCACAACGACGACCGCAACGACGAGGTAGGTTTGTTGGACGGGTTGTTGCTGGATCAAGAGTTCGACATCGCGCAAGTTCTGCTACAGCTCCTCCATCTCGCTGGCAACGGAGGAGAGTCTCAACTCGAATGCCGGTAATCGCTGAGGTAGTGGTGGTCACCTGTGAACTGGAGCGATCGTATAGAGATTTCCCCCAAATGCAAACCCTAATAGAGAAGCCCTTGTGGGAACTTTTGTCGATGAGTCCCTAGAGCCGGTGGTGGTTACGATCATTGTCCAACAACGACGGTGGTTCTACCATAAATGGGAGGAGATGGAGAGCGGTGGAAGCAGTCTCCCACGAGCAGAGAAATGTTGTGCGGGATAGGGGGAGGAGGATGGGAGGGCGTGGTGATGGAGATCCGGATATTGTAGGAATTACTTTGAAATAGGAGTGCAAATAGGGAATGATGTCAGAAGACCGGGGGTGGAAGTGGAATTTTGAGGGTAAAAATTAATGTCTTGACGCACTTTAATATATAGTAATGGATTGGTTGTATAATTGTATTGGAATCGTATGTTTTTATCGGACGGTGAATTATTGGGGAGCAGATCCGCGCCCTTTTATTTTTCAAAAGCCAGATCGAAAACACAACCGTATGAGTTTTGTACATTTTGCGTGCTACTGAAGCCTACAATATTTTGTATAAATTCGAGATTTATACGTCGTTTATCCAGTGGGATTGCCTTTCAAGTTTATTCATTCATTCAACAACTAATAGAGCTTGTCGGTCCTTGATCATCGGGGGTGAACGGATACAATTAAGGTGTGCACTGGTGGTGAACGGATACAATGAAGGTTTGGACTGGTGTTGGCGGCATGAGCGGAATCAAAAATCTATGTATTTGCGAACGATATTTTAAATAGAAAATAGAAACTATATTTTTAAAACGAACATGATTGATCATACAAAAGAAATTAAGAGAGATAAAATTCGAACCCTGATCTTCATAATAATAACTATGTTACTCTACAACTTGACCATTTAGTGATTTTATATCCATTTTCTAACAAAATTAATTACAATACAATTAAGGATGGACCGTATTAAAAATCTAATATATTGTATAAGTGACATATAATAATCATGAGGGGCATGGCCCTCCCATAACATATACTAGTTCCATCCCTGGTTGGCAGTGGTCCGTGAGGATGGGGTGTCGAGAAGGGTAGTAGGGTATGGGACTCTACTAGAGAGGGATGGTGTTAGCCATGTGAGCTCGAGGAGAACCATTCCTATAATAAATGATATTGTAATGTTTGATTTATCAATAAAAGTTATTGGTTTATTGCACTCCTCGTCCAAGATTAAGTAAATTAATGCACTATAAAGTCTCTTAGTACAATTAAGGTTATATGCCATGGCCATCTTGATGATCATACAGTTGTTGGTTCAATTGTTGCATCATAGAGGTTGGTGCTTGGATGAATATCTAAAGATTTATATTGAGGACTCGTCAAGCACCGTCAAATGATTGTTAAGATATGATCTCAAACCCAAGTAGGAGATGGCATGTTGGACATGCGAGCCCACGACGAACTATTATGCAATAAATGCTATTGCAAATAGCATTCTCTGATCTGAAATGAAGAATAACTAATTTGCATAATAGGCCCCTTAGTACAATTAAGGTTACGTACCATGACCATCTTGATGATCATACAACTGTTGATTCAATTATTGAATCATAGAGGCTGATGCTTGGATGAATATATAATAAGTTAGATTGAGTATTCATTAAGCACCGTCAAATGATTATTAAGAAAGATGTCCAGTCCGAGTAGGAGATGGTAATTCTTTCTCTTTTGGTTGATATCTGACCGACCTCTTGATGCAGGTCCTCTGCATAAGAATAGAGATTTGGAGATGTCGATTAGTTAGGTCAAAAAGTTGACTTAACGAGATCGAGATAACCAAAGACTTATGCCGTATGCTATCACGATATAGGCACACATCCTCTAATCGGAGAAAGGTGTTAGTATATGTCTGAGTATGTACATTTGACAAACTGATAAGTTAATGGGCTAATCAAGGTCTATACACCGATGTATTAGTATGCATACAAAGGCATATGAGTAATACGATCTCTCAAAAGGATCATACAGGCTCATTACTGAATCGGAAGACATGTGCTCACTCATGAGATATTGGGATCGAATTCCATGCACAGTCGGCTCACTTTGGAAGCTTAATTGAATTTGTAGGTTCGATATATTCTTTTGGAAAGTATATGATCAAGGGGTATGATATGTGTTTTTGGAAAATATATGATCGATAATGACTCCCAATGATCAAATGAGAAACTTAATGATAAAATATTGAAGGAGACAATCTAAATAGATCTAAAATTTTGGGTTTATTCTAGGTCTTCTTGTATGCAGGATGTATGGGCATTAGGAATATTTGAGGGTGATGTGATCATAAACGACTGTATAACTATGACGCTTCCATTCTTAGGAAATGATTAAACGAGTTTGGATTTTAGTGACTCCTTTCTGTAGAGAAGTAATCCGATCTTGGTCCAAATATTGGACAGTGATCTGAATATGATTCAGATGCAATGAAAGATTATATTTACAATTTTGATTTAATCAAACATCTATGGGAGGTCCGCAAGATTTAGATTTGAGATATGCTCTCAATATCCAAGTCACTATAAGTAGAACGTACAATCGCCATGTCATTATCTAGAAGTATCCGCGGAGAAGTGCATTATTCTTGAAATAGTTAAAGAATAATTCCATTGTCCATAGAATTAAGTTGCTCGACCTAAAAAATCTTAGCTTCAGTTCCTGTAAGGTTTCTCTAAAATGAGTTATATTATGGCCGAATCAAATCCATCCTCGACTTCTATTCATAACTTGGTTCAGAACCCACTAACTTTCCACTTTGCATATGCAAGATATGCAAAGGAAATTCATATGACATGCAATGTATATGAATGAAGTGCAAGATTTTTTTATGAATACAAGGATGATATGTCGAGTAAATAAGAAGCCCCTTCTCTTTTTTTTGATATACCGCTTATTTTACAACAAATTTTACCAAAGTATTATTTATAAGAATTTTACAAATATGTACAAGTATTATACAAATTATATAGTTTGTATACAATATACATACTATACAAGTATACATGCATTTTATCAAAAATATTTTTTTATCAATTTTACTCACCTCGTAAGTTATTTCATACTATATAAAAAACATACAAAAGTTCAAGCTATGGGTAAAGTATATATGTAATATATACGCGCTCCCTATACTTAGCATGTGTTATGCCCTCTGAGCAGACGAAGCGAAGAAAAGAGGTAGCTCGTGCTAAGTATAGGAGAGTTAAAATTAAAAAAAATATAGAAGACAATCCGTCCCCCTATACTTAGGCTATGGTCAGTCTAAGTGTAGAAGACTAGAGAAAATGGGGCAGATAAACTCAAGAGGAGCAATGAATGTGGTGAGCATAGGTCCCCTGATACACATGACAGGTAAATTAGCAATATTTACAAAAATAAAATAAAATATGTGAGGGGGGGATCGATCTTCTCTTCTTCGATCATGGAGAATGTGGGTTCTTACGACCCATATCTAGGGAATGAGGAGGCAGATGACCGAGGGCGACGGAGGTTGATGGCGGGCTACACGAGGGAGCAGCGGCCACAGGAGACGGAGTACGGCGATGTGGTGTGTCCGTGCGGGGCTGATGCGTGAGGAAGTGGAGGGCATGGCACGTATGGTGGCACACCAACACGGAGGTGGATCGCACGGTGGAGGAGAGGGGGTTCTGGAGGTGCGGCGGTTGGCGTAGTGGCCGCTGGAGCAAGAATTGCAGCTAAAGGAGGCCACACACAGGCTGCACGTAGGGGGAGGGGTTGTTGTAGCACGCATGCACTAGACGCACGGAGGTTGTGGCTGTAGGAGGCCACACACTCAGGTGTGGAGGAGGAAGACCACAGAAGGGCGACGAGTCGCTAAATACGATGTTTAATTCATGTTCACGTTGTAATACGTGTACTTAGCGATTCGGTCAGAACCGAGAGAAGGATCTCCGCGAAGAGTGTCTCGGCTTAATTTATATCCCGGACAAGTCCGGGGTCGAACACAGGGAGGCAAAGGAACAACTTCGAGGATAATTTGAAAATTAAGATCTTGATTTCCAAATGCGTTTTTTATATTTTTTATGCAAAATGAAATGCTAATGCAAGATGCAGTTGAATCAAGTTAATAAGAAAGCATACAACTTAGCCAAATTAATTTTCCAAATTATATTTTTTCAGTAAACCTAATCGAATGATGAATGCAAAATATTTTTTTTAGAATTTTCCGGTTTAAAATGCAACAAGGAAAAATGCGCACTTCTTATGGGTTTTCTCGTAATTTTTCACACAAACAGTAAGCAAAAATCTTGAAAACATTACTGGAATGAAAAAAAGATAAAAGTAAGCTACAGTAATTTTTTTGGAATTTTTTGACAACATATGAATTCTTTATGGATTTTTTAGTGAAAACAGAGTAGCAATGAGTAATTAATTTCTATTAAATCCACATTGTCAAATTAATAAAAGTGTGAATTATCTCAGAAAGATGTTTAGATTAGAAATCTAGAGAGTTGAAATTTTGCAAAAAGGATATTTGTAGATTTAATTAAAAATCAAATACTAAATTCACTCTACAAATTATTTGAGGCACATGACAACTCTATTTTAGATGAAATTTGGATAGTACGTTAATCATATATCAAGGCATCATATTTATTTTTGTGGAATTTTTAGAGCAACGGATTGTGAGATATAAATTTAAGAGTCCAGATTGGGTAAAATACACAGAATTTCAGTTAACTATTTTTAATTAATTACCCATGACTCACAAAAATACAAATAAATACTCAGATGACAGAGGATAAGTTGCTCCACACAACGCTATTTTTCTTTAAAAAAGAGGACGCCAAACCAAGGTCCAAATCAACACACAAACATAGGGGTCTTTGTGCAATACAGAAATTAAAAACTGACAATAGAAAACATGAACAGGGACTGAAATGTAATTACGTAAACATAACGGGTAAACTTGCAATATTTACAATAAAAAATAGGAAAATGACCTTCTCCTTCGTTGATGCAGGTAGGGCATGGAGATGAACCCAACAAGGGTTCGGCGGCTGGCGCAGGTGATGCGCCGCGCGTGGCTTCGGCGGAGCAGGAGGAGACACGGAGGGACGATGGTGGAGACGCAGAGGGGTGGAGGTGATGCGCGTGCGGCGTCGGAGGCGAGCAGCGGAGGAGGGGCCGAGGAAGTCGCGTACGGGGACCACCGCGGCCTGGAGGGCGACGGCATCGCTCGGGCGGAGCTGGAGCTGATGGCGCGCGCCGCAGGGGCGGCGCCCAGCGGCTGAGTAGGCCGCGCGGCGACGGCGCGGAAGAGAGAGGGGCGGCCGGCGCCGCTTGGAGGAAAGGGGAGGGGTGGCGGGCCGTGGCCTGCGGCTCCTCCTTTGTCTTTTTTTATTTTTTTATTTTTTGATTTTTTTTTGATGCAATAAGAGATTTTTTTGTTGTTTTAATTTTTTTTATTTTTTTTAATTTTCTTTAACATGTAACAATATGTACAATAAAAAGAGGGGGGAATAAAATGATAGTGTGATGGTGGTGATGATGAAAAGGATGATATGTAGGTGGTAATGTACTAAAAAATTTGCAAATAAATAAATGATGACAAGAAGATGAAGATAGAATTACCTAAGATGAACGCGGTCGCCTATGGAATGCTCACGAGAGCACGGTCTTCGCTCGAATCGCCGGCGTGCGATGAGCTCGAGCAGCGCGCGAGTGCGGCTGCGATGTTGGCCGAAAAACCAACGGATCTCATCGGAGAAAGGGCCGTCGTCGCTCGACCGTGGTTGCGTTGCTGTCACCGATTCAACTCAGGGAACTAGGCTCTCCTCACATAAAGATGGATCAAAGGCTAATTGAGGAGGATGGGATGTATATATAAATGATGAAATGAGAGGTTATTAAAATGATGGGAGGTTATTTTATTAATGGAGTTGAATGGGAAGTTTAAAAAATGGTGGGGTTGAATTGAGGTTGGTGGTAGGATGAGTTGAATGGTGGTTATTGTAGAGAATGTAAAATAAATAAATAAATGAAATAAAGTTGGCTACTTTAATTACAATAAAAAAAGAAAATAAATAGTGGAGAATTTACAAGGGAAGACAAACAACATGTACACATTTTTTACTTTTCTAATATGTATTTTTTTATCTTTTTAATGAGAGATATTTACAATGGCAAAATAAAATAAAATACTACAATTAAAATACAACACAATCATGATATTTTTGTATTTTTAGTAATAAAAAATGAAGAAGGAATGAATATGTACATAATATACAATGTACATCTAGGTCCCAAAACCCAACTTTTACAAATGAGCTCCGATTTTAATGAAACCACTTCCGTTGGATAGATAATTTTATAACTTGAACTTTAAAAGTGAGTTTGGTAAATTTGGAGTTCATACGGAGCGGAAATTTGGCTTGGAAGTTGGTATTTACTGCTTTTTCCCTTTGGGATCTAGGAGCATTTATTTGAGATATAATTTGTTTTGTATTTTTGTATTTTTATATATATTGCTATGAACACATTGGAGAAAGAATTGGACAAAAAGAAGTTGAAATGAAATTATTAAAAATACATGAAGTTTTGGGCTATTTACAGGTGAGAAACTCCTATGATTTTGCGGCTTTTTATTGTTAATTTATTTTGCACAATCTAATATACAATAATTAGTGTGTTTTATTTACAAGAGTCATTTTCTTAATTTATGGATTTTATATACATTTATTAGGGAATTTACTCATGGATTTTGCTAAGATCAAGATATTGAGATGATGAATCGTGGATTCATCACCCCCCTATACTTAAACTTTGCTAGTACTCGAGCAAATAAAGAATGAATAAGTTAGGTTAACCCCTGACTGTGCATGTGAATACAAGACTTGATCCGTTCAAGAACTCTCGGTTTTAGAGATCCTAAAATTCTAAGTTGAACCAAGCTCTAGTCAAAAGGTATCCAATTTCCCTAATCATCAGACTCTCTTTGTATACATATATAGCAGGGATATGACTTTAAGTGTTGACTGTAGTTACAAGAGTAGAGTCACAACGTCACCCAAGGTTCCAGTCCAAGAGACTCTCCTAAGGACCCGATCCTCAACACTAGGGAATAAATCATTTCTTACATCCAATCCACCGTCTCTTTAGTTGTCAGACTTGAAAGTGTAGATGGAAGGCCAGTTGATGGAGGGCATAGGATTGTGTCATTTCTTCTCTCCCTCTCATTGGAATAAGGATCCTCTCGAGTGCCTTATTACTCAACGCATTTTTTTGGTGTTGATCAGTGCGTCCGTCAAGAGAAGTTGGAGCCGTCTGCACTTGTTTTCCTGGGAGTACATCGGGGTGTGCCTTTTTTGAGTATCTATTATACCTTCTACACCCAGACTTATAGCATTTACAATGCAGAGCCCTTTTTTGGTGCAAGCCCGACTCCTGGTCCTAATAGCGATGGTCCAAGTGGACACTTTGAAATGGTTGGGAGCGCTCGCCTTTGGTGGAAGCTCTTTTGATAATTGACTTTGTGGAATGAGAGCTTTTCTTTGACATTTCATTGCTTTGTAGTATTTTTGGCTAGCTCCACTGCTTTTACCAAGAGTTGGCGCACACTGATCAACAATTTTTTTATTTTATCACACCCTGGCACATAGGTAAATATCAAGAGATAGTACAAGAACCATGTTCTCATACTGGCTAAAAATGCTGACACTCAGGTTTCATGAAGCCTTCATTGATTTTATCCCATCCTCGAGCATCATCAAATCTAGTCCAAACTCAAATCTCTCATCCCAAATCCTCAAGTGAAATTTCAACTCATCTCATCATAACTGTAGTCGTGTATGTGAGGTGCTGATCATATTCTTAAGGTAGAGACTAAGCATGCAATATAGCACACAAATCTTTCAAACTAGGGAAATGTGAATAATTAAGTCAAGGACCCTAATGACTAAGGCGGGTTAACTCAAAATCTCAAGAGCTCATAAACCAAGTGTTCTTGAACATCACTGGTCTTGTGTGAAAGTGAATGTGTCAGGGGTTAAACCAACTTATTAGTTAGTTTTTTTTGTTTTTGTTTTTTTATGATTTTTTTAAGTTTTACAAAAAGTTTTTTTCTTTTTTTTGACAAACAAAGGCAAAGAAGATTTTTTTTAGGAAAAGTTTTGCTTCTTCTTTTTTTTGTTTGTTTTTTTCTTTAAAGTTTTTTTCTTTGAAAAGTTTTTTTGAAAAGATAAGTAAATAAGAAAAGACTTTTTTTTAAAAAAGCTTTTTTTTAAAAGCAAATAAGGGATTTTTTAAGATATATTTTTAAGAGATTTTTGTTTGTTTGTTTTTTTTAAGTTTTTTTAGCCACCCCATAATTATTGTATAATATATACAAAAATACGTGAAAGTACGAGCTATGGGTAAAGTATATATGTAATATATAAACGCCCCCCTATACTTAGCATGTGCTATGTCCTCATGGCACAAGAAGCGAGAAAAAGACATAGCTCGTGCTATGCATAGGATGGCTAAAATAATAAACAACATAGAAGTCGATCCGCCCCCCCTATACTTAGGCTCTGGACAGCCTAAGTGTAGAAGAAGAGCAAATATGGGGCGGACAAGGTCAAGAGGAGAAATGGATGAGTATGCACACATGGCGGACATCAGCTCCCCTTATACTTAGGCTCTTGGTAAGCCTAAGTATAGGACAAGAGTAAGTGTGAGAACCGATGTGATATGGAGAATATACAAAGAAGGGAGAATGTACAAGAGGAGTGAATCTGTACAGGGATCAAGAAGGTTTGTGACGGACCTTCTTGCGGGAGCGAGGGGTTGGGTAGTATACATATGTGTCGCTGTCAGAATCATCCTCCGAAGAATAATAGTGAGGTGTGGGGAACGTCCAACGGGGGTCGACACACGGCTGCTTGCTCAAGTATGGCTTTAGAACAGCCGAACTGAGCTCACTCATATAGATCACCTCATCCGGACCTGATGAGGACTCCTCAGAAAGTTCCTTCTCTGAAACATCGAAGGTAACCTTCTTAGTCGGTTTTCTAGAACCTGAAGTATCAAGAGGAAGAGGAGATTGATACGTCTTAAGGAGTTCGGGGGAACACCTCAAGGAATCAATACCCATCTTCTTCTTACCATATGACCGACTAGAGGATGGAGCAACCGATTTATCAAGATTGGTCAATTTGGTCCCAGTTGTCTCCTTTGGTGTATGTCCTGGATGTGGTGTGTGCGAGGTTCTGACCAGAGGTTCATCATCAGATGAGTCACCATATGCATTGTAATACTCCTGCAAGGTCAGCACACGTCTTTGATAAGGCACAGTGTTCTCAGTTGGCTTGGCATTGATTGCCTCATGAGTCGGATCATCTAAATAATCAAGGAAATCAGTAATGATCATGTCCGACTCAGGGACAACTTCTGATCGTGAGTCCTCTCGAGAAGGTGTCACGGTGGTGGTAATGCAAACAGTGGGTGGTGTGGAGGTGTAGGGAGTCTCTGAACCAATGGTCGTCTGGACAGTCGGTATCTCAGGTGTAGTAGAGAGACGGGACTCAACTGTCTCTCGAAGGTCATGACTGTCTGCAACCTTACGGGTTACCTTGGAATATCATGTGTCCTCAAAGATCGGGTGAGGTCGGAGTGCTCCCAATGCAGTGAAGTCGATATCCCTGGTCTCGCAATCTATAGTTGCCTTAGCCAAAGCTAAGAACGGCTTTTCGAGAATGATCAGAGACTGGGTGATCTCTCCTCGGTGCTCAATGTCAATGATCGTGAAGTCTATCTATAATAGAGCACCTTGGAAAGTAACGATGACTGAAATGGTTCCTCTCGACCGTTTAACAGACCGATCTGCCAACTGAATGATCTCTCTTGACTTCTTGGCAGATCCGAGTTTGAGCTTGGCAAACACGGAGGTCGGGAGGATATTAATTGGTAAGTCATCATCGATTCTTGCATGGGTGAATGTGGTATCTTTGATTTCACAATCAAATCTAGTTAACCGCTTTACTCTGCGGCTCTTGGTTTTTCTCCCTAACATCAAAGATGTGGCCATAGACACTATATGTATCTCAGTCCTTGTTCTCTTATTGCCCGACCTTTTAGGCATTAATTTACTTTTCACAAATCTTTTAAGGTCGGGGAAGTGTTCAATGGTCATTATTAAGGGAAGCACAAAAATCAACTTTCTATCCAATGCTTCCCTAAGTGCAGGATCCAATTTTTGTAAATCTTTTCCTTTTTTCAATTTTTATGGTATTTTCCGATTTTTCCATTTTTTGGGTCTTTTTGATAGATGAAGGAGGACGAGGAGAATGTACAGACTCTGGTTTGGAGGAAAAGTGGTTAGTAGAAGAGGGAGATAGAAGGGACTCCAACTGTACATGACGTGTGGTCAATCCGGTGTCTTCCAGGTTTTCAAGATTCAATCCGCAAAATCCATGATCCACATTCCTACCTAGACTCTTAATCAGTCTACCAATGTCATCCTCCAATAAGTTCTCATGACACATCATGAGAGAAGTCTGCTTAGTTGGAGGATACCGCTGAGAACTTGGGATCTTATACTCAACACATCTTGACTCAGGCGTGTAATGATGGGTTGAGTATGACCCATCTGTATGGCAGATGTTGGTCGGAGCCTCATAAGGTGGAGTCAGTAGACAGGGGGTCTGTAGATCAGTCTCATGAGTCCAATCCCCTGTATATATCGGCTCTCCGAATGGGTGATATGAAGGTTGGTCAATGTGGTCTCTATCACTCAGGGCAATCAAGTCAGGAAGATCGTATGGTGTAGGCTGATGAATCCACGATTCATCGCCTTTATTCTTTTATTTTAGCTTCATTTTCTTAGTCAAACACATGTAAATACCCATTAATTTCATAATTTTACCATTTTGCATGCATTTGTTAAAATTGCATTTTTAACACTTTTTGTATATAAATAAAAGAATAAAGAAGAAAAGAAAAAGAAAAGGATGTAGTTATGCAATAAATACAGACTGACCCAAACCCCGAGAGAAGGTCAAGACTTGACCTGATCGACCAGGAATAAAGTAGGGGGAGATAGGGTCGTTTGTCAGAAAAATCAAAAATATCTTGTAAATACTTTTCATGTATATTTGTACAAAACTTACATTATTTTATTTGTACATAATTTGACCTCAAACTATTTTGTAAATAAAAGTTGTGAATAAAATTGTGTTGTAAATAATAAAAATATTTGTAAAATAAAATATTGTATATATTGCAAATGATTACACCCAGAAAAAGCCACAAAGTGATAATTGAAACATCAATTCCAGCTCCATACGAGCTCAAATAGAACGAAACCCACTTCCATTATACTATAAATTAAATTATCTTTCAAATGCCTGTGGTTTCATATTTTTTGAAGTTACGGTTAAAAAATCGGTTTTCTGGGGTGTTTTGTACAGTTTTCCCATATACTTGTTGTATATATTTTATTCATATTTATTTTTATAATGTATATATTTGTAAATACTACTTTCATTAAAAATAAAAGAATTAAAAAAAAGATAAAAATTAAAAAAAATCATTTATAAAAATTATTTCCTTATTTGCACATATGTACATTATATTATATGTATATAATATATGTATACAACTAACTTCCTTAAATAAAAAAAAGACACCAAAAAAATAAAATATCTAACTTTAATAAATTAATTTAATGTAATTACGAATTTTGTATTTATATCTAATTATTTAATTCTTTATTTGATTTGATAACTTACCTTTTATGTAAAGATTTGATTTTGTGCCTTAAATAGCCACCATTAAGGTGGCTAATTGATTTTTGGAAATTATTTAATTTATTTATTTTAATTAACTACGAAATTCGTTTTTAATTAGTTATTTATTTTATTTATTCAATTATTTTATTTAATTAACCAATAAACACTTTCCTCATTTGTGAATATCTTCCATTTTTGATTTTTTTTCTCTTTTTAATGGGCTCCTCCTCCCTCATTCACACTTGATCGATCTTTGGCAGAGAGGAGCCCAGTTTCCGAGAGATTTCTTGTTGAAGAGGGTCATAGCCTCCGATCCGGTCGGTGACAGCGATTTGAGCTTCGTCGAGGCCATCATGGCGTGTCCGAACCCCAAGGTGAGATCCACTTTTACTTCTAGTTATTTTTCCTAGATAAATCGTAGTTTTAATTTTTGCGTAGCTTTAGAGAGTAGTTTTTAGATCTTAAAATCACAAAAAAATCCATCACTTTTGATCCGCCTCCAAAACCGATTTCCATCTCATTTTCGTGTCCCTCCAGTTCCATCTCTATCTCACGCGACCTATCACCTCCGGTCACGCACGGTGACCGGAGCCACGGATCTATTCCATCTTATCATAGGATCCACCCATTCACCAACTTCATTCTGTTTATAAATAAATTAAAAAAAATATGTATCTTGTTTTCTAATCCTTGTTTTTGCAAGATACAATAAAAAATAAATAATTTTTTTATCCCTAACATTTGTTTTGCAGATATAATAAAAAGAAAATAAAAAAATTGCTTTTGTATCTAACGTTTTGTTTTGCAGGAAAATATTAAAAAAACATATAAAAAAATAAAAAAATCTTTTCTCCTCTATTTACATTTGCTGTAAAAAAAACAAACAAAAAAATATATACGTTTTTAACCTTTTTCCTGCAGATTATAAAATAAAAATAACAAAAAAATAATAAATAAAAAATAAGGCTGCAGCCTCAGCCACAGCTAGGCCGTCGTCTTCTCCGCCATCACCGCCGCCTCGAGGGGCGGCCGCCCCGCGTGCCTGTCGTGCTGCCTCACCCCGCGGCCGTCAACCCTCGCACCATCCGCCTTCATGCGACTCCACTGCCCCTCTTACGCCGCGACCTCCAGCCGCCCAGATCTCCACGGCCCGCGCGAGGCCGTGGCCAGCGCCCAGAGCCACTGTGCTCCAACTGCGCGCTACTGCCGACGCGTGGTCGGCTCCGCCCCTCCACTGTTGGCCCCGCTCCAGACCGCGCCGCCGACCTCCCGTCAGCCGCGTGCGGCAGCCCCAAACCTCCAAGCCCGCCTTCAGCCCTCCACCGCCGTTCGCCAACCGCCGACCTCCTCTTCCGCGTGAGGGCGGAGCGCCCTCTCCTGTGCGCGCCTCCCGCGATCTGCCCCGCTCCTTCGTCAGCACCCCACGTGGCCTCCATCCACGCGCAAGCGCACTTCCCGCCAGGCCGCCACGCCCTCGGCGCGAGCGCCACGTGGGCGTGTCCAGATCCGCCGACGTACAGCCCCCGAGGCCGCCCGTCCGAGCTCCTCCTCCCTCTTCAAGGGGCGGCGGCGGCCCTTCATGTCCTTTGTTGCTTGTGAAGAAAGAAAAGAGTTGGAAACGAAGAGAGGAAACCCTAGTGGAGGCTTTTTGAAAAAGAATTGGGAAAATTACAAGTACGTCCCTGCAAGTTTTGCGATTTACAAAAGTGCCCAAACCTTTGAAAGTCACATGTCCGGCACATGTTCACTGGGTAATTTACAATATCTCTCCTGCTGTTTATTTTATTCTATTTTCTGTAAACTTTTAAAATAGTTGCATTTCAGTCCCTATGCTTCAGACAATTCGAACTTTGCATGTTTGCTTGATGGAATAAATATTTTTATTAGTCTGAAAATTTTGTAAAAATTTATGAATGCTCCTGCTATGCATGTGAACATTGTATAAATTTTTCATAACATTTTGACTTTATTTGATATATTTAAAAAAAAACAAAACATTGTCTTTTGTGTCTTTTTGCTTGCCTACATTTTGATAATTCATAAAAATATAAAAATTGCCTCAAAATTCCACAAAAATTTCTGTAGGTGTATTTTGTTGTGCTTTATTTTCAGACCAATTTTTGTGCTATTTTCACTTATAAAAACCACTAAAAAAATTAGCTTTCGAAATTTGACTACTTAGTTTTTAAATCGTGCTCCTTGTGTTCGACCCTGGTCGCTATACCAGGTAAAAAGAATAGCGAAAGCCGCTTACATTTGTTTTCATTGATTTATATCTTCTGAAGTGGTTAAAACATAATTTTTTCTGATTGACCACGCTTGGTTATTTGGGTCACAACGACCACTGTTTATTTCATACTTAACCCGAGTTGTCGGGCGTGTCAACATAGGCCTCTCCATTCGGTTAGTTTGATCGACCGTGTTGCACCCAAAGGTCAAGTTGGGATATGTAAAGGTCACTGATTTCCCAGTCCTAACTCGAGGTGAGAATGAGGTATGTGGGTTCAACTGATTCTGCCAATCATTCATCTTAGCAGTGGCTTGCTCTTTGATTTGTTCCTTAATTCCAGCAAGCGGACGAGAATATGGTGAGTCAATACAGTGTGGTTGTGGGTCATGGGTGTAAGAATGTGGGTAGGTGAGAAGGACGAAGAAGTGTGGAAGTCAGTCGGAGTTCTGACTTCGCGGTTGGGGTGTGGGTATGAAGAGGAATGAGAGGGTGGAGATGATCGAAATATGGTCGAAGGATAATGACGTGGATATGATGACCAATATTCGGACATCTTGGAAGGGAGATGGGAGAATGAAGCGGATCGAGGAAGATAACGTGCAAGTGCACCGAATAACACACAAAACAAACAAACACAAGAGCAAACCCTGAGTTCACCTACTCGACACAGTGATGGTCGCAAAAGTCCGACCATTTATCTTTTCAGTTTTAATTAGGTGATAAATCAAGATATAAATCCAATTACGCATGGCTCAAAAGTAGGTTTTGGGCACTATCCTAGGGATGCGTCCTCACCTCTCAACAATCACAATTATCCAAGCATACAATGAGGGTTTTACGTTCCCAAAATAAGTGTTAGTTTTAGTCAATTTTTTTTATCAACTCTGATTAGCAGTCCCAATTTTAAGTTTGGTTATCACTTGATTAATCCACCAAACAAAGCACGCCTAACGATCAGTCCCGATTTCCTTTTAACCTAAGTTTCAAAAATCAAGGGGAGGGAGTCGAGAAAAGCCTATGCAAATAGTGAAATCAATGATGCATGCCCAATTCAGGAGACTTACAGTGATCCTCATGCTCTACATGCGGGATGAAAGGCAGAATTGAAATTTTATACTATATGAATGCAAACGAGAAAACCGTTCCTAGACAGGCAGTTCTTTTAGCGAGTGATGAACAAGTTAAATTTGACTAATAGCTCTGCGGTCTAAGTGCGTCTCGTTAAATGTGATGTGTGGTCCTAAAAATTTATGAGCACAAGCAATAAAGATATTCTAATAAAATAAGCTCTAAGAGCCGCAAGTGCAAGTCCTATTCTACGTCAAGCAACCACACTACTTAGCAGGTGCTATGTCCTCATGGCACAAGAAGCGAGAAAAAGACATAGCTCGTGCTAAGTGTAGGACGGCTAAAATAATAAACAATATAAAAGTCGATCCGCCCCCCCTATACTTAGGCTCTGGACAGCCTAAGTGTAGAAGAAGAGCAAAAATGGGGCGGACGAGGTCAAGAGGAGAAATGGATGAGTATGCACACATGGCGGGCATCGGCTCCCCCTATACTTAGGCTCTTGGTAAGCCTAAGTATAGGACAAGAGTAAGTGTGAGAACCGATGTGATATGGAGAATATACAAAGAAGGGAGAATGTACAAGAGGAGTAAATCTGTACAGGGATCAAGAAGGTTTGTAACGTACCTTCTTGCGGGAGCGAGGGGGTGGGTAGTATACATATGTGTCGCTGTCAGAATCGTCCTCCGAAGAATAATAGTGATGTGTGGGGAACGTCCAACGGGGGTCGACACATGGCTGCTTGCTCAAGTATGGCTTTAGAACAGCCGAACTGAGCTCACTCATATAGATCATCACATCCGGACCTGATGAGGACTCCTCAGAAAGTTCCTTCTCTGAAACATCGAAGGTAACCTTCTTAGTCGGTTTTCTAGAACCTGAAGTATCAAGAGGAAGAGGAGATTGATACGTCTTAAGGAGTTCGGGGGAACACCTCAAGGAATCAATATCCGTCTTCTTCTTACCAGATGACCGACTAGAGGATGGAGCAACCGATTTATCAAGATTGGTCAATTTGGTCACAGTTGTCTCCTTTGGTGTATGTCCTGGATGTGGTGTGTGTGAGGTTCTGACCAGAGGTTCATCATCAGATGAGTCACCATATGCATTGTAATACTCCTGCAAGGTCAGCACACGTCTCTGATAAGGCACAGTGTTCTGAGTTGGCTTGGCATTGATTGGCTCATGAGTCGGATCATCTAAATAATCAAGGAAATCAGTAATGATCATGTCCGACTCAGGGACAACTTCTGATCGTGAGTCCTCTCGAGAAGGTGTCACGGTGGTGTGATAAGCCTCCCGCACCCTTCGTTAATTCGGTCAATTTAATGTCCAAATTAATTAAAGTGATTCGTTGTAGTCGGATACGAGGGGTTAATCAAAAACCACTTATCGATTAATGTGAAGTTAATTTTAAGCGGCAATATTTTTTTTACTTGGTGGAAGTCCAAGGTCGATCTCAGGGAGCCATCTGTCTCCTTAGGTGAATTTAAGCAAGGATCCGAGTGTGATTTTCAAGGAGTAATTTTTTTTTGGTTTTTTTTTATTTTTTATGCAGACTTATGTAGACAATGCAGGCCAATTTAATGTTCAATTTAATTATGATATCAAATGAAGTCCAAAAATTATGAAAATTGACCAGATGGTTAATGATGATGAAAATGACCTACATTAATTTTTTGGAATTTTTCGACACTAAATAAATTTACTGTGAATTAAATGAATAGACAGGGTGATTTTCAGTATTTAATTTTTAATAAATATCAAACTACAATTTTTCCAAGAACTAAAATTATCCTAGGTGGCTCTAATGAGAAGGGACCTAGGAAAATTAACAGAACTTAATTTCACTGTGAAATGAATTAATTAAAATTAATCTAAGAAAATCACTCAACAATTTATTTAGGCCTCGATATGTGTGCAAATGCTATGAAATTTTTATGGTCTATTAAAAATGATGTCCTTAAGCTACTGTAAATTTTTGATGAATTTTGGAAGCACAAAGAATTAACTATAAATCAAAAGGTGTCACTGGGCAAAATATGTCAACAATTCACCAATTAATTCATTAATAATTCAAATGAACTTACAAAAAGATGACACGTGGACCAATAGACAGAGGACAAAATTTCCAACAAAATGCAATTTTTAGAATTTCAAAATGATGTAAAATGCAATCTAGGGATGCGTGCAAACACAGGGGTGTAAATGCAATACAGGAAATTAAAATTACAATAAGCAAATATGCAGACAAGGACTAAAATGCAATTACCTATAATGCGGGGGACTCTTGTGCAAATTCTCCACAGGGCACGTGCTCCTCACATGGGGTCTGCTTCACAGGGACCTCGTTGCAATTTTGGAAAGCTCCAGGGGCTTCTGTGCAATTTACCCAGGCCGCACGTGCTCCTCACGTGGGCGGCCTAGGCTCGGAGGGCTGCGGTGGCTCGGAGCGAGGTTCGGGCACTCTGGAGGTCCGGACTGCGGCTCGGAGTAGCCTCGGGTTGTCCGAACCTAGGCTTGGGGCCGAGGCTCGGTCTTCATCGACGTGGCGGGCTGCGGACCGTTCGGATCAAGATCGATCCAACGGGTGGCGGTGAAGACACGTGGCAACGGGAGGACCCGTCAGATCTGGGGAGCGATCAACGGTTGAGGACGGCCGCGGTGAGGGGACGCGTGGCGACGTGAGGGCCGTTCGATCGTTTGATCGAACGGCAGCTGCTCTTCTTCCTCGACGGCCCTCCGCCTCCTGCGGAGGAGAAGGTGGGGCTCCGGCGATCAGGCTGTAGCTCCGCCCGTCCTTCCTCGTGTTGTTGATGCTCTCCGGCTTGTCGGAGATCGCCCGGAAGCTTCGCGGCGTGGAGGCGGAGATGATGGTGGTCTCGGGAGCGTCGGAGAGGGCCCCGGTGTCTCTGTCGATGAAGCTCGATAACGTCTCCGGCGAGCTTCCGTTCAGTGAGAAGCCAAGTACCTGCAGGGGTTAGAAGAGATAGCCTAGGCGTGTGAGTGCTCGTGGAGAGATGTAGATGGTCGGCGAGGATGGGAGCTTCGACGCGAAGCTCGTCGAGGTGGATTGGAAGCGAGAAGGTGGCCGGTGGCGACGAATAAAGTCGGAGAAATCGAAGAAAAATAAGAGAAAGATCGGACGATGGATGGAGGGATCTACCTGGGAAATGGAGCTCAGGTTTGAGCTCCAGGTCGTCGCTCGAAGGTCGGTAGGTGGCATGAGCTCGCGCAGCTCGCGGATGGAGGCTGCAGCACGGCGGTAGCGGCCGTGGATCTCGCTGGAGTCTAATCCCCTTCTTCGCTCAACGATTCAACGAATTTCTGTCACCAACTTGTAGGTCGGAGCTCAGGGAAGCTCTCTGGAGTGGCGGATGGGGGTGAACGTTGCTGGTGGCGACGTATTTATAAGGTGAAGGTGATGGGTTGGCTGGTGACGAGACGAGGTTGGTGGTCGATGTGGGGCGACTCTGGTAGAAGTGGTGGAGCGTGAGGTAGACGGCGAGGGAGAGGGACGAGTGGGTAACGTCGTGGGGGTGTCAGCGGTGGAAGAGGGAGGCTGACGTGCAGCCGGAAATAGAAAGGGGGCGCCCCTCCCGCAAGGCAAGGGACGTGGGAGAGAGGGGCGCCCAGAGGTAGGAGACGAGGTCTCCACCGTTGGATCTTGTGATCCAACGGTGGGGATCAAGGGGGAGCTGGTCGGGTAGGATTAGATCTGGGGCGCAGAGATGATGGGCTGCGATGGAGCCACGTGGTGCGCTGCCAGCGAAGCGCGAGCGAACGGCCTGGATGAGGAGATGATGTTGATCAGAGGGCCGCGATTCGTTGGGAGAAGGGCGGCTGCGATTGAGAGATCAAGGGTCTGATCAAGCGGCGTAGATGCTGCCACGTGGAGGGCTCTGGTGAAAGCGCGAACGAGCGGCGTAGATCAATGCAGGAGATGATCGGATGATCCAGGCAAGGGGCGTGTGATGAATCCACGATTCATCGCCTTTATTCTTTTATTTTAGCTTCAATTTCTTAGTCAAACACCTGTAAATACCCATTAATTTCATAAATTTACCATTTTGCATGCATTTGTTAAAATTGCATTTTTAACACTTTTTGTACATAAATAAAAGAATAAAGAAGAAAAGAAAAAGAAAAGAAAAATAAAGGATGTAGTTATGCAATAAATACAGACTGGCCCAAACCCCGAGAGAAGGTCAAGACTTGACCTGATCGACCAGGAATAAAGTAGGGGGAGATAGGGTCGTTTGTCAGAAAAATCAAAAATATCTTGTAAATATTTTTCATGTATATTTATACAAAACTTACATTATTTTATCTGTACATAATGTGACCTCAAACTAATTATTTTTGTAAATAAAAGTTGTAAATAAAAATGTGTTGTAAATAATAAAAATATTTGTAAAATAAAATATTGTATATATTGCAAATAATTGCACCCAGAAAAAGCCACAAAGTGATAATTGAAACATCAATTCCGGCTCCACACAAGCTCAAATTGAACCAAACTCACTTCCATCATAATATAAATTAAATTATCTTTCAAGTGGTTGTGGTTTCATTATTTTTAGAGTTACGGTTAAAAATTCAATTTTCTGGGGTGTTTTGTACAGTTTTCCCATATACTTGTTGTATATATTTTATTCATATTTATTTTTATAATGTATATATTTGTAAATACTACTTTCATTAAAAATAAAAAAATTTAAAAAATAATAAAAATTTAAAAAAATCTTTTATAAAAATATTTCCTTATATGTACCTATGTATATTGTATTATATGTGTATAATATATGTATACAATTAATTTCCCTAAATAAAAATTACCAAAAAAATTAATTGTCTCACATTAATTAATTTAATTTATTTAATTACGAAAATCATATGTAATTATTTAATTTATTGATTTATTTGAATTCATTTGATTTGATAACTTACCTTTTATGTAAAGATTTGATTTTGTGCCTTAAATAGCCACCATTAAGGTGGTTAATTGATTTTTGGAAATTATTTAATTTATTTATTTTAATTAATTACGAAATTCGTTTTTAATTAATTATTTATTTTATTTATTCAATTATTTTATTTAATTAACAAATAAACACTTTCCTCATTTGTGAATATCTTCCTTTTTTGATTTTCTTCTCTTTTTAATGGGCTCCTCCTCCCTCATTCACACTTGATCAATCTTTGGCAGAGAGGAGCCCAGTTTCCGAGAGGTTTCTTGTTGAAGAGGGTCCTAGCCTCCGATCCAGCCGGTGACAGCGGCTTGAGCTTCGTCGAGGACATCATGGCATGTCCGATCCCCGAGGTGAGATCCACTTTTACTTGTTGTTTTTCTTAGGTAATCGTAGAGTTAGATCTTAGCGTAGGAGTAGGAAGTAATTTTTAGATTAAAAATTCCAAAACATTTCTCCACATAATTCGCCTCCGACACCAATTTTCATCTCATTTCATTATCCCTCCATATTCACGTTCTACCTCACGCAACCTTCCACCTCCGACCACGTACGGTGGTCGGAGACTCGGATCCATCTCTCACATTTCCACCGGATCCCCATCCACACCTCCTATTATTGTGCATAAATAAAAAAATAAATAAACAATAATTGTTTTTCCTGTTCATCTCACATTTGTTTTTGCAGGGAAAACTTTAAAAAGAAGAAAAAGAATTTTTGTTGTCTTTTCTCTTTAATCCTTGTTTTGCAGGAAAATATATAAAAAAATATAAAAAAGATCATTTTCTCCTCTATTTACATCTGTTGTTAAAAAAAATAAACAAAAAATATACATTTTTCTTACCATTTCCTGCAGGTTACAAAATAATAAAACAAAAAAAAACAAAAAAAAGTACAACAGTGGGCGGCAGTGCCGCCCACCACGCAGCGACTCCGTCACCCCCGCCGCCCATCATCGCCACCATCACCGCGGCAGGCCTGCGCTCTCCTGCCGCCGCGTGGAAGCCCTCCAGGCTCCCAGTCCTTCTCCACCGACTGCCGCCCAGGGCGGCGGCCGCTGCTGCGCGGCTCGGCTCCGCCTGGTCGCGCGAGTCCGCGCGCTACCGCGCCTCCTCCACGTGTCTACTCGTCAACCGTCAGGCCGTCGTCCGCGTCCCGCGCCATCCCCCGCCTCGCCGCCTCCAGCGGCGTTCTCCCTTCCGCCAACGGCCGCGCGAGGGCGGCGACGCCTTCGACCTCCACGGGTCGTGCTCCGCCCCCGCCGTTCTCCTCCGCCACCATCCGCCAACAGCCGCACCGCGAGCTCCTCCAGGTGCCGCCCTACGCCTCGCCGCCTCCACGGCCCGACTTCCATCGATCTCCGTATAGAGCGGCTTCGTCCCCTTCTGCCGGCCGACCTCCAGGCCGTCCTCGCGTGCCCGGCACCCTCCAGATCTGTAGCCCAACCGGCCTCCGCGGCCGCGCGAAGCCGACCGCCGCGCCCTCCTCCATCTCCAGCGACTCCGCCCACTCCCAGCGGCGGCGGCCCCTTGTTGCTCATCCTCTTTGGCGGCTGCCCCCTCTCCTTTGAAGAACAAGAAAGGAACCCTAGCATTTGAGTTAAAATAAAATATTGTGGGACATTTACGAGTTTACCCTTGAAAGTTTTCAGAAGTACAAAAGCCTCCTGTCAGAGATAGCACATGCAAGGCATGCTTCTCACTAGGTAATTTGCAACATTTACCTTGCATTTTATTTATGTTATCATTCAGTACAAAAACCTTGCTAAATTACATTCCCGTCCCTGTGTTTTAAGACCCTGAATTGCATGCTATTTTTGAATGGAATAAATACTTTTATGTATGCATAAATTCTGAGAAAATTGGTGGATATTCCTGTTATGCCCTTGAACATAGTATAAAATTTGCAATGCATTTTGAGTTGATTTGTTATATTTAAAAAAAAAACCAAAAACATTGCCTTTTTGCATATCTCAACTTTGAAAATTCATAAAAATCGAAAAAGTGTTTAAAAATTCCATAAAAATTTCTGTAGGTGTACTTTGTTGTGCTTTATTTTCTGACCAATTTTTGTGCTTTTTTTTCCATATATAAAAATAAAAAAAATTGTGAAATACGAAAAATCTTAAAAAAAATTGTAGAAAATTCTAGAAAAATCCAAAAATAGTGATTTCAGTTTCTTTTCGTAGATATTGTTTTCTAGTTTCATTTAAAAATAATCTCCAGGATTTTTGAGTGTTTAAGGAACTTTTAAATTGAAAAATACTCCTGGTTGTGAATAGTCTCGTTGTTTTGTATCCTCTCATTTTTATAAAAATCCAAAAACATCAGAAAATTGCGAAAAAAAATTACCAAAAACATTTTAAAATATCTAAAACACAAAAACATTTTCAGTGGACTTTTCTGTATATTTTTGACCATTTTGAAAAATACAAAAAGATTGCGAGTGCTTTTATCCCTTGTGAATATTGTGCTTGTTTTAAAAATAAAAAAAATATAAAATTCAAAAACCACTAAAAAATTAGCATCTCTGAAATTTGACTACATAGTTTTTAAATCGTGCTCCTTGTGTTCGACCCTGGTCGCTATACCAGGTAAAAAGAATAGCGAAAAACCGCTTACATTTCTTCATTGATTTCTATCATTTCCGAGTGGTTTCATCATTTTTCTCGATTGACCGCGCTTGGTGATTTGGGTCACAACGACCATTTTTATTTACATACTTAACCCGATTGTCAGGCGTGCCATCAGAATGGTGCCGTTGCCGGGGAGCACGGCTTTGTAGTCATTTTTCATTTTTCTATTTTTGTCTCTCTATATTATAATCGTTTTCTGACCTTCTCTCTTTAATTTTTTGTGCGAGGTACTGCGTGGACAACTTGGAGTTTACTTTTTGAGGACCCGCACGGGAAGAAGAAGTAGGGAGAAGAAGAAGGAATTTTTATTTCTGAGAGAGAGAGAACAATATTTTTGTAATAATTTAGGACTTTGGACTTGGACTTTCCTCGGGGTCTGTTTCGCCAAGTGCCGGTGCACTTGGGGGACCTCACCGCTGTTTTCCGTGTTTTTGATTTTACCGCCATAACTTGCTATTTGATTCTCGCGGTTTTAGCCCCTAGACATAGGAATTTTGATTGATTGTGACGTAAAATTTCTAAGGCCCAACACCTAATAGAATATCTGCTCCTATAGAACGTAATTGGACCTTACTAAAATTAATTGAAAAAGTTAGTCTAATTGGATTTGAGACCACGTGCCGTGAGGAGTCACATACAGCGCTGGCAGGACCCGTTGTGGCGGGCACCGAGTGACTCCCAAGATCGGACTCCGGACTCGATTCGGTTAACTAACTATTGTTCTTCACGATCAATAGAAGTTGCTTGTCTAAGGCCGATTTCTTCGTGCATCATATAGTTAGTTTATATTCTGTCTTTAATTTTATGCGCGGATCATCTTGCATGTAGAGTGGTGGAGTAAGGTACGCATTTTCTATCTCTGCATGCATCATTGTGTTTGATCGTGCATTGGCTTTCTCGATCCCTCCCCCTGTTTTTGGACTCAAATTAATCAAAGAGGAAATCGGAAAGCTCGTTAGGCGTTTATTCTTGAAAATATCCAAAAAAATCACAAAATCAAAAATTAAAAAAAAAATTGGGACTGCTAATTGAACTTGACTCTAAAATCAAACGTAATTGATTCACTTCATTGTATTGGGAGAGCAATTCCCTCATTGTTTGCGCTTTTACTTGCTCGCGTACACACTAAGGAGTAGTGCCCAAATCCTATTCAAGCCTCCTAAGTGTTTGTACAACTTTCGTTGCTCACCTTAACTCTAAAATTGAAAAGATAAAGGACCGAATCTCACGGTCTTCACTTTGTGTTGAGTTGGTGAACTGGGGGTTTGCTTTGTGTTTTGTATGTCTTTGGTGTGAGTCGGTTACAATCATCTTCCTTTATCATTAGCAGTCACCTTCTATCTCTAACCCACCCTCCCTCCCTTCTATCTCTCTCTTCGTTCCTGCCTTTTCTTTCTTTCACTCCCTTCTATCCCTCCATTCCCCCTTCAGTTTCCTCTCATCACGATGGGCTACTTTCCATTCCAGCCGAATTTTGCGGCTTCTTCATTTCACGCCCATCATTCACGTTCATTCTCTCGAGAGGTCGGAACCCCATCCGACTTCTCATCTTCTAACTACCCACCCTCCCATTTGGGACGTGCTGTGAGTGACACCCACAAAGACCAGATTGACCAAACACGAGACATGGGTGTTCACATTACTGAGATGAGAGTGCATCCCATAGGCGATCGAATGGGGCAGTTGCGAGCTTTAGATGACTTGTATCCTAGGACATTGGATGAGTACACAGATCATGAAGTCCAGTCCGCTTCTACCTTGAGACCCTTTGTTCTGGATTTAGAGTTAATTGATCTACTGCCTAAGTTTTTTGGGGAAATGCACGAGGAACCTTATTTGCATATCGATGAATTTGAGGATTTTTGTGTATCACGATCATATTTGGATATCACTTCTGAGGACATGATGCTGATTACCTTCCCATTTACACTTCAGAGTAGAGCCAAGAGTTGGCATAGACGATTGGGAAGGAAGATTGCTACATGGGGAGATTTACGATCATTATTTTTGAAGAAATTTTACCCCCAGTGTAGAGCAGAGATGATGCGGTCATGTATTCGTGAATTTTCTGTTAACCCCCAAAAGCCGTTGAGAGATTCATGGTTGAGGTTACGAGAACTTTTGAGGCGATTTCCAGATCATGGATTTTCGATGACTGACCTTATCCATATCGCCATGAGGGGGAGGACCGCAGAGCAGATATCATATGTCATTACCTCGTGTAGTGGTTCACATCATCGTCCCGACTTGGATTTTGTTGAGATCATCTTGGATACACTTTATGATCTTGCATATACACCAGATGATTTATTTGGGATAACACATGACGGAGAGATGACAACTGTTGAGTGTGTGACACACCATGCTGATCTTGACATCACACACCGATCAGAGGATATGGATGCTGATTCTTCTCATTTGATGGATGTGTTGCCTATTGTTGTGAGTTCTCAGAGCCGGATATTGATTGAGGACCAAATGAATTTACATTCAGATTTTGAGCCAGTCCCGCTCTTTCACATAGAAGATTCTTTGATTCTAGATCTGCTAGGATCCCAAGAGATACATGAGGAGCCCACATTTCAGCCATCCTTAGAGTCATTCCAGTATCCATACACAGTTGATTCAGTGTCTTGTCTTCAGGAGATCTTCTCAGATTCGGGGATATACTTGGATCCATCTCAGCAAAGCAAGCTTGATGAGGGACCGATTTTTCATTCGACAGACCTTGATAGTCCCGTACTTGAGCCATGTGTCCTCCCTTTTGATGAGGTCGATACATTTTTCGAGGACATGATATTCGACAACATTGATCCCAAGTTTCCTTATGATTCGGCATTACTCCCCGAAGGTTATCTGCGGGAGGATGCCAATGACCATGTGTACTCGGTTTCAATTTCTGGGAGTGCATCCGATCTGTCGGATCATGAGACCGAGTATTTTGATATTTCTGATAATGAGTTTGATGATTCTCTCCTCGACGACCCTCGCGAGGATGACCCGATCTTTGAGGTATTCGATGATTTCACTGATTTGTCTACATTATATGCATCGGATATCAGCCTTTCTAGTGAGTCTCCTGATCATGATCTGCCATATCTATTCGAGACTGTGATTGACGTGGAGGATTCTCTGACAGATCCTTCCTTCTCCACGTTTGACTTTTTCGGCTCTGCCCTTTCACTCCATATAGACCTTGAGCCGATGCTTTCTTTTGTGCTACCGGAGCCCGACTTCATCTGCCCATATCTTGATCCGGTAGCAAACACCCGCCTGACTGATTATCTGGGTGTTATCATTTACTCTGTTGAACTCGTCGTTATTCTCTCGCCGAGACTGCGACGACAGTACGGTATTCGTCTGACAGATGCCGTCCTAAACCTTGACACGGCGTTATCCTAACATTTGCGCCCAGCTAGGGGCGTAAGCTCTAGCGCTTGTTGAGAGGCACCTCAACATTGATCGACTTACATCTGTATAGACCATCTGTCAATATCATACATTCTTTTTGTCTCACCCCCCATCTCCATCGCATGATCAATCCATACTTAGGGTGCACTTTACCCTAAGTATAGGGGTGTCCGACTTGTGATTATTCTTTTGATTCTTTTTACCTCTGTTTTGCTGCCTATACTTAGGGATATTTTACCCTAAGTATAGGGGGGGGGGGGTAAACCCAGTACATTCTACCCCTCGGTTTTCCCCTTGTGTACAGTATGCTATACTTAGGATTACTTGATCCTAAGTATAGGGGAATCACCGACTTCTATTGATTTTATTCTTTTATTCGTCATTGTAGTATACTATTCTTCTCACTTTTCTATACGAAGCACGAGTTATGTCTTTATTTCCAGCTCTTTGATCACTATGAGGACATAGTTCGAGCTAAGTATAGGGGATGTCGTATATATTGTATATATACTTTAGCCATAACTCGTACTTTCATATTTTTAATATGGCTAATATACTGTGTAAATATTAAAAAAAAGAGAGATGCATAAATTTCCTCAAAAATTTTCCTTGTACATACTGGCTAATAAGTCAGGTTAAAATATTTTGAAAAATATTTTGAAAGTAGTTTGAAAATCTATTTGAAAAATCTTTTGAAAACTATTTGAAAAATGTTTGAAAAATATTTTCAACCTTTGTAAAAATATTGTGGATTGTAAAAATTTTTTTTCTTTATGTGAAATAAAATGATTTTGTTAAAACTATTTGCAAATGTTTGGAAAAATGGTTGAAAAATTATATTGAAAATCTATATATACTATTTGAAAAATGTTTGCCAAATAGTTTTCAAATGTGTGTAAATGTTTGTAAAATTGTGTGCAAAATTATTTTGGACTATAGTTTTGAAAATTATTTGTAAAATTATTTTCAAATAAATTTGAGGAATATATGCATCACAAAAAAAAATAATTAAAAAAAAGAAATAAAAAAAACTAAAAAAAAACCAAATATGTATATGCTTGTATAAATTACTCAAGTTGTAAATCCTATCTCATGATTCTTGTAAATAATTGACTCACTTCCGTGTATATAATCCCCAACCTTTATTTTTTTAAAAAAAAACTTTGTATATACTTGTATATATTTCTAACTATTTACATTGAAAAAAAAACTTTTGCATGTGCATCATTTTTTCAAAAATCCATAAAAATTTCAAAATTTTGAAAATTGTTTCACAAAAAGATTTTTTTTTCTTCGCATTGTACATATTTTCTTGCATTGGCATGTGCATTTTTCAGGATAGTCTTGACGATTAAACTAAGTCTGGAATAAATTTGAAGAATGGAGCTTAGTTGGACCTTAATCCACTTAATTTCAGAGGAACCTTATAAGATGTGGAGTTAAGACTTTTCAGGTCCTAGTGACTTAATTCTTTGGGTCCACACGACTATGAGCATATGTCATCTTGATGAGCCTAAGTAGAACACTTAACAACACACGCATGACTCTTAGAGACAATGGCTTGACTTGCACCAGCACTTTACACATGGCTCTCCACGGATGAGGTGGTGAGGAGGCAGTTTCCTTTGGCTTGGGGTAGCATATGAGGGTAGTACTTCTAGGCGGAACCTCTCTTCTTCTTCTAGTGAAGGAAGTGCGTCTCAACTTGGTCTAGTGGTGATGAAGGCTAAAGACAGAAGCTGTGGGTTGCAATAAAGCTTCAAAAGAGGGATAGTCTACTGGCTCAAGAGGAAAATTTCTTGTATATATGCTGCACCATGTAGATATGTTGTACAGAGGCATTTGAAAAAAAAAGAAAAAAAAAAGAAAAAAAAGAAAAAAAATGCAAAAATGCAAAAAGAACTCCAAAAAAGTGGTGGGTCGGATTGAAAATTTAATAACCCCACCGGAGTGTATATAGTGAAATAAAGCAAAAGCTTATGGCATCCATGTTACATCTCATGAAGCTTGCAGCGGGAGACTTAGCTACACTGGCTGAGCTTCCAAAAGTCTATACTTCTTCCCCCTCTTCTTGAGCCGGTTGCACTTGAACTTAGAAGGGAATACCCCGCTTCTCGAGGAAAGAGTTGCTAGACCGAGGCATTAGAGTTACCAGATTGGGGGAGGGTGTTTCTTTGTTACTTCTGAGGTGGGGAGCTACATATCACTTACACTGCATGGAAAGATTCATGGTCATTAGAGTTTGTGTATGTAGACTTGTTCTGATCTGGTTTATTGAGGAGTCTTGTCCATAGATTGGTGGAACTTAAAGGCTGTTAGGTTTTAAATCCATATCCTATTAAGGTTCCGGCACACAAATAATCCAAAGGTCTGACAGAGCTCCAGACTACATTTTTATGAAGATAAGTTTAAAAGTCAACATTATTCTAACTTCTTTCCTTTTTCTTTTCTTTATTTTTGTTTTCACTTATTTATCAAATAAGTGTTTGCTAAGGGACTAGCAAAGGTAAAGTATAGGGGAATGATGAATCCACGATTCATCACCTTTATTCTTTTATTTTAGCTTCAATTTCTTAGTCAAACACCTGTAAATACCCATTAATTTCATAAATTTACCATTTTGCATGCATTTGTTAAAATTGCATTTTTAACACTTTTTGTACATAAATAAAAGAATAAAGAAGAAAAGAAAAAGAAAAGAAAAATAAAAGATGTAGTTATGCAATAAATACAGACTGGCCCAAACCCCGAGAGAAGGTCAAGACTTGACCTGATCGACCAGGAATAAAGTAGGGGGAGATAGGGTCGTTTGTCAGAAAAATAAAAAATATCTTGTAAATATTTTTCATGTATATTTATACAAAACTTACATTATTTTATCTGTACATAATGTGACCTCAAACTAATTATTTTTGTAAATAAAAGTTGTAAATAAAAATGTGTTGTAAATAATAAAAATATTTGTAAAATAAAATATTGTATATATTGCAAATAATTGCACCCAGAAAAAGCCACAAAGTGATAATTGAAACATCAATTCCGGCTCCACACAAGCTCAAATTGAACCAAACTCACTTCCATCATAATATAAATTAAATTATCTTTCAAGTGGCTGTGGTTTCATTATTTTTAGAGTTACGGTTAAAAATTCAATTTTCTGGGGTGTTTTGTACAGTTTTCCCATATACTTGTTGTATATATTTTATTCATATTTATTTTTATAATGTATATATTTGTAAATAATACTTTCATTAAAAATAAAAAAATTAAAAAAAATAATAAAAATTTAAAAAAATCTTTTATAAAAATATTTCCTTATATGTACCTATGTATATTGTATTATATGTGTATAATATATGTATACAATTAATTTCCCTAAATAAAAATTACCAAAAAAATTAATTGTCTCACATTAATTAATTTAATTTATTTAATTACGAAAATCATATGTAATTATTTAATTTATTGATTTATTTGAATTCATTTGATTTGATAACTTACCTTTTATGTAAAGATTTGATTTTGTGCCTTAAATAACCACCATTAAGGTGGTTAATTGATTTTTGGGAATTATTTAATTTATTTATTTTAATTAATTACTAAATTCGTTTTTAATTAATTATTTATTTTATTTATTCAATTATTTTATTTAATTAACAAATAAACACTTTCCTCATTTGTGAATATCTTCCTTTTTTGATTTTCTTCTCTTTTTAATGGGCTCATCCTCCCTCATTCACACTTGATCAATCTTTGGCGGAGAGGAGCCCAGTTTCCGAGAGGTTTCTTGTTGAAGAGGGTCCTAGCCTCCGATCCAGCCGGTGACAGCGGCTTGAGCTTCGTCGAGGCCATCATGTCTTGTCCGATCCCCGAGGTGAGATCCACTTTTACTTGTTGTTTTTCTTAGGTAATCGTAGAGTTAGATCTTAGCGTAAGAGTAGGAAGTAATTTTTAGATTAAAAATTCCAAAACATTTCTCCACATAATTCGCCTCCGACACCAATTTTCATCTCATTTCATTATCCCTCCATATTCACGTTCTACCTCACGCAACCTTCCACCTCCGACCACGTACGGTGGTCGGAGACTCGGATCCATCCCTCACATTTCCCCCGGATCCCCATCCACACCTCCTATTATTGTGCATAAATAAAAAAATAAATAAACAATAATTGTTTTTCCTGTTCATCTCACATTTGTTTTTGCAGGGAAAACTTTAAAAAGAAGAAAAAGAATTTTTGTTGTCTTTTCTCTCTAATCCTTGTTTTGCAGGAAAATATATAAAAAAATATAAAAAAGATCATTTTCTCCTCTATTTACATCTGTTGTTAAAAAAAATAAACAAAAAAATATACATTTTTCTTACCGTTTCCTGCAGGTTACAAAATAATAAAACAAAAAAAAAACAAAAAAAAGTACAACAGTGGGCGGCAGCGCCGCCCACCACGCAGCGACTCCGTCACCCCCGCCGCCCATCATCGCCACCATCACCGCGACGGGCCTGCGCTCTCCTGCCGCCGCGTGGAAGCCCTCCAGGCTCCCAGTCCTTCTCCACCGACTGCCGCCCAGGGCGGCGGCCGCTGCTGCGCGGCTCGGCTCCGCCTGGTCGCGCGAGTCCGCGCGCTACCGCGCCTCCTCCACGTGTCTACTCGTCAACCGTCAGGCCGCCGTCCGCGTCCCGCGCCATCCCCCGCCTCGCCGCCTCCAGCGGCGTTCTCCCTTCCGCCAACGGCCGCGCCGCCTCCAGCGGCGTTCTCCCTTCCGCCAACGGCCGCGCGAGGGCGGCGACGCCTTCGACCTCCACGGGACGTGCTCCGCCCCCGCCGTTCTCCTCCGCCACCATCCGCCAACAGCCGCACCGCGAGCTCCTCCAGGTGCCGCCCTACGCCTCGCCGCCTCCACGGCCCGACTTCCATCGATCTCCGTATAGAGCGGCTTCGTCCCCTTCTGTCGGCCGACCTCCAGGCCGTCCTCGCGTGCCCGGCACCCTCCAGATCTGTAGCCCAACCGGCCTCCGCGGCCGCACGAAGTCGACCGCCGCGCCCTCCTCCATCTCCAGCGACTCCGCCCACTCCCAGCGGTGACGGCCCCTTGTTGCTCATCCTCTTTGGCGGCTGCCCCCTCTCCTTTGAAGAACAAGAAAGGAACCCTAGCATTTGAGTTAAAATAAAATATTGTGGGACATTTACGAGTTTACCCTTGAAAGTTTTCAGAAGTACAAAAGCCTCCTGTCAGAGATAGCACATGCAAGGCATGCTTCTCACTAGGTAATTTGCAACATTTACCTTGCATTTTATTTATGTTATCATTCAGTACAAAAACCTTGCTAAATTACATTCCCGTCCCTGTGTTTTAAGACCCTGAATTGCATGCTATTTTTGAATGGAATAAATACTTTTATGTATGCATAAATTCTGAGAAAATTGGTGGATATTCCTGTTATGCCCTTGAACATAGTATAAAATTTGCAATGCATTTTGAGTTGATTTGTTATATTTAAAAAAAACCAAAAACATTGCCTTTTTGCATATCTCAACTTTGAAAATTCATAAAAATCGAAAAAGTGTTTAAAAATTCCATAAAAATTTATGTAGGTGTACTTTGTTGTGCTTTATTTTCTGACCAATTTTTGTGCTTTTTTTTTCCATATATAAAAATAAAAAAAAATTGTGAAATACGAAAAATCTTAAAAAAATTGTAGAAAATTCTAGAAAAATCCAAAAATAGTGATTTCAGTTTCTTTTCGTAGATATTGTTTTCTAGTTTCATTTAAAAATAATCTCCAGGATTTTTGAGTGTTTAAGGAACTTTTAAATTGAAAAATACTCCTGGTTGTGAATAGTCTCGTTGTTTTGTATCCTCTCATTTTTATAAAAATCCAAAAACATCAGAAAATTGCGAAAAAAAATTACCAAAAACATTTTAAAATATCTAAAACACAAAAACATTTTCAGTGGACTTTTCTGTATATTTTTGACCATTTTAAAAAATACAAAAAGATTGCGAGTGCTTTTATCCCTTGTGAATATTGTGCTTATTTTAAAAATAAAAAAAATATAAAATTCAAAAACCACTAAAAAATTAGCATCTCTGAAATTTGACTACATAGTTTTTAAATCGTGCTCCTTGTGTTCGACCCTGGTCGCTATACCAGGTAAAAAGAATAGCGAAAAACCGCTTACATTTCTTCATTGATTTCTATCATTTCCGAGTGGTTTCATCATTTTTCTCGATTGACCGCGCTTGGTGATTTGGGTCACAACGACCATTTTTATTTACATACTTAACCCGATTGTCAGGCGTGTCATCAGCGTGCGTGGAAAAGGCTGGGCCGTTGGATCTGAAGCGAGATCCAACGGCTGAGGACACAGGTGGATGAGGCGATGGGAGGCGGGCCGCGTGGCGCAACCAGAGGGCGCCACGTGGCCTGCTGTGAGTGGCTGGAATAAGATGCATGTGTAGAGAGAAGAGGGGACCGAATTTGGAAAAACTCAAAACATGAAAGTTGTAGATCTCGATGAGATCTACAAGTTTCATGTTTACCAAAGACGGAGATGAGGTCAAATATGATACATAAATACAAGGATACATAGATATATATAGATAGTATACAAAGTGGCCCAAAAACCCATCTTTCTCATATAACTCCAAATTCAATGAAATTAGTCTCATTTTAAAGGTCTTTTAATGTGTAGTATTCTAAGAGTAAGTAGACCTAATTCGGAGTTTGCATGAGGGCTTTATTTGCATTCTAATGTACAGGGGTTCTCAGGCTTTATTGGCTATTTTACAAAGGGGATTTTTGGCCTTTTTCCCTATATTATTAACTAAGGAGTACATATTATAGAGAAGAGGTTATTTTAGTGCATGGGTATTTTACAGGGGATTTTTGGATTCTTATTTAAATGCAAATGAGCTGCTAAACTGCATGAGTTATGAATATATGCATGAATGCTATTTATGCAATATAAGGGGAAATATGCCTCTATTTTCTCGGGAACAAGGCTCTATTTTTGACTTTTGGAGTGATGAATCACAGATTCATCAACCCCCTATACTTAAACCTTGCTCGTCCCCGAGCAATTAAATGAAATGCAAGAGTGAAATGAGATTGGGTTCCATGCCAAGGTCATGAACAAAAGTTAAAAATAGAGCTTGACTTGTCCTTTGGATTAATCATGTGTCGGAACCTTATTGGGATCTGAGTTTAAGACTTAACAGACTTCAAGTTCCACAAGTCTTCTATTCAAGACTCCTCAACTCACCTAATCAGAACAAGTCTACATACACAAACTCTAATGACCATGAATCTTTTCATGCAGTGTAAGTGATATATGACTCCCCGCCTCAGAAGTAACAAAGAAACAACCTCCCTCAACCTGGTAACTCTAATGCCTCGGTCTAGCAACTCTTTCCTCGAGAAGCGGGGTATTCCCTTCTAAGTTCAAGTTCAACCGGCTCAAGAAGGGGGGAAGAAGTATAGACTTTTGGGAGCTCAGCCAGTGTAGCTAAGTCTCCCGCTGCAAGCTTCATGAGATGTAACATGGTGACCATAAGCTTTTGCTTTTCTTGACTACATACACTCCGGTGGGGTTATTAAATTTTCAATCCGACCCACCACTTTTTTGGAGTTCTTTTTGGCATTTTTTTTTCAACATGCCTCTGTACAACATATCTACATGGTGCAGCATATATACAAGAAATTTCCTCTTGAGCCAGTAGATTATCCCTCTTTTGAAGCTTTATTGCAACCCACTGCTCCTGTCTTTAGCCTTCATCACCACTAGTCCAAGTTGAGACGCACTTCCTTCACTAGAAGAAGAAGAGAGGTTCCGCCTAGAAGTACTACCCTCATATGCTACCCCAAGCTAAAGGAAACTGCCTCCTCATCACCTCATCCGTACAGAGCCATGTGTAAAGTGCTGGTGCACGTCAAGCCATTGTCTCTAAGAGTCATGTGTGTGTTGTTAAGTGCTCTACTCAGGCTTTGTCAAGATGACATATGAACATAGACTTGCAGACTTAAAGAATTAAGTCACCTGACCTGAAAAATCTTAGCTCCAGTTCCTATAAGGTTCCTCTGAAATTAGGTGGATTACAGTCAAATCATTTCCATCCTCAATATCTGCTCATAACTTGGTCCAGAACCCACTAGCTTTTCACTTTGCATATGCAAAGTATGCAGATGAGATGAGATGTCATGCTATGAAAATGCAAGACTCTTTTTCTTTTTCTTGGATGCAGATATAATATGCATGAGTAAATAAGAAGCCTCTTTTCATTATTATATATATATTTATTTATTTATTTATTTATTTTCGATTTTTACCCACCCGTAATTATTGTAAGATATATACAAAAATACGCGAAAGTACGAGCTATGGGTAAAGTATATATGTAATATATACACGCCCCCCTATACTTAGCGTGTGCTATGTCCTCAGAGCACGAAGAGCGAGGAAAAAGACATAGCTCGTGCTAAGCGTGGGAGAGCCAAAATTAACAAAAAGTATAGAAGTCGCCTCGCCCCCCTATACTTAGGCTCGGCAGCCTAAGTGTAGAAGAAGATCAGAAATGGGGCGGACGAGGAAAAGATGGGAAATGGATGAGTATCAATGCGGGCATCGGTCCCCCCTATACTTAGGCTCAGGTCAGCCTAAGTATCGGTAGGAAATGAGCATGAGGACCAATGTGATCTGGAGGATGTACAGTGAATCGACTCGGGTGACCCATCCCCCCTATACTTAGGATCTGGTCATCCTAAGTATAGTCCAAGATAATGGCTCGATGATGTGGGGATGGGATGGGTTACTAGAATCGTGGGGGTAAAGGATAGGATATACAGGAAGAATGATATATACATATGAGTCGGTCTGAATCTTTCGAAGATGCTGCTGATGGCTGGAGTTTATTGCTGCAAGGTTTCATACGCGGCTTGAGGTGTATCTGCTGTATCTGTCTCGCGCATGAATACAATCTCCTCCACATGGACTAACTGTTCATTGGATTCAACGAAGTGCTTCAACAGCTGCCCATTTACTAGGAATGTCGGTGCGTCATCTGCGAGATCCGAGATCTCGACACATCCACTATCATGCATCGTACGGACGACAAATGGTCCCGTCCACTTAGACTTTAACTTGCCTTGGAAAATCTTCAGCCTAGCATTGAACAACCATACCTTCTGTCCAGGAACAAAGGTCTTTCGTCTGATATATCTATCATGCCAACGCTTCACCTTGTCCTTGTACACCAAACTGTTGTCGTATGCTCGGTTTCTGACTTCCACAAGCTCATTCAGATCCATGTCTCTCTGTTTCTAACCCAGGTGTGTGTTCCAGTTGACCTTCTTTATTGCCCATTCTGATTTATACACTAACTCTGCGGGCAAATGGCACGGCTTTCCGAATACCATTCGGAATGGGGAGGTGCCTAACGGTGTCTTGTAAGTCGTCCTATACGCCCAGAGGACTTGATCTAAGATCTGAGACCAGTCCTTCCTATCCGGGCGGACAAGCTTTTGCAATATGGTTTTCACCTCCCTATTCGACACCTCAGCCATACCATTGGTTTGTGGGTGGTAAGGACTCGCGACACGGTGTTCGATGCCGTAGTCTTTCAGGAGTTTCTTCACCTCCCGATTCACAAAATGGCTACCCCCATCTGATATCATCATTTTGGGGATCCCGAACCTAGAGATTATGTTCTCTCTGATGAATTACAGACAGTCCTGTTGTCTGCGGCTCGGGTCGGGATAGCCTCCACCCATCTGGACAGATAATCTACCGCAAGGAGGATATATTCGAACCCGTGGCTGACAGGGAACGGGCCCATGAAATCGATGCCCCAGGCGTCAAAGACATCACAAATGATGACCGGCTGCATCGGCATCTCATCCTTGGAACCAACGGTTCCTCCCATTCTCTGGCAAACTGGGCACGACTTCGCGAAGGCGGTGGCATCGCGAAACAGAGTCGGCCAGTAGAAGCCACACTGAAGTACCTTCCATGCGGTCCTCTTCCCGGAGTGGTGTCCTCCTGCCTCTAAGCTATGGTATAAAGAAAGGACACTCTGGTATTCCTCCTGAGGAATACAACGTCTCCAGACACAATCCGGTCCTTCAAAGAAAAGGATCGGATCCTCCCAATGGTAGTGTCTAGCATCCGACTTTAGTCGGTCGATTTGGCTCTTGGGCCAATCCTCGGGAACTTTCTTGGAGACAAGATAGTTCACGATGTTGGCGTACCATGGGAGTGAGTCGATAACAAAAATCGACTCGTCAGGGAAGGAGTCTCGAATCGGGGAAACCTCGGAAGTATTAAGATCTCCGAGACGAGAAAGTTGATCGGCCACTACGTTCTTCTTTCCAGGTTTATCACGGATGTCCAAATCAAACTCCTGGATAAGTAAAATCCAACGAAGAAGACGCGCCTTCGCGTCCTTCTTCTCCATCAAATATCGTAGTGCCGTGTGGTCTGTGAACACGGTTACCTTGGATCCGATTAAGTGAGATCTGAATTTGTCCAAGGCAAACACTACCGCAAGCATTTCCTTTTCTGTAACTGTATAGTTACGCTGAGCAGAATCAAGCACTTTGCTTGCGTAGTGAATTGCGAACGGGATGCCGTCTCTTCTTTGTCCCAATAAAGCCCCAACAGCATAATCTGAGGCGTCCGTCATGATCTCAAAAGGTAGAGACCAATCTGGGGCTTGTAAGATGGGTGCGTCCATGATCATTCCTTGTAACAGCTTAAAGGCCTCAAGACATTTGTGATCTACAATAAACTCCGTGTCTTTGCCTAAAAGCTCAGTTAGCGGTCGGGCAATCTTAGAAAAATCCTTGATAAATCTTCGATAAAATCCGACATGCCCGAGGAACGACCGCAACTGCCTTACGTTGGTTGGTGGCTGGAGTCGTCTGATCACGTCCACCTTGGCAGGGTCAACCTCCATTCCTCTCTTGGAGATGACATGCCCCAACACTATGCCCTCTGTCACCATGAAGTGACTTTTCTCCCAGGAGAGCACCAGATTGACCTCACAACATCTTTTGAGGACTCGGTCCAGATTCCTAAGACAGGAATCAAAAGAATCGCCGTGGACCGAGAAGTCGTCCATGAAGACTTCCAGGAATTCGCCGACCATTTCGGCGAATACAGCAATCATGCACCTTTGAAAAGTACCTGGAGCATTGCATAGCTCAAAAGGCATGCACCTGAAAGCATAGGTACCAAAGGGGCATGTAAACGTGGTCTTTTCCTGGTCCTCCGGAGATATGGCTACTTGATTGTAGCCCGAGAACCCATCAAGGAAGCAGAAGAATTCTTTCCCCGCTAATCTTTCTAGGATCTGATCAATGAACGGTAGGGGGAAATGATCCTTCTTCGTCGCGACATTCAAGCGTCTGTAATCCACACAGACGCGCCACGACGTGGGTACTCTCGTCACGATCTCCTCTCCGTCCTCGTTGGTGGTCGTCTGAATTCCTGACTTTTTCGGGACAACATGGATTGGGGCCACCCACTTAGAGTCGGAGATTGGGTAAATGAAACCCGCGTCGCACCATTTTTCTATCTCTTTTTTCACAACCTCTCGCAAATTTGGATTCAACCGGCGTTGGAATTCACGAGAGGGTTTGGCTTCGTTCTCCAAGTAAATATGGTGCGAACACAGAGCGGGATTTATCCCGTGGAGATCGGAAATGCTCCAGCCTATTGCCTTGCGGTTCTTCTCCAGAATCTCTAGCAAGCGAGATTCCTGCTCCTCGGTCAATTGCGAACTGATAATGACCGGAAATTTCTTGTCTTGGCCCGCAAGGAAGGCATATTTCAGGGTTGTGGGTAGAGTTTGAGCTCAGGAATAGTGTGATCGTCTAAGAAGTCTAGCTCAATCTGATCTGGTTCGGTGTTGGAAGTGGCTGGATCATGTTCTGTAATAGCTGCCACCAAGCGCGGCTCTGGATTCGGATCGTCAAAAGTTTCCATACAATCGGCAAACGCCTCGTCCGACTCGTCATCCTCATCTTCCGATTTTCCTAAGGATGTAAGGACTGACAGGCCCAACTGGGCCTCTACGTCATCGAAGATGTAGGGCGATGCAGGTTCAGAGCGGTACTCGTTCCTGAGGATCTCGCAGACTGACTCATGCACTGGATCATCTTCAAAGGAGATGGACACATCGATGCTGGCTGGGTTCTGTCTCCATGGCCCAACTACGTCTACATGCTCACAGTCTGTTCCGGTAGAAGAGTACTTGGTGCTAGATTCGGAGTCCGGTCTCTGCCATCTCGTCTGCTTCATCTCAAGTTCCTCATCTCCGCCGGGAGTTTGGAACTGAATCTTCCCATTCTTATAATCAAATAAGGCCCCCGCTGTTCTGAGGAAGGGCCTACCTAAAATGATCTGGGAATCTCTCCAATTACGAGGGGTTTCCATATCCAGGACAGTGAAGTCCACCATGTATTCTTGCCCCTCGACTTTGATCACAATGTTCCTTAACTCTCCTTGGGACCTCTTAGTGGATTTGTCAGCAAACTGCAGAATAGCTCTAGATTTCCTAAGAGGTCCGAGATTAAGCCGCTCATAGAGGGTTGTGGGCATTAAGTTGATCGAGGAACCATTGTCCAGGAGAGTGCGTGCAAACGCGATGTCATCAACATGACTCCCTACATAGTGTGCACCCATGTCTCTTCGTTTCCGAGGAAACGAGTTCTTTATTGCACAAGTCGTGGCTACTGATAAAACGTGTTTCTCAACACGGCTTTTGGTCTTCCTGCTAACCCTAGTAGGTGTGCATCTCACCTTAAGGTATTTTTGGAATGCAGGGGTCATTTCCACGAACTTGTCAAAAGGGATTGTGACCTTGATGTGTTTATTGCAAAATTCAGCCATCTCAGGGTCATCTTTTTGGATTTTTTTTGATTTTCTTCTTTCCACCCTTGAGAGCTCGGGGGAAAGGGGTTATTGACTCCGACTCAGGTTCTGGAACTGAAATATTCTCATTAACTGCTGGAACTGAGTTCTTAACATGACTCTGACTCTGATACAGACTTGGACTTGGACTCTGACCAAAAAGAAAATGCTGAGGCGAAACCGGTGAAGCTTCTTCCGCTTCTTCTAGACGATCCTCCTCAGATGGAGGTGCGGGCTCATCGGTGTCGTCTGACTCTACGTGGATGCGGGAATGCTGCTTCAAGGACTCAGATGTCCTCTTCTTCTGCTGGGGATGGTGGTGGTGATGCTCCTCCTCATCTTCCTCCGAATTCTCCTCAGGTAGATTCTCGGAGGCACCTTCCTTCTGCGCCCTTGCCCGATCAGGTATGGTCACGGTCCTTCCGCTCCTGAGGGACATATGATTGACATTATCGTACGAAAGGATCTCATGTTCAGATAAGTAATTATCTGAATAATATACCTGATCTCTTGGTCAGTTCTGGCCCTGGTGTATGCTGTTTGGGTTGGCCTGAACCTGTGCAGGAATTGGTGTCCTTGGCGCCATTTGTTGGTCCTGGTTACGAGAGACTCGATTGATGTCGGTCCTCATGTCCAGGTAGTCATTCTGCATCTGTTGGACCCTATCAGACAGGGTCTGGATCGCCAAGGTGAGTGACTCCAATTCGGTGGGCTGGGCTTGCTGCTGTGTTAATGTCGTCCTGTATTGGCCCTACTGGCCATGCCGATACTGTTGCTGATGGAACGGTGCTGGCCCCTGCTGGGAGGTGCGCTGCTGCGGCTGGTACCCCTGTTCTGGCCAGGACTGGTATCGCGGGATTGTGACGGGCCTGGTCTCTTGGTAGACTGGGGTTGGGCGGTGTGCCTGATCCTTCCCCATCTCGATTTGCCGGACTAGCGGGTCACGGCTATACCAAAGCCCGTTAATCTCGTATACAGGCGGAGTCTCCTCGTATTCTGTTTCCACTGGTGGGGGTGCATGATGGTTCGGCTGGGTATAAGTCTGATCCCAGCTGCTCTGAGACCCCGGTGCTTGTTCCTGTACAAGATGGACTCGATGTACAGGTACAGGTGGTGCAGAAGGGGCGGGTAGCTTGATCTTAGCTACCTTTTCAGAGAGTTCCTCCACTTTCTTAGGAAGGCTCGAAAGAGACTCCATCTCCGCGACTCTCTTATGGATCTGCTCGACCATGGTAAGCTTGTCGGCTATCATCCCCATGCTGGGGATGAGGTCCTCAGTCAGATCTGCAACAGTCCTTCTAGTTGTCTCATTGGATAAGATTGAGAGAGACAACTGATAGGCCCTTGTGGCCTGTGACCTGCCGGTTTCCGCCATTTGCTCTAGGATCTTCCATACAGCATGCTCGTTTTTGTTCAGATAGCTTCCTCCACAGGCGACACTGACTAACCCCTGCATCTCTGGGGTTAAACCACAGATCAAGGTCTGGACTAAGATCGCCTTTGAAATGCCGTGGTAGGGGCATTTCTGTACTAAGTCATTGAACCTGTCCCAAGCCTCATGGAACGGTTCGCTGGGTCCTTGAGCGAAGCTGGCGATCTTTGTTCTCATCTAATTAGTTCTACTGAGAGGGTAGAACTTCTTCAAGAAAAGGTCCTTGAACTGCATCCAGGTAGTACATACCACCCCTAAGTTTTTCAGCCAATGAGCAGCCTTATCACCTAAGGCAAAAGGGGTGGCCTTCAGCCGAATATAATCTTGGCCAACATTGGGATGGCTAAGATTGTTGCACACCAACTCGAAGTCACGGAGGAAAGTGTATGGTTCTTCATTAAGGTTTCCGTTGAACTTCGGAAGCAGACTAAGGAAGTGGGGCTTCAGCTCAAATGCCTGGGCGGGAACTGCAGGTGCCAACCAGTTCTGAATCTCGTTCTCCGCCGGGTTATAGGTATCAACCATTGGTCGATCGATTCCTTCTGCCACTATGATCTGTCCCATCCGCGCCGTGAGATCTGCATTCTTCTGTTCGGCTTCAGCGAGGCAAGCAAGAATCTGTTTTATTTGTTCCTCATCTGGTGGAACTTTTGGCGGCATCTCATCCTCTAGTTCTGGGGATTGGAAAATAAGATCGGTGTTAGAGGGCAAATCAAGGAAGGGATTACCGAGGCAATGGTCTTCCTCGGTAATCTCGGAGGAGATAAAAGGGTTGGTTTGAGAGTAACCACCCTGAGCATGAGGGAACCAGGACTCAAGAGGGTCATGAGTCCTGGATGGTCCAAGGTGCGCTCGGACCGAGAAAGACGAGTTACTTGGGGGACTCATAGAGAGATCAGTGAATAGCGCGTCGAGATCTCCCCAATCACTCATCTTGATGAAGAGGGAAGAAGATAGGATTTTACTCCTACCTGAAGCAAGCAACAAGAACAATCCAAGACCCTGGGTTCACACTCAACACAGTGAAGGACTCAAAGTTGAGTCCAATTTATCTTGTAGTTTTTAAGTGTGATATTCAAGCAAAAATAGCAAGGATTACGCGGCCTAGAGGGAAGTCGGCTTAGAGCCGGATGCGTCTTCCCTGTTTATCCTGTCGCCTAAGATACCGCCGATCCTCCCTTTTTGCGCTCCTATCCGGAGTGGGGACTCAATGACGTGCCCCTATCTACCTGCAAGCAGGCGGAGGCTGACAAAGCTAGGCCTTGTCGCAGAGTACCGCTGGTTCGCCCCTATCTACCCGCGAAGGCGGAGGCTACTTGGTACTTGTCAATGAGCTTAAAAGTATCCCACTCGTGATATTTGCTAAGATCAGTTGGCTCGTGATATGGAAGGCGGGGATTTGGGCTCTGCCTTAAGGTGTTCACACACACTCAAGTACCCTCACTCAGTCTGAAAACAAGGTCGGGGATTAATCTCCCGCAAACAATTTTCAGATTTTATTCTCTTTTTTTTGTCAATACTGTTATCAGTCCCGATTTTTAAAGTTAAGTTATCACTTTAATTAGTCCACCACAAAGCACGCCTATCGGACAGTCCCAATTTCCTGTTTAATTTAAGTGAGAAAATCAGAGGGGGAAGTCGAGAAAAGCCGATGCACAAAAATCGATGATGCTATGCTGAGTAGAGAATACTTACAGTGATCCCTTCGCTTTTTTTATGCAGGATGCAAAACAGAATTGAAAAACTTTACTCTACATGCAAATGCAAGCGATGAAAAGCCGCTCCTAGACAGGCAGTTCTATTAGCGTGAAGAACAGTTTAATTTTGACTAAGTACTGCGGTCTAGGTGCGTCTTTTAAGTGTATTGTGTGGTCCTATTGATTACGAGCACAAACAAGTTCTAGAGTGGCTCGAGGAGCCTCTAGTGCAAGCTAAGTTACAATTCACCCACACAGCACACGGGACACAGTTTCACTATCTTTACACACGCGAGATCCCAAACGGGAACCGCTGGAAATGATGCGAAAGAAAAAGAAATAAAATAAAATGTAATTACAAAGCCTCTCTTTCACTCAAAAATATAAATGCTAAGTCCTCAAAGCGTCGCCGACTCATCACGGTCCTCGCACAAAAAATAATTGGGGGTCAGAGAGTTACACAAAGATAAAATAATGCAAAAATAAATGGGAGAAAATAATTACAAGAAAACCTGGGGTCAGACTACCCGGGGAAGGAAAATCAAACACTCAAAAATTTGCTAAAAATTAACCTAAGCCGTGCCTCCCCGGCAACGGCGCCCTTTTGATAAGCCTCCCGCACCCTTCGTTAATTCGGTCAATTTAATGTCCAAATTAATTAAAGTGATTCGTTGTAGTCGGATACGAGGGGTTAATCAAAAACCACTTATCGATTAATGTGAAGTTAATTTTAAGCGGCAATATTTTTTTTTACTTGGTGGAAGTCCAAGGTCGATCTCAGGGAGGCATCTGTCTCCTTAGGTGAATTTAAGCAAGGATCCGAGTATGATTTTCAAGGAGTAATTTTTTTTGGTTTTTTTTATTTTTTATGCAGACTTATGTAGACAATGCAGGACAATTTAATGTTCAATTTAATTATGATATCAAATGAAGTCCAAAAATTATGAAAATTAACCAGATGGTTAATGATGATGAAAATGACCTACACTAATTTTTTTGGAATTTTTCGACACTAAATAAATTTACTGTGAATTAAATGAATAGACATGGTGATTTTCAGTATTTAATTTTTAATAAATATCAAAACACAATTTTTCCAAGAATTAAAATTATCCTAGGTGGCTCTAATGAGAAGGGACCTAGGAAAACTAACAGAACTTAATTTCACTGTGAAATGAATTAATTAAAATTAATCTAAGAAAATCACTCAACAATTTATTTAGGCCTCGATATGCGTGCAAATGCTATGAATTTTTATGGTCTGTTAAAAATGATGTCCTTAAGCTACTGTGAATTTTTGATGAATTTTGGAAGCACAAAGAATTAACTATAAATCAAAAGGTGTCACTGGGCAAAATATGTCAACAATTCACCAATTAATTCATTAATAATTCAAATGAACTTACAAAAAGATGACACGTGGACCAATAGACAGAGGACAAAATTTCCAACAAAATGCAATTTTTAGAATTTCAAAATGATGTAAAATGCAATCTAGGGATGCGTGCAAACACAGGGGTGTAAATGCAATACAGGAAATTAAAATTACAATAAGCAAATATGCAGACAGGGACTAAAATGCAATTACCTATAATGCGGGGGACTCTTGTGCAAATTCTCCACAGGGCACGTGCTCCTCACATGGGTTCTGCTTCACAGGGACCTCGTTGCAATTTTGGAAAGCTCCAAGGGCTTCTGTGCAATTTACCCAGGCCGCACGTGCTCCTCACGTGGGCGGCCTAGGCTCGGAGGGTTGCGGTGGCTCGGAGCGAGGTTCGGGCACTCTGGAGGTCCGGACTGCGGCTCGGAGTAGCCTCGGGTTGTTCGAACCTAGGCTTGGGGCCGAGGCTCGATCTTCATCGACGTGGCGGGCTGCGGACCGTTCGGATCAAGATCGATCCAACGGGTGGCGGTGAAGACACGTGGCAACGGGAGGACCCGTCAGATCTGGGGAGCGATCAACGGTTGAGGACGGCCGCGGTGAGGGGACGTGTGGCGACGTGAGGGTCGTTCCATCGTTTGATCGAACGGCAGCTGCTCTTCTTCCTCGACGGCCCTCCGCCTCCTGCGGAGGAGAAGGCGGGGCTCCGGCGATCGGGCTGTAGCTCCGCCCGTCCTTCCTCGTGTTGCTGATGCTCTCCGGCTTGTCGGAGATTGCCCGGAAGCTTCGCGGCGTGGAGGCGGAGATGATGGTGGTCTCGGGAGCGTCAGAGAGGGCCCCGGTGTCTCTGTCGATGAAGCTCGATAGCGTCTCCGGCGAGCTTCCGTTCAGTGAGAAGCCAAGTACCTGAAGGGGTTAGAAGAGATAGCCTAGGCGTGCGAGTGCTCGTGGAGAGATGTAGATGGTCGGTGAGGATGGGAGCTTCAACGCGAAGCCCGTCGAGGTAGATTGGAAGCGAGAAGGTGGCCGGTGGCGGCGAATAAAGTCGGAGAAATCGAAGAAAAATAAGAGAAAGATCGGACGATGGATGGAGGGATCTACCTGGGAAATGGAGCTCAGGTTTGAGCTCCAGGTCGTTGCTCGAAGGTCGGTAGGTGGCCTGAGCTCGCGCAGCTCGCGGATGGAGGCTGCAGCACGGCGGTGGCGGCCGTGGATCTCGCCGGAGTCGAATCCCCTTCTTCGCTCAACGATTCAACGAATTGCTGTCACCAACTTGTAGGTCGGAGCTCAGGGAATCTCTCTGGAGTGGCGGATGGGGGTGAACGTTGCCGGTGGCGACGTATTTATAAGGTGAAGGTGATGGGTTGGCTGGTGACGAGGCGAGGTTGGTGGTCGACGTGGGGCGACTCTGGTGGAAGTGGTGGAGCGTGAGGTAGACGGCGAGGGAGAGGGACGAGTGGGTAACGTCGTGGGGGTGTCAGCGGTGGAAGAGGGAGGCTGACGTGCAGCCAGAAATAGAAAGGGGGCGCCCCTCCCGTAAGGCAAGGGACGTGGGAGAGTGGGGCGCCCAGAGGTAGGAGACGAGGTCTCCACCGTTGGATCTTGTGATCCAACGGTGGGGATCAAGGGGGAGCTGGTCGGGTAGGATTAGATCTGGGGCGCAGAGATGATGGGCTGCGATGGAGCCACGTGGTGCGCTGCTAGCGAAGCGCGAGCGAACGGCCTGGATGAGGAGATGATGTTGATCAGAGGGCCGCGATTCGCTGGGAGAAGGGCGGCTGCGATTGAGAGATCAAGGGTCTGATCAAGCGGCGTAGATGCTGCCACGTGGAGGGCTCTGGTGAGAGCGCGAACGAGCGGCGTAGATCAATGCAGGAGATGATCGGATGGTCCAGGCAAGGGGCGTGCGTGGAAAAGGCTAGGCCGTTGGATCTGAAGCGAGATCCAACGGCTGAGGACACAGGCGGATGAGGCGATGGGAGGCGGGCCGCGTGGCGCAACCAGAGGGCGCCACGTGGCCTGCTGTGAGTGGCTGGAATAAGATGCATGTGTAGAGAGAAGAGGGGACCCAATTTGGAAAAACTCAAAACATGAAAGTTGTAGATCTCGATGAGATCTACAAGTTTCATGTTGACCAAAGACGGAGATGAGGTCAAATATGATACATAAATACAAGGATACATAGATATATATAGATAGTATACAAGGTGGCCCAAAAATCCATCTTTCTCATATAAGCTCCAAATTCAATGAAATTAGTCTCATTTTAAAGGTCTTTTAATGTGTAGTATTCTAAGAGTAAGTAGACCTAATTCGGAGTTTGCATGAGGGCTTTATTTGCATTCTAATGTACAGGGGTTCTCAGGCTTTATTGGCTATTTTACAAAGGGGATTTTTGGCCTTTTTCCCTATATTATTAACTAAGGAGTACATATTATAGAGAAGAGGTTATTTTAGTGCATGGGTATTTTACAGGGGATTTTTGGCTTCTTATTTAAATGCAAATGAGCTGCTAAACTGCATGAGTTATGAATATATGCATGAATGCTATTTATGCAATATAAGGGGAAATATGCCTCTATTTTCTCGGGAACAAGGCTCTATTTTTGACTTTTGGAGTGATGAATCACAGATTCATCAACTGGTGGTAATGCAAACAGTGGGTGGTGTGGAGGTGTAGGGAGTCTCTGAACCAATGGTCGTCTGGACAGTCGGTATCTCAGGTGTAGTAGAGAGACGGGACTCAACTGTCTCTCGAAGGTCACGACTGTCTGCAACCTTACGGGTTACCTTGGAATATCGTGTGTCCTCAAAGATCGGGTGAGGTCGGAGTGCTCCCAATGCAGTGAAGTCGATATCCCTGGTCTCGCAATCTATAGTTGCCTTAGCCAAAGCTAAGAACAGCTTTTCGAGAATGATCGGAGACTGGGTGATCTCTCCTCGGTGCTCAATGTCAATGATCGTGAAGTCTATCTGTAATAGAGCACCTTGGAAAGTAACTATGGCTGAAATGGTTCCTCTCGACCGTTTAACAGACCGATCTGCCAACTGAATGATCTCTCTTGACTTCTTGGCAGATCTGAGTTTGAGCTTGGTAAACACGGAGGTCGGGAGGATATTAATTGGTAAGTCATCATCGATTCTTGCATGGGTGAATGTGGTATCTTTGATTTCACAATCAAATCAAGGTAACCGCTTTACTCTGCGGCTCTTGGTTTTTCTCCCTAACATCAAAGATGTGGCCATAGACACTATATGTATCTCAGTCCTTGTTCTCTTATTGCCCGACCTTTTAGGCATTAATTTACTTTTCACAAATCTTTTAAGGTCGGGGAAGTGTTCAATGGCCATTATTAAGGGAAGCTCAAAAATCAACTTTCTATCCAATGCTTCCCTAAGTGCAGGATCCAATTTTTGTAAATCTTTTCTTTTTCATTTTTATGGTATTTTCCGATTTTTCCATTTTTATGGATCTTTTTGATAGATGAAGGAGGACGAGGAGAATGTACAGACTCTGGTTTGGAGGAAAAGTGGTTAGTAGAAGAGGGAGATAGAAGGGACTCCTGCTGTACATGACGTGTGGTCAATCCGGTGTCTTCCAGGTTTTCAAGATTCAATCCGCAAAATCCATGATCCACATTCCTACCTGGACTCTTAATCAGTCTACCAATGTCATCCTCCAATAAGTTCTCAGACACATCATGAGAGAAGTCTGCTCAGTTGGAGGATACCGCTGAGAACTTGGGATCTTATACTCAACACATCTTGACTCAGGCGTGTAATGATGGGTTGAGTATGACCCCATCTGTATGGCAGATGTTGGTCGGAGCCTCATAAGGTGGAGTCACTAGACAGGGGGTCTGTAGATCAGTCTCATGAGTCCAATCCCCTGTATATATCGGCTCTCCGAATGGGTGATATGAAGGTGGGTCAATGTGGTCTCTATCACTCAGGTCAATCAAGTCAGGAAGATCGTATGGTGTAGGCCTCTCCATTCGGTTAGTTTGATCGACCGTGTTGCACCCAAAGGTTTAAGTTGGGATATGTAAAGGTCACAGATTTCCCAGTCCTAACTCGAGGTGAGAATGAGGTATGTGGGGTCAACTGATTCTGCCAATCATTCATTTCAGCAGTGGCTTGCTCTTTGGTTTGTTCCTTAATTCCAGCAAGCGGACGAGAATATGGTGAGTCAATACAGTGTGGTTGTGGGTCATGGGTGTAAGAATGTGGGTAGGTGAGAAGGACGAAGAAGTGCGGAAGTCAGTCGGAGTTCTGACTTCGTGGTTGGGGTGTGGGTATGAAGAGGAATGAGAGGGTGGAGATGATCGAAATATGGTCAAAGGATAATGACGTGGATATGATGACCAATATTCGGACATCTTGGAAGGGAGATGGGAGAATGAAGCGGATCGAGGAAGATAACGTGCAAGTGCACCGAATAACACACAAAACAACAAACACAAGAGCAAACCCTGAGTTCACCTACTCAACACAGTGATGGTCGCAAAAGTCCGACCGTTTATCTTTTTAGTTTTAATTAGGTGATAAATCAAGATATAAATCCAATTACGCAAGGCTCAAAAGTAGGTTTTGGGCACTATCCTAGGGATGTGTCCTCACCTCTCAACAATCACAATTATCCAAGCATACAATGAGGGTTTACTCTCCCAAAACAAGTGTTAGTTTTAGTCAAATTTTTTTTAATCAACTCTGATTAGCAGTCCCGATTTTAAGTTTGGTTATCACTTTATTAATCCACCAAACAAAGCACGCCTAACGATCAGTCCGATTTCCTTTTAACCTAAGTTTCAAAAATCAAGGGGAGGGAGTCGAGAAAAACTGATGCAAATAGTGAAATCAATGATGCATGCCCACTTCAGGAGACTTACAGTGATCCTCGCTCTCTACATGCGGGATGCAAGGCAGAATTGAAATTTTATACTATATGAATGCAAACGAGAAAACCGTTCCTAGACAGGCAGTTCTATTAGCGAGTGATGAACAAGTTAAATTTGACTAATAGCTCTGCGGTCTAAGTGCGTCTCGTTAAATGTGATGTGTGGTCCTAAAAATTTATGAGCACACACAATAAAGATATTCTAATAAAATAAGCTCTAAGAGCCGCAAGTGCAAGTCCTATTCTACGTCAAGCAACCACACTACTTAGCAGGTGCTATGTCCTCATGGCACAAGAAGCGAGAAAAAGACATAACTCGTGCTAAGCGTAGGATGGCTAAAATAATAAACAGTATAGAAGTCGATCCGGCCCCCCTATACTTAGGCTCTGGACAGCCTAAGTGTAGAAGAAGAGCAAAAATGGGGCGGACGAGGTCAAGAGGAGAAATGGATGAGTATGCACACATGGCGGGCATCGGCTCCCCCTATACTTAGGCTCTTAGTAAGCCTAAGTATAGGACAAGAGTAAGTGTGAGAACCGATGTGATATGGAGAATATACAAAGAAGGGAGAATGTACAAGAGGAGTGAATATGTACAGGGATCAAGAAGGTTTGTGACGTACCTTCTTGCGGGAGCGAGGGGGTGGGTAGTATACATATGTGTCATTGTCAGAATCGTCCTCCGAAGAATAATAGTGAGGTGTGGGGAACGTCCAACGGGGGTCGACACACGGCTGCTTGCTCAAGTATGGCTTTAGAACAGCCGAACTGAGCTCGCTCATATAGATCACCTCTTCCGGACCTGTTGAGGACTCCTCAGAAAGTTCCTTCTCTGAAACATCGAAGGTAACCTTCTTAGTCGGTTTTTTAGAACCTGAAGTATCAAGAGGAAGAGGAGATTGATACGTCTTAAGGAGTTCGGGGGAACACCTCAAGGAATCAATACTCGTCTTCTTCTTACCAGATGACCGACTAGAGGATGGAGCAACCAATTTATCAAGATTGGTCAATTTGGTCCCAGTTGTCTCCTTTGGTGTATGTCCTGGATGTGGTGTGTGTGAGGTTCTGACCAGAGGTTCATCATCAGATGAGTCACCATATGCATTGTAATACTCCTGCAAGGTCAGCACACGTCTCTGATAAGGCACAGTGTTCTCAGTTGGCTTGGCATTGATTGGCTCATGAGTCGGATCATCTAAATAATCAAGGAAATCAGTAATGATCATGTCCGACTCAGGGACAACTTCTGATCGTGAGTCCTCTCGAGAAGGTGTCACGGTGGTGGTAATGCAAACAGTGGGTGGTGTGGAGGTGTAGGGAGTCTCTGAACCAATGGTCGTCTGGACAGTCGGTATCTAAGGTGTAGTAGAGAGACGGGACTCAACTGTCTCTCGAAGGTCACGACTGTCTGCAACCTTACGGGTTACCTTGGAATATCGTGTGTCCTCAAAGATCGGGTGAGGTCGGAGTGCTCCCAATGCAGTGAAGTCGATATCCCTGGTCTCGCAATCTATAGTTGCCTTAGACAAAGCTAAGAACGGCTTTCCGAGAATTATCGGAGACTGGGTGATCTCTCCTCGGTGCTCAATGTCAATGATCGTGAAGTCTATCTGTAATAGAGCACCTTGGAAAGTAACGATGACTGAAATGGTTCCTCTCGACCGTTTAACAGACTGATCTGCCAACTGAATGATCTCTCTTGACTTCTTGGCAGATCCGAGTTTGAGCTTGGCAAACACGGAGGTCGGGAGGATATTAATTGGTAAGTCATCATCGATTCTTGCATGGGTGAATGTGGTATCTTTGATTTCACAATCAATTCTAGGTAACCGCTTTACTCTGCGGCTCTTGGTTTTTCTCCCTAACATCAAAGATGTGGCCATAGACACTATATGTATCTCAGTCCTTGTTCTCTTATTGCCCGACCTTTTAGGCATTAATTTACTTTTCACAAATCTTTTAAGGTCGGGGAAGTGTTCAATGGTCATTATTAAGGGAAGCTTAAAAATCAACTTTCTATCCAATGCTTCCCCAAGTGCAGGATCCAATTTTTGTAAATCTTTTCCTTTTTCAATTTTTATGGTATTTTCCGATTTTTCCATTTTTTGGGTCTTTTTGATAGATGAAGGAGGACGAGGAGAATGTACAGACTCTGGTTTGGAGGAAAAGTGGTTAGTAGAAGAGGGAGATAGAAGGGACTCCAGTTGTACATGGCGTGTGGTCAATCCGGTGTCTTCCAGGTTTTCAAGATTCAATCCGCAAAATCCATTATCCACATTCCTACCTGGACTCTTAATCAATCTACCAATGTCATCCTCCAATAAGTTCTCATGACACATCATGAGAGAAGTCTGCTCAGTTGGAGGATACCGCTGAGAACTTGGGATCTTATACTCAACACATCTTGACTCAGGCGTGTAATGCTGGGTTGAGTATGACCCATCTGTATGGCAGATGTTGGTCGGAGCCTCATAAGGTGGAGTCAGTAGACAGGGGGTCTGTAGATCAGTCTCATGAGTCCAATCCCCTGTATATATCGGCTCTCCGAATGGGTGATATGAAGGTTGGTCAATGTGGTCTCTATCACTCAGGTCAATCAAGTCAGGAAGATCGTATGGTGTAGGCCTCTCCATTCGGTTAGTTTGATCGACCGTGTTGCACCCAAAGGTAAAGTTGGGATATGTAAAGGTCACTGATTTCCCAGTCCTAACTTGAGGTGAGAATGAGGTATGTTGGGTCAGCTGATTCTGCCAATCATTCATCTCAGCAGTGGCTTGCTCTTTGGTTTGTTCCTTAATTCCAGAAAGCGAACGAGAATATGGTGAGTCAATACAGTGTGGTTGTGGGTCATGGGTGTAAGAATGTGGGGTAGGTGAGAAGGACGAAGAAGTGCGGAAGTCAGTCGGAGTTCTGACTTCGCGGTTGGGGTGTGGGTATGAAGAGGAATGAGAGGGTGGAGATGATCGAAATATGGTCGAAGATAATGACGTGGATATGATGACCAATATTCGGACATCTTGGAAGGGAGATGGGAGAATGAAGTGGATCGAGGAAGATAACGTGCAAGTGCACCGAATAACACACAAAACAAACAAACACAAGAGCAAACGCTGAGTTCACCTACTCAACACAGTGATGGTCGTAAAAGTCCGACCGTTTATCTTTTCAGTTTTAATTAGGTGATAAATCAAGATATAAATCCAATTACGCAAGGCTCAAAAGTAGGTTTTGGGCATTATCCTAGGGATGTGTCCTCACCTCTCAACAATCACAATTATCCAAGCATACAATGAGGGTTTTACTCTCCCAAAATAAGTGTTAGTTTTAGTCAATTTTTTTTTGATCAACTCTGATTAGCAGTCCCGATTTTAAGTTTGGTTATCACTTGATTAATCCATCAAACAAAGCACGCCTAACGATCAGTCCCGATTTCCTTTTAACCTAAGTTTCAAAAATCAAGGGGAGGGAGTCGAGAAAAACCGATGCGAATAGTGAAATCAATGATGCATGCCCAGTTCAGGAGACTTACAGTGATCCTCGCGTCTACATGCGGGATGCAAGGCAGAATTGAAATTTTATACTATATGAATGCAAACGAGAAAACCGTTCCTAGACAGGCAGTTCTATTAGCGAGTGATGAACAAGTTAAATTTGACTAATAGCTCTGCGGTCTAAGTGCGTCTCGTTAAATGTGATGTGTGGTCCTAAAAATTTATGAGCACAAGCAATAAAAATATTCTAATAAAATAAGCTCTAAGAGCCGCAAGTGCAAGTCCTATTCTACGTCAAGCAACCACACGACCACGAGCGGGTCCAAAGTCCAGTCCGGATACAAGCGCGAGCTCTCAAACAAGAGCCGCTATAAATGAGCAACTACCTAAATAATTACAACAATTTACAAAAGCTCTCTCGAAATAAATAAATTCTCCAAGCTCTTCAGCAGTCGGCGCGCGTCGCGTCCGTCGACCTCCGATGTACTCCAAGTCCACCGGGCCCTCGCAAGGAAAATAAGATTTATATTAGAGATATAAACAACAAAATATATACAAGAATATGAAGAGAAATAATTACGAGGAAATGGATTAATTACAAGTGGCTCGGGGGTCAGACTACCCGAGTAAATGGAAGATCTAAATCCAAATTTTAAACTAATCCCTAAACATTTTGCCTCCCCGGCAATGGCGCCATCTGACGAGTCGCTAAATACAATGTTTAATTCATGTTCACGTTGTAATACGTGTACTTAACAATTCGGTCAGAACCGAGAGAAGGATCTCCGTGAAGAGTGTCTCGGCTTAATTTATATCCCGGGCAAGTCCGGGGTCGAACACAGGGAGGCAAAGGAACAACTTCGGGGATAATTTGAAAATTAAGATCTTGATTTCCAAATGCGGTTTTTTTATATTTTTTTATGCAAAATGAAATGCTAATGCAAGATGCAGTTGAATCAAGTTAATAAGAAAGCATACAACTTAGCCAAATTAATTTTAATAAGAAATTAATCCAATTTAGCCAAATTATATTTTTTCAGTAAACCTAATCCAATGATGAATGCAAAACATATTTTTTAGAATTTTCCGGTTTAAAATGCAACAAGGAAAAATGCGCACTTTTTATGGGTTTTTTTCGTAATTTTTCACACAAACAGTAAGCAAAAATCTTGAAAAATTTCTGGAATGAAAATATGATGAAAGTAAGCTACAGTAATTTTTTTGGAATTTTTTGACAACATATGAATTTTTTATGGATTTTTTAGTGAAAACAGAGTAGCAATGAGTAATTAATTTCTATTAAATCCATATTGTCAAATTAATAAAAGTGTGATTTATCTCGGAAAGATATTTAGATTAGCAATCTAGTAGAGTTGAAATTTTGCAAAAAGGATATTTGTGGATTTAATTAAAAATCAAATACTAAATTCACTCTACAAATTATTTCAGGCACATGACAACTCCTTTTTAGATGAAATTTGGATAGTACATTAATCATATATCAAGGCATCGTATATAATTTTTGTGGAATTTTCAGAGCAACGGTTTGTGAGATATAAATTTAAGAGTACAGATTGGGTAAAATACACAGAATTTCAGTTAACTATTTTTAATTAATTACCCATGACTCACAAAAATACAAATAAATACTCAGATGACAGAGAATAAGTTGCTCCACACAATGCTATTTTTCTTCAAGTAAGAGGACGCCAAACCAAGACCAAATCAACACACAAACGTAGGGATCTTTATGCAATACAGAAATTAAAAACTGACAATAGAAAACATGAACAGGGACTGAATGTAATTACGTAAACATAACAGGGAAACTTGCAATATTTACAATAAAAAAATAGGAAAATGACCTTCTTCTTCGTTGATGCAGGTAGGGCATGGAGATGAACCCAACAAGGGTTCGGCGGCTGGCGCAGGTGATGCGTCGCGCGTGGCTTCGGCAGAGCAGGCGGAGACACGGAGGGACGATGGTGGAGACGCGGAGGGGTGGAGGTGATGCGCGTGCGGCGTCGAAGGCGAGCAGCGGAGGAGGGGCCAAGGAAGTCGCGTACGGGGACCACCGCGGCCTGGAGGGCGGCGACACCGCTCGGGCGGAGGTGGAGCTGATGGCGCGCGCCGCGGGGGCGGCGCCCAGCGGCTGAGTAGGCCGCGCGGCGGCGGCGCGGAAGAGAGAGGGGCGGTCGGTGCCGATTGGAGGAAAGGGGAGGGGCGGCGGGCCGTGGCCTGCGGCTCCTCCTCTGTCTTTTTTTTTATTTTTTGATTTTTTTACTGATGCAATAAGAGATTTTTTTGTTGTTTTAATTTTTTTATTTTTTTAATTTTCTTTAACATGTAACCATATGTACAATAAAAAGAGGGGGAATAAAATGATAGTGTGATGGTGGTGATGTTGAAAAGGATGATATGTAGGTGGTAATGTGATGTACTAAAAAATTTGCAAATAAATAAATGATGACAAGAAGATGAAGATAGAATTACCTAAGATGAACGCGGTCGCCTATGTAATGCTCACGAGAGCACGGTCTTCGCTCGAATTGCCGGTGTGCGATGAGCTCGAGCAGCACGCGAGTGCGGCTGCGATGTTGGCCGAAAAACCAACGGATCTCACCGGAGAAAGGGCCGTCGTCGCTCGACCGTGGTTGCGTTGCTGTCACCGATTCAACTCAGGGAACTAGGCTCTCCTCACATAAAGATGGATCAAAGGCAAATTGAGGAGGATGGGATGTATATATAGATGATGAAATGAGAGGTTATTAAAATGGTGGGAGGTTATTTTATTAATGGAGTTGAATGGGAAGTTTAAAAATGGTGGGGTTGAATGGAGGTTGGTGGTAGGATGAGTTGAATGGTGGTTATTGTAGAGAATGTAAAATAAATAAATAAATGAAATAAAGTTTGCTACTTTAATTACAATAAAAAAAGAAAATAAATAGTGGAGAATTTACAAGGAAAGACAAACAACATGTACACATTTTTTACTTGTCTAATATGTATTTTTTTTATCTTTTTAATGAGAGATATTTACAATGGCAAAATACAATAAAATACTACAATTAAAATACAACACAATCATGATATTTTTGTATTTTTAGTAATAAAAAATGAAGAAGGAATGAATATGTACATAATATACAATGTACATCTAGGTCCCAAAACCCAACTTTTACAAATGTGCTCCGATTTTAATGAAACCACTTCCGTTGGATAGATAATTTTATAATTGAACTTTAAAAGTGAGTTTGGTAAATTTGGAGTTCATACGGAGCGGGAATTTGGCTTGGAAGTTGGTCTTTACGCCTTTTTCCCTTTGAGATCTAGGAGCATTTATTTGAGATATAATTTGTTTTGTATTTTTATATACATTGCTATGAACATATTGGAGAAAGAATTAGACAAAAAGAAGTTGAAATGAAATTATTAAAAATACATGAAGTTCTGGGCTATTTACAGGTGAGAAACTCCCTTGATTTTGTGGCTTTTTATTGTTACTTTATTTTGTACAATCTAATATACAATAATTAGTGTGTTTTATTTACAAGAGTTATTTTCTTAATTTATGGATTTTATATACATTTATTAGGGAATTTACTCGTGGATTTTGCTAAGATCAAGATATTGAGATGATGAATCGTGGATTCATCAAGGGGCAGCTGGCGAGTGGCAAGGAGGTGCACAACATGGTTGTAAGGCGACGATGTAGCACGCGCGATGGCGGAAAGTGGACGGTCTGTTGCTGGAGGCAGTGTGCTACGAGGGTAGGCGCGGCTCTGCAGAGATGGTGGGGAGTGGCCTCTGCCTGCTCAAGGGCAGCGTCGCTACGCACGGCGGGGCGGTGCTCGCAGCCACTGTTGGAGGCGCGGTAGCTGCGAGGGGCGGTGCCATCGCAAGAAAGGAAGGGGGCAGCGTACAACTGCTTCCCTTCTTGCTTTTTTCATTTTTTTTAAATTTTTTTCTTTGCTGTGATTTTTTTGATAATTTTTTTATTTTGTTTTGTTTCTTAAAAAAATCAATCTAAGAAGAAGATGGTGGTGATGATTGTGGTGCGGTGTGATGTGGTGATAAAAAAATTGTGAAAAAAAAGAAACAATGACAAAATGGAATATAGAAATAAAAAACAAGAATTACCTAAGGATGAAAGTGGATCACCTGGGATGTACTCACGAAGAGCACAGTCCTTGCTCTAATTGTCAACACGTGATGAGCTCAAGCAGCTCGTGAAGGCAGCTGCAGAGATGGCCGGAATGCCAGTGGATCTCACCGAAAAGGAAGTTGGTTGTTGTTTTGCTTTTTCATTCGTTGTCACCACAACAGTTGGTCAGAGCTCTCGATTATTTCTCTCATAATAGGTGGATGGAGAATAATGAAGCAGATGAAGGGAATAAAAGGATGAAGATGAATAAGTTAGAAAAGAAGTGGGTGGGAGTTGGAAGAGTGGTGGTAGATGATGAAAGAATGGGAGTTGGTGGGAAAATGAAATGAAATAAAATAAACAATAAATAATAGATACGTAAGTAATTGAAATTAAAATTAAATATAATAAATGAATAAATAATAAAATAAGTGAATAAATAATAAATATAAATAAGTAAATAAATATAATATAATATAATAAATTATGAAAATAATAGAAACGGGATGAGATGTGGAGGCTCCAGGAGTTGCCACGTGTCGCTCCCAGAAAAATAAAAATTCAAATATAAACAAAAAAACAAAAATAAATAACAAATAGGAGCAAATCAAAAAGGAGTCAACATGAAATTTTCCCGTCTCATCGAGAGCTATAATCTGTAAAAAAATATTTTTAGGTGGCATCTTATAGGTATAAAATACTTAATTTTTGTGTTTTGTAGTTTTTTTCTCATTTTAAAAAAGATAAAATTCAAATAAAATCATAGAAAATATAAGATAAATATTTACAACTTAATCTAAGTTTTCTTGGATTTTAAAAATTAATAAAAATAATGAAATAAAATAAATAAATAAAATGGAACATATGTACAATATAGACGGGCCTAAAACCCAAGTTTCACATACAAACACCGATTCTTTGAATTTGATCTTGTTTTGAAGGTTATTGAATGTACATTAATTTAAAAGTGAGCATGGGTCCATAAGAGAATGTATTAGAGAGGTATTCACATTTTAAGGTTTTTAGTCTTAAACTAGGGTTAAGGGAATATTAGTCAATTTTAGAAGTTAGTATTTTTTATATTTTTCCTTTATTAGTGTTAGTAATATATACACTATAGAGTTGATTTTATTCAGATCTGATTTAGAAAAAAATAAATAAATATAGGAGAAATACGGTTAGTATACATGTAATATTTACAAGTGAATTTAGCTTCTTATTTAATGGAAACATGTATGCTAAAATACAAACATTAATTCTAAATGCATGAATGAGAATAATGCAAAATAAATGGGGAAAAGCAACTAACTACTCAAGAATGAAGCTCTATTTTCAACTTTTAGATTTATAAATCGCATATTCATCACATCCCTCTTAAATTGGGATCCAAAACTATTACCACTTTTGCTTAATAGATGGTTAATGCAAGAGTATTAAGAATGGTTTTAAAGATCTAAATGTATTTGGAAATTGGAAATGGTTATAAATGCAACTAGAATGATCAACAATACACACATGAGAACAAATTTGAAAAGATGAGCAACATTATATATATAATATGATTATATCATTAATAGGAGACCGGTAGGAGAACGGACCTTTGGACAACTAGTCTGGAGGCATGTAACCACTGTAAATCTAAACATAAATCAAAATATTAGGGACATGCACAAAAAATATAATTATATTAAGGTTTTTTTAGTAGTTGTGTCCCTATGAGATATTGCAATTTCAGTTATGAACCCCCCCCCCCTTTTTGGGAATATCAGTTGTGGCTCCGACTTCTTCCATAATGATCACTTGTGCCCCTCGGGTTAGTTGTTGTCAATCCTCATTGTAAACGAAGGTTAGCATTAGAGATACAAGAGGGATTAAATTAAGAAAAAAGGTTAAAAATCAATACACAACTCCTCCCCCTCCCCCTCTTCCTCCTCCTCCATCCCCAGCTCCTCTCCCTCCTCCCCCCCCCCTCCCCAGCTCCTCTCCTCGCTTCCCCACCTTTGGCCCCTCCTCCTCCATCCCCATCCCGGCATCCCCTACCACCCCTTGATTTCTCACCTATACCCCACCTCCTCCATCCTTAGTCTGACCTCCCCCTACCGCCCCTTGCTTCCCCAACTTTTCCCTCATCTCCTCCATCTCCAATCCGACCTCCCCCCTCCCCATCTTCCCCACCTCCGGCTCCTCCTCCTCCGTCCACATCCTAACCTACCCCCATCGCCCATTGCTTCCCCAGGACATCCTCCATCCCTAGGATATTTTTCAAATGGTGGGGCCAGTGATGCAAGTTGTGAAGATTCTCTCGAAAGGCCTCATCCTAGGCCAGCAACTTGATGTTCTAGTATTGACGTTTGACTTGACTCACTTGCTTTTGTTCCTCATAAATGCAAGTTTTTGAGGTTTTCCCATATGCCTAGAGGTCTAAGAGGTTGCAATGTCATCGGTGATGCTGAAAAAGGAAGTTTTTTCAAATTTGCACAGGAAGTCTCCGAGGTAGGGGTCGAAGCTTCTCAGATGGGTGACAACCATGAGATTGAGAAGAGTATCTTATATGGCACTAAATCTTCCTTTATGTGGTCATTTCTAGGCATGTGACATCATCCTCGAGGGCTCAAAATGGGCTCGGGTTGAAAAGCAGTGGGCTGGTAGTGGAGGGGCAGTGGAGGAGGAAGACGGGGGACAAAAGGGGTCGATGAATAGAAGAGGAGGAGGGTAGTGGTGGAGGAGGAGGAAGAGGGGTGGTGTAAAAGGAAGGGGAGGGATGAAAGAGCAGTGGGCTGGTAGAGAAAGAGGCAGGGACAGAGGAGCAGGGTGAGGTTGTCGGTGGATGAAAAGGGGGAAGTGGAGGAGTAGGGGGCGGTGGAGCATGGGGCTAGAGGAGGAGGATGTGGCAGTGGAGGAGGAAGGTGCAGTGACAGGGGAGGAGGATGGGCTAGAGGAGGAGGTGGAGTTTTCTACTATGCCCCTCTTAAATATACCATGATTTGTATAAATCAAGTCTTAGTTCAACTCATTGATGGTGAAACTAATGAAAAGACACAAATGATAACGGTGCAAGAAGTCAGGGGTACAACTGATATTCCAAAAAAGGGAGGGGCATAACTAATATTACAATATCTCAGGAGGTCACAACTGATAAAAACCCTTGTATTTATCATCATATATAGTGCCTTAGTATGTTCCAAAAAGATTGCTAGTATTTGCTTGGGTTTGATCATCAAGAAAAAAATTTGCTATGTAGAACTCCGCGATTTTTAGAGTCATGTAATTGTCTAGAAAAATACTGATTTATATCATGATAAGTGATTCTTCATGAAGAGAAAGCAATCCTTGTGCTAATCATATAAAAATATTGTATCTTGATGCCCAGTTCAGCTGACATTTCCTTTCTGTGTATGAAATCAATCAATTATTTCATTTGATAAGTGCAATCTAAACTTCAAAATAATTAGATAAATTCTCTACAATTTTAAAATATGTAAGTTTTCAAAGACAAACTTAAAATATTAGATTTGATTTTCCAAGTAGTTTGAAAAATAATATGAATTGGAATAATGTGAGCAATACTAATATGTTCTTCAAATTCTACACATCATCAAATGAATCCCTGGAATCCTTTTCACTATTATTTCCTCTCCATTTGGAAAAGTTCTATGTAATTCACAAAAATATAGGTAACTAAATGTTAACATTGGAGTAGTAGTATCTCACACAATCTTGTACAATGCACCAAATCCACCATTGCCAAGTTTACCTTAGAAATTTGCCGACCACATGTATAATCGCAACTGGATCAAGTGGTAGTGATTTAGTATTAGCATCATCACATAATCTACCTTCTAATAAATGCAAAAAAATTATAGTTTCCAAGCCAGTAATCAATAATCTCATATCATCATTTAGGTGCATGAATAATTTTCAAATGAGATCCTTACAACTAGTGCATTTGGTTTTCCTCCCACATAAAAAATCAACTAATGAAACAACTTACGGATCGTTATTGCATGGATTGCTCCAGTTGAACTTTTATCCTTTATTGGGAAAAATATACATCAAGTTCGACTTCACAGATGATTGTCTTAAACTTAAATCATATAAGTTTTGAAATAAATGGTTTTTGAACCTAAACAACTATTGTAAAACCCAATAAGATCTCATAATAATCCTCTTACCCTTTGCTTAAACATGGACCAAGTTGTGGCTCGGGTTACCTTCACCCAGTTTTACATTAGGGGAAAAGAAGGTGAAAATTGATGGACATGCAAATTGTCTCTTTATTGTAGTATTGGAGATGATCTTCGATTCAGCAAAAACCAAACCTTTGAATATATAGAAAATTATTTTACTTGGTAAGTAAACTAAGGTCGAACACAGTGGCATGAGTCTCTTCATCTATTTATCAAAAAATATTATTTTAATTCAAGAGTGAATATTTTCTAGTCCTACATCTTTGTGCACATGCAAAATAATATGCAATGCAGATATGCAGATAAAATGATGTAAGGAATGATGCAAGAACAAAGTCAAATGACTCATGAAAGAGACACAATTTTTATTTGATTTTATGCAAGTTAAAAGTATGCAATGTGAATGATATACAAATATGCCCTACAACAAAAAATAATTGAGCAATAAAATGAGGATTAATTTCAGCGATAAGTTGAGCATCAAGATCAAGCCTCCAGTAAAGGCAAGAATTTATAGAGCAAGAGACACTATATATCATCCAAAAACTAACATATTTAATTACGTGTTAATTCAATCAATGACATATGCCTTTAGGTAGAGAATCAAATAAGCTTCAAAACAACATTGAAATCATGCAATTCAGACTTAAAATGCTCAAGATGTGAAAGAAACAGTATGAGAGCATAAATGTAAGAAAAATGAAAGGAAAATAAAGATAAATACTGCAAATAGGTCCCTGAAGGAGCCTAATTGCAAATTGCAAAACCCGAACTGAGCCAATGCAATTTGTTCCTTTTTGCACAAGGGTATCCTTGCAATTATCCAAAATCAACTAGGTCTCCCTGTAATTTACCCCAAGCGTTCCCATGAGGCACACGCCTGAAGGACCTAAACGTAATATTAGAAACCTCTAGGGTCTTCATTGCAAATCACCCAAGCCCTCACATGTAAAGCACACGGGGGGGACTAGGTTCGGGAGGCAGCCCAGGCTCGGGCCACGTGACGTATCCTAGGGCTTCGGCTCTTGACATGGTTAACCCAAGACTGTAGGTTTGGCATGGAGGCTCGGGAGGTGGACGTGATTGCATTTAGGTTGTCCGATCATGAGGATCCGACGACACATGCTCTTCATTCTTCACTAGAGGTCTGTCGCGCACGACGACAAGGGGACTTGGCTCCAGCAAGCCTTGAATCCCTCCAACTTGTTGTTGCAGCTTTTTGGAAGGTCGTGACGGCTTGTTGGAGGGTTGGTGAAGGAGTTGGAGATAAGGCGGAGCTCCATCATCTTTTGGAGACACGGGGCGGGATGTGGCCGTCAGAGGTGAGCTCGAGATTAGAGGTAGGGTCCACGCTCCGACCATTGATTTGATATAGACCTGCAAACATTAGTGGCATACTGATGACACAAAAAACCAGAGCAAACGAGGTAGATCAGATATATCTCAAATGGTCGTTGCGACCTCAATCGCTCGTGTGTCAATAAAGAAAAAGAGACCACCAAAATCGAAGAAAAATCAATCAAGTACAAATAGTGGTCTTGTTATTTTATTAACATGGTATAGCGACCAGGGTCGAACACAAGGAGCACGTGATGGCCATGCGGCCTAGAAGTAGTCAAGAAGAGAAAAGAAAATAAAATACAAGTGTCTTTGGTGGGTTTTTTAATGATTTTTAAATTTTTTTTTTTGGATTTTTAATTTATTAAGGAAATAAGGAAAACAAATAAACAAGGCGATTCAACAATTTATTTAATGTATCAAAAATCAATCAAAAATTCCAATAAAAATATTTTTGTGTGTTTTATGTTTTTTACTATTTTTGGTGAATTTTTGGGATTTTTCTGATTTCTCTGATTTTTATTTTATTTTCTAAAAATCAAACAATGCAAGAAAATGAAGGTATTGTCCAATCAGGAGTAAAAGGCCAATTTAAAATGCAAAAGAGCCTATTTAGCTCGTAGAGGTAATTTTCCTATAAACTAGAAAGTTTAAGGAAAATTTGGGCACTAGAATTATTGTTTTTGGATTTTTAAAATAGTTATTAGAATTTTTATAAGTTTTTAGATGTTTTTCAATTTTTATGAGTTTTATATGATGAAAAATGGCCAAAGATGGCCAGAAAATCAAACACAACAAATTAAACAGTAGATAATTTTTTTAATGATTTTTAGATAAGTTTTAATATTTTTTGTGATTTTTCAAATCAGACAGTAAAGAAAATGCATATTTTTGAATTTTTTAAAAATAGTAAACAAATTCAAAAATGTCTCCAAAAATTAGAGAAAATTTTACACCATGGCAGGAGCCATGTATCCAATTTTCATCAAATTTGGAGTCGATTTGTTATTTTATTAAAATCAAACACAAGGGCACAGTACATAGGGACCTAAATGCAATTAAAACAAGTTCCAGGGGGTCCGGTGCAAAATTCCCAAGGATTCACGTGCGAGGCGCGTGACCTGGGGCACTCAGGGACCTAATTGTAAGAAAAATAAGGTTCCTGGACTACTTGGTAACACGTACTAAAAGTCCAGGGGCCTCTGTGCAAAATACCCACGAATTTCAACACATGTTCCAAAAATCCACGTACAGGGGTATAAATGCAATTTTCTAAAAGTTTTCATTCATTAAGTAACATCCCAGAACTACAAGGGCATCAATGCGAATATCCCACAAGATCACGTGTCGAAGCACGTGTTCACAACACACAGGGGTATGAAAGCAAATACCATAAACGACAAGGTCCACTATGCAAATTACCCTACTGAAATAAACGTTTTAAAATATTTACAGGACTAGATAGTAAATGCGAAAGCTAAAGGGGCCTAAGAGAAATTTACCCCTTATAAAGATCCAAGGGCGGGAAGCGCTCCACGTAGCTGATCGGACGGCTTAGGGTAGTGGGCGCCTCGCTCCTGTAATGCAAGCCGGATCGAACGGTCGAGGTGCAACCACGTACTAGATCTGACGGTCCTCGTACGCCGTGGCTAAACCCTCGGTGAATCGACGATGATGAAGCTGACACATGGCAGATCTGACGGCTCTAAGTCACGGGTGTCCCTTCATCTGGTCGTGCGGCTCAGATCGGTCCTCAGATGGATCGAACGGTGACGAAGCTCCTCGAATGGGTGGCTAGGATTGAATCTGGAGGGAGAGGACGATCGGACGTCGGGGAAGACTCCTGGAAGAACTGGGTGCCGGCGAACTTCGCCGGGCTCGTGAAGGTGCTGGGGGTCTCCTCGCGGGTAGCTGAAGGTCGGGAAAGAAGCTCGGTGAGCTCCCGCGTCGACTGGTAGTCTCCGATGGTCCGACGGAGCTCCGAGAAACTCAGGCAGAGCCGGCGGAGCTCGAGCTGCTGGTCCAAATGGTCCAAGCCCTCAGATGGGCTCGGATGCTCCTGCAAAATACACTAGCAGATTCGTGGGTCGAGGGCAAAGTGCCTCGACCCTGTTAGGAAGGGTAACGGTGGTCGGTGAGGCGGGGCGAGCGAACTCCGGCGATGCGACGACGAAGGAGTTCGAATCCCAGCTCCTGTGCGATCTGGGTTGAGTGGATGGATGGAGAAGATGCGCGGGGGAAGTGTGATCGTGAGGGTGAGGTCCGATGATCGATGTGAAGTGGGAGATGGCCGGAATCGGAGATGAACGGCGACGACAAGATTTGGGCTAAATCGAAAATTAAAGAAACAGAGAGGGAACTAAGGCTACCTGGGCGTAGGGATCGACTGTGGGTGAGCTTAGGCAGCTCTGGGTCGTGGCCTCACGGGTCGTCGGGGCCCGAGGCTCGAGCTCTACCTCTGGGCGGAGCACGGCGGCAAGAAGACGCCGGATCGATGGTCCAACCACCCTCACCTCTCTGCAACACCACCGACGGAGAGCTGTCACCTCAAGGAAGGTGTTGGAGGTCACGGGACTGAAAGATGGGGAGCCAAAGATGAGGAATGAAGTGGCGGAGCTCGAGATTTATATGGGTGCAGGTCCGGCTAGAAGTGATCGGGTAGGGCAATGTGGAGCGCGGATCTCGAGGCTAACGATCGGGCGAGGTTCCCGGATCATCGGAGAATGATTAGGACCCTGGGTTTAGGTATGAGGTTGTCGGGTTTAGGCGCCAAAATAAGGGGAAGTCGGGTCGGGCGCATAATACCCATGGGAGGTGGTCCTGGAGGGGGAGTTGACCGGGCGGTCAACATCCCCGTGGACCAATGGAAGGCTGCCATTTGGAAATGAATTGAAAAATCAATTAAAAATAGTAAATGGCAGAATTATTAAAAAGTCAAGACATGAAATATTTTTGTTTTAATTTTTTCTATTTTTTGGTGATTTTTAATTAATTTTTCAAAATAAAATGAGGTATGTACATAATATAGCTATACATAGGTATATGTACAATATGTCTTTTTAATTTTTTTTGATTTTTAATTTGTTATTTTTGTGCATTTTTATTCCCATTTTATATTTTATTTATTTATATTATAAAATTAGGAATAAAAGGGTATTTTTATTTATTTTTATTATTTATATACAAGGGTGAAATAGATATATATGTGCATGTATTTACATGGTGTATTTACAAGGTATTTTTGGGTTTTTAATTTTATTATTTTTTTTGTTTTTGTTTTAATGGTTTTTAATTTATTTATTTACACCATAAAATATAGAATATTTACAAATTTTATGGAATTTGATTTTATTTATTCATAAGGTAGAATAAATTTAGGAGTGGCTATGTACATGATGAATATCTATATGTGAATGTTTTTATCTTTCTTTTTAATTTTTCCATTTTTACTTTGATTTTTATATTTATAAATATATACAAGTATTTACAAGCCCATTTTAGTCTCTTTTTGGAGGAAAATATTTTTATTATATTTACAAATATATTTACACACATGAGCCCCTATCTCCCTCTACTTTGGCTTTTATGCGGTCAGGCCCATGCTGAGCCCTCCCTTGGGTTAGGTTGCTCAATATTTATTCTAAATATTTCCCTCTTTTTCTTTTTACTCTTTATTCTTTTATTTTTGCACAAAAACATGCTAATTATTAAACTTTATACAATGCATGTTTTTGATAATTATTTGTATTTACATGAATATACATGTATTTGCAAAGGTTTTTGTAGCTAAAATATAAGAATAAAGAGTGATGGATGGGTATTCATCACTCCCCTATACTTAGCTTTTGCTAGTCTCTTAGCAAACACTTATTTGAAAAAGAAGTGAAAAAGAAAGAAAGAAAAAGAAAAAGAGGAGAATGTACATGGATCAAGGTTGAATGTTAAACTTTCCTTCATTAAATTGAATTATGGAGCTCGATCAGATCTTTGGATTATTAATGTGTCGGAACCTTATTTGGACTTAAGCTTAAAACTCAACAGTCTCTAAGTTCCACCAATCTATGGACAAGACTCCTTAATAAACCAGATCAGAACAAGTCTACATACACGAACTCTAATGACCATGAATCTTTCCATGCAGTGTAAGTGATATGTAGCTCCCCACCTCAGAAGTAACAAAGAAACAGCCTCCCCCAACCTGGTAACTCTAATGCCTCGGTCTAGCAACTCTTTCCTCGAGAAGCGGGGTATTCCCTTCTAAGTTCAAGTGCAACCGGCTCAAGAAGAGGGGGAATAAGAGGTATAGACTTTTGGGAGCTCAACCAGTGTAGCGAAGTCTCCCGCTGCAAGCTTCATGAGATGTAACATGGATACCATAAGCTTCTGCTTTATTTGACTATATACACTCCGGTGGGGTTTTAAATTTTCAATCCGACCCACCACTTTTTTGGTGTTCTTTTTGCATTTTTTTCAAGTGCATCTGTACAACATATCTACATGGTGCAACATATATACAAGAAATTTTCCTCTTGAGCCAGTAGACTATCCCTCTTTTGAAGCTTTATTGCAACCCACGGCTTCTGTCTTTAGCCTTCATCACCACTAGACCAAGTTGAGACGCACTTCCTTCACTAGAAGAAGAAGAGAGGTTCCGCCTAGAAGTACTACCCTCATATGCTACCCCAAGCCAAAGGAAACTGCCTCCTCACCACCTCATCCGTGGAGATCTATGTGTAAGATGCTGGTGCAAGTCAAGCCATTGTCTCTAAGAGTCATGCGTGTGTTGTTAAGTGCTCTACTTAGGCTCATTAAGATGACATATGCTCATAGCCTAGTGGACTCAAAGAATTAAGTCCTTATGGACCTGAAAAGCCTTAACCCTAAGCCCTATAAGGTTCCTCTTAGAATTAGGTGGATTAAGATCTTAATCAAGCTCCATTTCCCAATTTAATTCCAGGCTTAGTTTAAATGTCAACTATCATCCAGAAAAACTATACACATTTATACAAAGATGCTATTTACAAATATTTACAATCGTGCAAAATTTTTGAAAGATGTTTTGAAATCATGAATGGATGGATGATGAAGTGCAAGTTTTGCAAAAGTATTTACACACATTTACACAAAATTTTTGCAAACTTTTGATTTTCAAAACATTTTGGAAAAATTTTGTACTATATACATAATTTTGATAAGAAAATATTTACACAAGCTTTACACAAAAGATTTTTGAAAACATTTTTACAAAAATTATTTGTACACTAGCTATGTATGTGCAAATAAAAGAATGATTATTTACAGGAAAAGTTTTTAATTTTTGTGATTTTTTTAGGGTTTTTAGCCATTTTATTTATTAACACACTCACACAAAGTACGAGTTATGGCTAAAGTATATATGAAATATATACACACCCCCCCCCCCCCATACTTAGCTCGAACGATGTCCTCAGAGTTGTCAAGAGCGATGAAGAAGAAATAACTCGTGCTTAGTAACAGGGAAGTGAAAAGGAATGGCTAGATACATAGATGAATGAATGAATAGAATGAGGAGAACTCGGTGGTTTCCCCCTATACTTAGGATTAAATAATCCTAAGTATAGCAAGCTGTACATAAAGGGGAAATCCGAGTGAAGAATGTACAGAGTCTCCCCCCCCCCCTATACTTAGGGTAAAATATCCCTAAGTATAGGCAGCAAAACAGGGGTAGAAAGAATGAAAAGAATACCCGCAGGTCCTACATCCCCCCTATACTTAGGGTAAAGTACACCCTAAGTATAGCATAATCATAAGATGAGAAAAAGGGATGTGGAACTAAAGAATAGAGTGATATGGACAACTGGATCTATACAGGTCGGAAGAACAGTGATAATCAGGCGTGAGATGCAATAGATGTGAGTCAAGAGACCACATCTCACGCAAAGTGAATAGGGGCAACATCAACGACCCGCTGGCCGTTCACTCGAAAGGTACTCTCAGAAGACAACTCGGATATATCAATGCTACCGTTGTCGTGTACCTTTCTCACAAGATAAGGTCCCTTCCATTTGCTTTGTAGCTTCCCTGGAAATAGACAAAGCCTAGCATCAAACAACCATACTCTCTGTCCAGGCTCAAAATGTTTGTGGCTGATATGAGAATCATGCCACTCTTTCACTCTCTTCTTATATTGTAGGCTATTTGAGAAGGTTGTATCTCTAAGCTCCTCCAAGGCTGCTAACTCTGCCCTCCTCTGGTCTCCTACACTATCTGGATCTAAAATAATATCCGTGACTGCCCAAAGTGACTTGTGCCTCAACTCAACAGGTAAATGGCACAGCTTGCCATAAACTAGGCGAAAGGGAGATGTGCCCAATGGTGTCTTGAAAGCCGTCCTATATGCCCACAAGATCGAGTCCAAAAGCTGTGACCAATCCTTTCAGTCAGGGCGGACGACTTTCTGCAAAATAGTCTTGATCTCCCTGTTCGAGACCTCGGCTAGACCATTCGTCTGTGGATGGTACGGAGTGGCAACTCGATGGTCTATGCCGAACTCACTAGCAAGTGCCTTCACCTGGTCGTTGATGAAATGAGACCCCCCATCTGAAATCAATACTCGAGGTACCCCGAACCGCGTGATGATGTGCTTCCTCAAAAATCTGCAAACTGTCCTGGCATCAGCGGCTCGGGCGGGGATAGCCTCAACCCAATGACTAACATAGTCAACAGCCAACAGAATGTACTCAAATCCCTGACTCTTAGGGAATGGACCCATGAAATCGATGCCCCATGCGTCAAAAACCTCACAGAAGTGAATGGGCTGCATCGGCATCATATCACGTTGTCCACAAGTGCCCATCCTCTGACAGTCAGTACACCTCTTCACGAACTCATCAGAGTCCTTGAAGAGGGTAGGCCACCACAAGCCGGATTGGAGCACTTTCTGTGCCGTTCTCCTCCCAGAGTGATGTCCTCCTGCCTCAAGCTTGTGGCAGTAAGTGAGGACGCTATGGTGCTCCTCCTGAGGAATGCACCGACGCCAGACGCTATCCCCTCCTTCGTGATAAAGGATGGGATCCTCCCAGTGGTAGGACTTGGCCTTCGTGAAGAAAGTCTCAAGCCTCTGTCTGGGCCAATCTTGTGGGACTTTCCCAGCAACGAGAAAGTTCACAATATCGGCATACCATAGGAGTGAGGCGATAGCAAGGATCGCCTCATCTGGGAAGGTCTCACAAATGGGATCAATCTGCTCAAACTCCTCAGGCTGCTCTAAACGGGAGAGATGATCCGCCACCACATTCTTAACTCCAGGCTTATCCTTGATCTCAATGTCGAACTCCTGGAGTAGAAGGATCCATCTAGTCAGTCTGGCCTTGGCATCCTTCTTTGCCATGAGGTATCGGATGGCGGTATGATCTGTGTACAAAGTCACTCTAGATCCAATAATGTATGATCTGAACTTATCTAGGGCGAACACTACTGCTAGCATCTCCTTCTCTGTGACTGTATAATTCCACTGGGCGGAATCCAAGGTGCGGCTAGCATAGTGGATAGCAAAGGGGACTCCATCCCTCCTCTGTCCCAGCACAGCCCCCACGGCAAAATCGGAGGCGTCCATCATGATCACGAATGGGAGAGACCAATCTGGTGGCTGGAGGATAGGAGCCTCAACAATACAATGCTTGAGAGTCTCGAACGACGAAAGACACTTGTCATCGACAAGGAACTCGGTGTCTTTCATCAGCAAGTCAGTCAACGGTCGGGCAACCCTACTGAAATCACGAATGAATCGCCGATAGAATCCGACGTGCCCTAGGAAAGACCGTAACTGCCGCAAATTGGACGGTGGTGTGAGTTTTCTAATGACATCAACCTTGGCCGGATCAACCTCCATGCCCCTGTTGGAGATGATGTGGCCAAGCACCGTCCCTTGAGTTACCATAAAGTGACTCTTCTCCCAAGAAAGAACCAAGCGAACCTCAATACATCGCTGAAGTACCCGGTCTAGGCAGTCAAGACAGGAGTCGAATCCGTCGCCGTAAACCGAGAAATCATCCATGAAGACCTCTAAGCACTCCCCTACCATGTCCGAAAAGATTGACAGCATGAATCTCTGAAAAGTCGCAGGGGCATTGCATAGCCCAAATGGCATGCGTCGGAAGGCGTATGTGCCGAAGGGACAAGTAAAGGTGGTCTTCTCCTGATCCTCAGGAGCGATGGCCACCTGGTTGTAGCCCGAGTACCCATCCAGAAAACAGTAATGGCTCTTCCCTGCCAGTCTCTCAATGATCTGATCAATAAAGGGCAGGGGGAAATGATCCTTCTTGGTGGCCTGGTTGAGTCTCCTGTAGTCAACACAAACCTGCCAAGAAGTGGGTACTCGTGTAGTAATCTCCTCTCCAGACTTGCTAATCATTGTAGTGATGCCCGTCTTCTTGGACACCACATGCAAAGGGTTGACCCACTTGGAGTCGGAGATGGGATAGATAAAATCGGCGCTCCACCATTTCGAAATTTCCTTCATGACAACCTCTCTCAGATTTGGGTTCAGCCGCCGCTGGAACTCACGCGACGGCTTCGCCTCATCCTCGAGATAGATATGGTGGGAGCACAGGGCCGGACTAATCCCATGGAGATCTGCTACGCTCCATCCTATTGCCTTGCGGTTCTTTTCAAGAACCCCCATCAGACGGGATTCCTGCTCTCCAGTCAAATCGGCTGAGATATGAAGGATATGGAAATTATCCTCAAGCGCATCACGGAAGCGTGATCGTCGTATTGGATACGACGAAGAACGACTAGTCGCACTAGTTGTTCGGTGCAACGGAATTTAAAAATTTTATTCGATGAAACCACATGATCCGAGAACCATTCTCAGATCGTTTCATCTATAACCACAACAAGTATAATGCAATACCTCTTGAAGCGTGGTTGATCAAGTATCTAAAGGAAGAGACCTCCTGTCTCAAGTCCGATCGTCGGCGAGACTGCTTGCGAGCGCGGGGATGAACTGCGTTGTCCTCGCAATCCAAGAAGATGATCCAAGCATGGTTGCTCCTGATCTCGTCGCACGAGATCAAACGTCTCCTTCATGAGAGGAACTCTCCAAGAAGACGGAGAACCGAAGAACGTCGAAGCGGTGGCGCGGTGGCGAAGGCGACGACGGTTCTCTCCTCTAGGGTATGGTGGACGGCCACCAACAAGAGAGGGTGAGAGGGCTGGCGTGTATGAAGAAATGAGGGAGAGAGAGAGAGCTCCAATATTGCAAGTCATTAGAGAGCATAGAATGCCTCTCTATTTATAGGGTTTTGGGATCCATGGATCTCAATCCATGGGACACATAAAATCAATGGATGAGATTGATTTGTGTCAATCCAATGGCCAAGATTGTTGTTGTCAAAAGCAACAAATTTAGGTTAAAATATATTTGAAAAAATCAAATATAATTTAGTCCTAAATCAACCCAACAAATAAGGAGAGAATGTGCATGGAGATTTCATCTCCATGCACCTTCCATGTTGGACGGCCACCCATTCCATATAGGAATGGTGTGCCGCCCACTATGGGAGTCCAAGGAGGCAATCTCATGGATTCCCATGAGATTGCATATCTCCTTGATTTTTCTCTCTTATTTATTTGCAACAAATTTGTTGGATTTTATTCTTCAAAAATAATTCACAATTATATTTGAGAATATTGCATTCTTGCCATGGAAAAAATTGTGAATCATATTCACAACCCAAAACAACATATAATTCATATTGTTAATTAATTACACAATGTGTATCCAATACACATAATAATTAATCAACACATATAAATTATAATTAGCTCTCTCTAATACATTATAAATCACATTTATAATATATTATGAATAATTGGATATTTCTATCCACATTATTCTTATCCACATTAATTAAATCACATTTAATTAAATTGGATAATTTCTTCACACATCAAGATGATTAAATCACATTTAATCATTATTTATTCATTGCTTAGATCTTATGGAATTATTCTTGAACCCTTCAAGAATAATGCAATCTCTCCGCAGATACTTGGAGATAAGGACAGGGCGATTGTATTGTTCCACGTATAGTGACATGGATATTGAGATCATATCTCAAATCCAGATCGCGGGCCTCCCATAGATGCTTGATTAAATCAAGACCGTAAATCTAATCTTCTCATTGTATCTGAATCACATTCAGATCAATGTCCAATACTTGGACCAAGATCAGATCACTTCTCTACTGAGAGGAGTCACTAAAATCCAGACCCGTTTCATCACTCCCTAGGAATGGAAGCGTCATGGTTATACAACCGTTTATGATCAAATCACCCTCAGGTATTCCCAATACCTGTACATCCTGCATACTGGAAGGCTCAGATTAAACCCGAAGTATCGGATCAACTTTATACTGTCTACTTCGTGGTTTTATCAGTAAGTTTCTCATTCGATCATTGGGAGTTGGTATCGATCATACACTTTCCAAAAGTGTATATCATACCTAGGTCTTGATCATATACTAAAAGTATATATCAAACCTACAAATTCAGTCAAGCTTCCAAAGCGAGACGACCATGCGCATGGAATTTGATTCTTCCCAATATCTCATGAGTGAGCTCATGTCTTCCGGTTCAGTAACTGAACCTGTATGATCCCTTTGAGAGATCGTATTACTCATATGCCCTTATATGCACACCAGCGCGCCGGTGTATAGACCTTGATTAGGTCATCAACCTATTGGTCTGCCAAATGTACATACTTGGACATATAGCAACACATCTGTCTCCGGTCAGAGGATGTGTGCCTATATTATGACAGCATATGATATAGGACTTTGGTTATCTCGATCTCGTTAAGTCAACTCTTTGACCTAACTAATCTGACACCTCCGAATCTCTATTCCTATGCAGAGGACCTGCATCAAGAGGTCGGTCAGATATCAGCCTTCAGAGATAAGGATTGCCATCTCCTACTCAGGCTGGAGATCATCTCTTAACAATCATTTGACGGTGCTTGATGAGTCCTCAATCTAACTCTTTAGATATTCATCCAAGCACCAGCCTCTATGATTCAATAGTTGAATCAACAGCTGTATGATTATTAAGATGGCCATGGTACATAACCCTAATTGTACTAAGGGACCTATTATACAAATTATTCATTCTTCATTTCAGATCAGGGAATGATACGTGCAATAACATTTATTGCATAATGGCTCGCCGTGGGCTCGCATTTCCAACAATCTCCCACTAGCCCAAAGAGCCATTAATGGGCTAATCATTTAAACTCACACTCATGTGACAATCATAGGCTATTTAGAAAATAGCTAGGTAAGCTGATCAGCCACTCTGTTCCCGCGAGACTACGCCAAGTCCTTTTACGGCACTTGCATATCCCCAGTAACAGTGCTCGCATCCAATGCGAATGTTGCATCTTATGCAACTAATACTCAATCTTGTTAGTTATAGTGTCCTTGACACTACAACTTAATAATTATCATAACCAGTATTTCCATAATCCTTATCAGAATATTCTTATTCCTGGAGATCACTATCTCTTAAGGTATCCACAGTTAAGACCTTTTAAATCTCTATCTATAAAGTCTTAAGTTTTTGAAGATAAGACTTTGAGATCACTATCTCAAAAATCTTGTCATCTATGAAGATTTTGTCATTACTGCAACCAAGTGTTTTATTTCCATAGTAGGATTAGCAACAGTTTACTACTCCCACTGCATGGCAGCCATCTGGCTTTTGTGCACATCTAGCACACACTTGGCTTCTCAGAACTGATGCCCAAAGGCAAGTAGTTCTAGCATTCACTTCCTCAACTCTTTGAGGTGCTATCCCTTTAGATAGGTCAGTACCATATCTTAAGGGATGGAAGCCATTACTGGAATTTTCCATAAAATGGAATATGTCCAAGATGTACTATAAATGTCACAGTCCCATTATCCTCTTCTCTTTGCTTCTGAACAACTTCAGAACTAAGATCTGAGAGGCATCTTTGAAATCATATTTCAAGTTATGGAACAACCAGATTATAAAACACTAATTATTATCTTTATATCATTTTTAAATGATTAGGATATCATCTACATTTAGCACGATGAACACAAAAGCACTCCCACTAAGCTTCATATGGTTCATCAAGATTCTATCTGAAATCATAACATTTATAATTTCATCAAATCTTATGATCCAACTTCAAGAAGCTTAATTGAGTCCATAGATGGATTCCTTAGCTTGCACACCTTGCTTTCCTCAACCATGAAGCCCTGGGGCTACTTCATAGGAATATCCTCAAAGAGGCATTCGTAGAGGAATGCAATATTGACTTACATCTTGAAGATGCAATAGTCAAGTTATGTAGCTAAGGTTAGCAATATTATGATGGTTTTAAGCATGGTCACCGAAGAGCAAGTCTCATTGCAAGCAATGTCTTCTCTTCCAGTGTGTAGCTTATGGCTACGAACCGTGCTTTGAAGATCTCTACCTTCTCATCAGGTTCCCTGTCTCTTGAAGATCCATTTACACCTTTACAGGTCTTACCCATATAGGTGGATCCTCGAGGGTCCATATACAACACTTGTATATGAAGTCTACATTAGACTTTTATTGCTATCCATCTATCCATGCTATGATCTTCAGAAGCTTCATCACATGAAGTTCGATCATTGTCAGATTTCTCTAACACATGGAATCCATCCTCAAACTTATTTGAAGAGGTATTAATGTTTCATCTTTAATTGTCCTTTTAGTTTCCAATTTCATGAGTCTCATTATAAATGAGTTCCTACACTTCATTTTCATCTTGATTCTCAAGAGTCTCAACCTCTAAGAATCACATTCTCGGAGATGAGATATTTTAAGAATCTCAAGGTCATAAAGTAGGTATCCAATACTATCCTTTATTTTCCTAATGAAGCAGCACTCTCAAGTGCTAGATTCCAATATACATGGAACCTTATTAAGGATATACATTGTAGTCTCTACTACACATATATACCTGGAAACTAAGGGATAATTATGCTAAAAATTCAACATTGATAAGATCATGTCACACATGATCTAATTGTATCTACCTATAACTCTTTTGAGTTAAGGTGTGTTAGGAGGTTTGAGATAGAAATGATATTCATATCTCCATAAGGTATTCTTCGAATTTATCTAGTAGGTACTTGCTACCTAGATTAGATCAAATTCATTTTATCTTCCTTCAAACTTTGGTTCTAAACCAAAATTAATGAAATCTTTGAACATTTCAAAAGTTTCTTAGATGAAGAGAAGAAATCTCATATCATACATAATCATCAATAGATATCACATATCCACAATGTTTACTATGATATAGATGATCCGCATACATCAATATGTATGAGATCCTGAATACCTTGGCATCTTACACCATTCCCGAAGAAGGGTGTATTGGACAATATTCATAAGTATGTAAGTTTTGAAATTTTAGACATTCTAAAGTTTCATCTCTTACTATTCTATTGATCAAATCAACAGACAAATGTCCAAGGCTTGATGCTAGATCATTGTCAAATGATCTTCATCCTCCTATTGATCTTGAGGTTTAATTTCAGTATTTAGAAATGTTAATGAACCATTCATTAATTTTCTAATTTAGTGGAGTCCACTAGATTTTAGATTACTTTCTGAAATATCTTCATCATAACTCTTTATGATAGGTCCATTCCAGAATTCATGTTTATTTCCAACATTTAGAAACAAACAATGAGTGTATTCTAATGTCTAGGTTATAGAGACATTCTCTAAGACTAAGGGCTCTCCCACTGAAATTAACAAGTCTATTAATCCAACAGAGATTGTTGCAACAATTGCATCAATATTCATGTGGACAACTATAAACCTTTAAGACCAAATTTTCCAGTCTTCTAAAACATATGCAACCCATTGCAAATGTCATCAGAAGATTGAGATACAATTATTTGACTTTATCTTGTTCAATAAGTAAGTCAATATCGATGATTTATGTAGATTATTCTGATGCTCCATCCGAGTCCTTTTCTAAGGATTCTAGACAGACTTGATAGTCATACTATCACACATCAACTTATTGCAGTATTGGCACTCATCCAACTCTTTGGATGTCATATGGAAGTCACAGAAGTCCAGTCAACTCTTTGACTTTCCTTCTTTCTTGGGTCCAACCCATGCTTCCATTGCGCTCCCTTTATCTATAAGCAACCATTGCTTAAGACTAAGGATCTCTTACAATAAATTCAAAAAGAATTCAAAATAAGAGTATTTCAACATTTATTTATGCTTCATTAGATTCACACAATATGAATACTATGAAGCTTCATGAATGACTAGAGTATAGACAGTAGAATAATGACACTCATCATCTACATCCATCTAAACTCATAAAACATAGGTTCAGGTAGGTACTCAAACAATTTGAATACATCTCTTTATAGAGCTACCATTCTACATGATGTAGAAAACCATGTCACTCATGATTAAATGTCAAGAGCACATATGTATGCCAGAAAATAATCATTGATTTTATAAGGATTATATGACAATTATGATCATCATCAACATGTCACTTCCAAAGTACATTTGATGATACCAAGACTATAGAGACATACAAACCCTAGGGTTGTAGTCCTATCATCTATTTAATTGTCATTTCTCAATATTATGAGGAAATTTGCACATTGCAACCACATACATTATGTGTTCAATTGCAAGTACAATATCTGGATCATGAGTCCAATCCATGATATTCTACTGATTATTATTGAGTATATCATTGAGTGGGTTTTAATGAAGGATTATCTGAAATAAGAAATTTGCATAAATTTATATAAATATATATATATACACTTTTTACTTTGATTTAGGAATTTTTATATCAAAGTTGTCTTGCCATGTCAACACTGAAAGTTCATTCCCTTAATCACTTTCAATGTAAGAGATATACTTACCATTATATCTCAAGCAAGATCTGGGATCTCCTTCCTTATCTTTGTTGCATCCCAATAATATGAGAACCTACAACTCGGATAAAGAGAAGCGGGAACACATTCCTCCTTGCAAGTCCAACTTGCATCTCCCAATTCGGTCTTTAACACCCGAGCCCACCACCCCTAAGGCAATGTTGACCCGTCATTAATTGAACCAACCGTCAACAGGAATACAACTCGCTATGCGCAATCCAATATCGCCCCAATAATATGAGGACCCGATATTGGGGTCACTACGCATACGTCCTTACTCTTTCGAGAAGCGACGAGCCCGATCCAGATGCGCTTGCATACAGGAGCTGTCACTTCGGACAGGCGTCTCCCACATGCAATCCCTGGCGACGGAACCCTCCGCCTTGACGGGAGACCATGGATGTCACTTATGTGATCCTCCATATCATATTCAAATTTTAATTAATTATCGTGAATCATATTCACATAATTAATTCTTCCAAGGGAATTATTATCTCTAATCATATTAGAGTATTTCAATTGGACATAATCAATTTAATCATATTAAATTAATTATCAATCCAATTCAATCATCAAACTTGATTATTTTACTTGAATATATATGGTAATATCTCAAAATACGTATTAATTCGAATTTTAATAATTAGAAAAATACATCTTAATCCCTCGGACATTATCCCGGCCCTACCCGCTGTCATGGCCAGTACCGACGAGAGTGGGACGGACCACATACGTTGCAACCCGCAACCCCAATGCTCTCCGACTAGGCACCATATCCGCCTCGGGAAAGGATAATGCCAAATTGATTAATTTGTACTTGAGATGATCATCGGTTCTTCAACCGAAATTGTACCATATAGTAATAATCAAAACATTTTTGATTATAAGGAAATTTGCTAGACAAATTCCCAAATCCTATTCAAGCATCAAGTTTGAAAGATTGTGGTTTCCAATTATGATTTAGATCACATCTTAATCAATTATTGGTTAAGGCAATGTCATTTAAGGGAATAATTATCATCAAATATTTCACAAATATTTATGCACAATTATTCTAGGAAATTAAACAATTTAATTTCACTAAATGATTAAATGACAATCACCAATCAAACATTAAGTTTGATGAATGTGTTTCCAATTAAGATTTAGATCAAATATAATCAATTAATTGGTTGAGGCCAAGTCAATTATGTAAATAATCATCTTCAAATATTTCACAAATATTTTTCATGATTATTTCACGAAATTAACAATTAATTTCACTAATTGACAATCACTTGGTTCTAGATTAGGACTGTAATTTCAGCAGTGACCCTTACTTACTAAAATTAGCATATCTCAATCATATTAAATCCAAATTAGACAAAATCAATTTTCATAGATTGCTAATTTGATTTAGGACAGAACCCAAATGATGTTACACGCATTTCGAGGCAATTCTAAACAGTAATTAACATTTTAATCACGTTCAGATCCACAGTTCCCGCAACAGTGCATACATGTTCATTAAAACAACCATATCTAGAGCATACGAAATCCGATTTACGTAAACTCAGATCCTATGGTTTCCTTATTTAATGGGGAACAAAATCCAAGTATTAAATTCATGTTTAAACAATTTAAACAGAGCCTAATTTATTTACTAAACAGATCTGCGAAATCAAATGCGATAAAAACTTTCGCGACCTTAACGAACCCAAGTCGTCCTCGGTTTTTCGAATCATATTCGAAACCGTCGACCTAAGGCTCTGATACCACTTGAAGGATATGGAAATTATTCTCAAGCGCATCACGGAAGCGTGATCGTCGTATTGGATACGACGAAGAACGACTAGTCGCACTAGTTGTTCGATGCAGCGGAATTTAAAAATTTTATTCGATGAAACCACATGATCCGAGAACCATTCTCAGATCGTTTCATCTATAACCACAACAAGTATAATGCAATACCTCTTGAAGCGTGGTTGATCAAGTATCTAAAGGAAGAGACCTCCTGTCTCAAGTCCGATCGTCGGCGAGACTGCTTGCGAGCGCGGGGATGAACCGCGTTGTCCTCGCAATCCAAGAAGATGATCCAAGCATGGTTGCTCCTGATCTCGTCGCACGAGATCAAATGTCTCCTTCATGAGAGGAACTCTCCAAGAAGACGGAGAACCGAAGAATGTCGAAGCGGCGGCGCGGTGGCGAAGGCGACGACGGTTCTCTCCTCTAGGGTATGGTGGACGGCCACCAACAAGAGAGGGAGAGAGGGCTGGCGTGTATGAAGAAATGAGGGAGAGAGAGAGCTCCAATATTGCAAGTCATTAGAGAGCATAGAATGCCTCTCTATTTATAGGGTTTTGGGATCCATGGATCTCAATCCATGGGACACATAAAATCAATGGATGAGATTGATTTGTGTCAATCCAATGGCCAAGATTGTTGTTGTCAAAAGCAACAAATTTAGGTTAAAATATATTTGAAAAAATCAAATATAATTTAGTCCTAAATCAACCCAACAAATAAGGAGAGAATGTGCATGGAGATTTCATCTCCATGCACCTTCCATGTTGGACGGCCACCCATTCCATATAGGAATGGTGTGCCGCCCACTATGGGAGTCCAAGGAGGCAATCTCATGGATTCCCATGACATTGCATATCTCCTTGATTTTTCTCTCTTATTTATTTGCAACAAATTTGTTGGTCAAAAATAATTCACAATTATATTTGAGAATATTGCATTCTTGCCATGGAAAAATATGTGAATCATATTCACAACCCAAAACAACATATAATTCATATTGTTAATTAATTACATAATGTGTATCCAATACACATAATAATTAATCAACACATATAAATTATAATTAGCTCTCTCTAATACATTATAAATCACATTTATAATATATTATGAATAATTGGATATTTCTATCCACATTATTCTTATCCACATTAATTAAATCACATTTAATTAAATTGGATAATTTCTTCACACATCAAGATGATTAAATCACATTTAATCATTATTTCTTCATTGCTTAGATCTTATGGAATTATTCTTGAACCCTTCAAGAATAATGCAATCTCTCCGCAGATACTTGGAGATAATGACAGGGCGATTGTATTGTTCCACGTATAGTGACATGGATATTGAGATCATATCTCAAATCCAGATCGCGGGCCTCCCATAGATGCTTGATTAAATCAAGACCGTAAATCTAATCTTCTCATTGTATCTGAATCACATTCAGATCAATGTCCAATACTTGGACCAAGATCAGATCACTTCTCTACTGAGAGGAGTCACTAAAATCCAGACCCGTTTCATCACTCCCTATGAATGGAAGCGTCATGGTTATACAACCGTTTATGATCAAATCACCCTCAGGTATTCCCAATACCTGTACATCCTGCATACTGGAAGACTCAGATTAAACCCGAAGTATCGGATCAACTTTATACTGTCTACTTCGTGGTTTTATCAGTAAGTTTCTCATTTGATCATTGGGAGTTGGTATCGATCATACACTTTCCAAAAGTGTATGTCATACCTAGGTCTTGATCATATACTAAAAGTATATATCAAACCTACAAATTCAGTCAAGCTTCCAAAGCGAGACGACCATGCGCATGGAATTTGATTCTTCCCAATATCTCATGAGTGAGCTCATGTCTTCCGGTTCAGTAACTGAACCTGTATGATCCCTTTGAGAGATCGTATTACTCATATGCCCTTATATGCACACTAGCGCGCCGGTGTATAGACCTTGATTAGGTCATCAACCTATTGGTCTGCCAAATGTACATACTTGGACATATAGCAACACATCTGTCTCCGGTCAGAGGATGCGTGCCTATATTATGACAGCATATGATATAGGACTTTGGTTATCTCGATCTCGTTAAGTCAACTCTTTGACCTAACTAATCTGACACCTCTGAATCTCTATTCCTATGCAGAGGACCTGCATCAAGAGGTCGGTCAGATATCAGCCTTCAGAGATAAGGATTGCCATCTCCTACTCAGGCTGGAGATCATCTCTTAACAATCATTTGACGGTGCTTGATGAGTCCTCAATCTAACTCTTTAGATATTCATCGAAGCACCAGCCTCTATGATTCAATAGTTGAATCAACAGCTGTATGATTATTAAGATGGCCATGGTACATAACCCTAATTGTACTAAGGGACCTATTATACAAATTATTCATTCTTCATTTCAGATCAGGGAATGATATGTGCAATAACATTTATTGCATAATGGCTCGCTGTGGGCTCGCATTTCCAACAAGATAATGACTGGGTACATCTCATGCTCACCTGCAAGGAATCTATACAACGACGAAGGAAGTGGCTTCAGCTCTGGACAACTGGGTGCTGGCAAATCTAGCTTCGAAAGAAGTTGCGTGTATGCTGCCAAATCTGCTTGGGAGAATGAGAGCGTACTCTCGCAAACTGGGTCTGAAGAAGGCTGCTCAACTGAACTGTCTCTGATCTGCTCGGCATCTACCTCCTTCTCAGCTGTAGGCTCAGTGGAAATCAGGTCTGGCTTGTAATCATCACAATCTTCCCACTTAGACTCTGACTCCGAGGGATCTGCATCACACAAGGTGGCATCAGTACCACCATCATCACAAAAATCCGTATAGCGGTCGAGAACCTGCTCTGCTGCCTCTAAAGTGTCCTGAACCAAGAATGTGCTCTCCAAGCTCTCCTCTGCTATCATCTCTGCATCAGCGGTATCTGAAAATGAGAGGATGGCCTGTGCTGCTGGGTCTGCCCAAACTGCCTCATCGTCTGTGATCGCAAAGTCACAGTCCTGGTGGATGTCTAGACCTGCATCTGTCAGCTGCTCTGTATCTGAAGTGGTCTCTGAGCATGATCTCTCTCTGGCTCTGTTGTCCTCGATCGTCTCTATTTGTACACTTTCGCCCTCAATACGAAAGTATACCTTCCCGCTATCATGATCAGTCACCGCCTTGGCTGTGGCCAAGAACGGACGACCTAGAATGATGGGGGTATCAGTCACTGAATCAGGGATCTCCATGTCCAACACTACGAAGTCCACGGGGAATTGCAGACCCTGAATAGTGACGACAACGTCTCGCAGCAACCCCTTCGGCCTCTTGACAGATCTATCAGCAAACTGAAGGACTGTCCTGCTCTGTCTAAGAGTTCCCAACTCGAAGCGGTCGAGAAGGGCTGCCGGAAGGAGGTTGATCGACGATCTGCTATCCAATAGAGTACGGTCGAACCTCTGCTCACTGATATGACATCTGACATAAGGGGCTCCGGAATCTGGCCTCTTGGCTGACAGACGGTTCTGGATCGCGAAACACGTGGCTTTCGTCAGCACATGGATCTCAGAGTGGTGGTTCCTCCTCTTCCTCCTGACTGTGGTCCTGTCTCTCAACGAACGCTGAAGAAGGGGAATGTGCTGCAAAGCCTCCTGAAGAGTCAGCTGTATGTGGAAACGATCTATCATCTGCTGGCTGAACTCTTCCTGATCTCTCCTTTTTGGATTTTCTGTTTTCTTCCCCTTCCCCATATGAAGGGCTCTAGGGAAGGGGATCACTGGGTCCTTCTCAGATGAAGGACTAGAAAAGGGTCTAGGCGGTTCGACGATCGGATCCACACATACATCATGCACCACAGTGGGACCAGAAGAAAATAAACCCTTTCCTTTATTCACAGAACTGTTCCGAGATACAGGTGCAGAAGAAGGAAAAACAACATGTCTCTCAGAAGTATGGGTGGCCTCAGTACCACCATCAGCTGGCTCGGTTGTAAGACTCGCGGCCTCAGTACCGCGCTCTGGCTCGGCATCGTGGGTGGCCTCAGTACCACCTCCTTGAACTGGTGAAACGGCGGCCTCAGTACCGCCGGTGGAATCAGCATCCTTGGTGGCATCAGTACCACCGTCATCATCCTCCTCGTCGGGCGCTCTAGGTGGATCCTCATGATGTAGCTCAGACGAGGCACTGCCTGCTGGCATCCTACCGCTCCTAAGTGTGACAAAATCAGTATCAAATAGATATCCAGTCATATCACCAAATGCATCACTAGGAGTGGTATACTCAGTACAAATTACCTGCTCAGATTTCCGCTTCAGGTTGTTGGGGTTCGGCTCGATCTGGGCAGGGATGGCGGCCTTCCCTCTCACGATGTCCCGCATCTCCTGGCGGAACTCGTCCATCTCCCGTCTGAAAGTAGCCTGTTGATCCGTGAGGAGGCGGGCTATGTCGTCCAAAACAGGGTTCTCATGGGAACCCGACGGGTAGCCTCTCTGGTAGTGAGGTTGCTGGACCTGCTGCTGCTGTGGCTGAGAAGGGTATGAGTGATGCTGCTGCTGCTGCTGGTGAGGCTGCTCACGCCTCCAAGACTGTCCCTGTTGGTAGGGACGAGGACCGTAGGACGACTGCTGCTGCTGCTGTGGTGGGTACACTGGGGGCTGTTGCTGCTGGTGCTCTCTCTGATGGCTGTACTGGCCACCCTGTCCTGACGGCTGCTGCTGGGGCTGGGTACCTCCGTTCCCCCATCGGAATCCGGGATGGTCTCGTCGGATACCGAGTTGAGGGCGGTCATACCAAATCCCGTTGACATCCATCAACGGCTCTGCATCGTACAGGGCTGGCGGGAGTACTGCCAGAGGCTGATCAGGCTCGTATACCACCATCTGCAAGTCTGGAGATGGTGGTGACTGGTAAGTGGGTTGTGGTTGCTGGTACAGCTCCGCCTGTATAAGGTGAACCTGTCTAGGCTGCTGGTGTGAGCTGGAGCGCTGGAACGAGTTGCTGCTGCTGTCGTGATCGCCTCGCAACTGAAGACGGGGCTGGGAAGCCGTCTGTGCCTCCTGGAGACACATGAGCTGGGTCTTCATGTCGCTCAGAGTCTGTGCCATCTGCTCCATCTGAGTGATGCCCTGGCATTGCTTCTTCTCAATCAGCTCCATCTGATCCAACTTCTCGCTAATAATGCCCATGTCCGCAGCTGTGGACTCTGCCTGTGCTGCTGCTACTGCGGACGAACTGGAAGGACCGGCGTCGACCCATGCTATCCTCTAGTACTGCATGGGTCCTGGCTGCTGGGGTCTGCCCTGAGTGTACAACCTGGTCTGGGACATCACCATGTAGTTCTCGGCCATCTCCTCGTAGATGGCCCAGACCTAGTCGTGATCCTTGGCGAAATAAGACCCGCCACAAGAAGCGTTCACCAAGACCTGAAGCTCTGGTGTCAGCTCGCTGAAGAAGCTCTGAACAAGGTTCGGCTTGGAAATGTTGTGGTGCGGGCATCTGTCGGTCAGCTCTCGAAACCTCTCCCATGCCTCATGGAACTGCTCGTTGGGGAGCATGGAGAAGTTGCTGATCAGGGCTCTCGCTGCATTGGTCTGCCCAAGTGGATAGTACTTATGCAAGTACTCGGTGCGGAGCTGCTCCCAAGTGTAAACAAACTTCCCCAGATGCTTCAGCCAGGTGGCTGCACTGTCTGCCAAGGAAAAGGGGAAAGCAATCATCCGAATCGTGTCCTGGTCCACCTGACGATCGTGGACAGTACTGCAAATCATCTCAAAATCCTGCAGGTGGAGATGAGGCTCCTCAGTAACCAAACCGTGAAACTGGGGAAGGAGCTATAAGGTGTTCGGGGGGAACTTGAAGTCCCCCACGATGGCTGGAAGCACCACCCAACGGTGCGTCAAAGTCGATCCGGGATTGTGGTTATCCCGCATCAGTCTCGGTGGTCCTGCTCCGCCTCTTGTTGCGGCTGCGGCTGCTGTGACGGCTGCTGCATCGTCGGGTCCTCTTCCTCCGCGGTTCTCGCGGTTGGCTCTCATCTGCTCAAGCTCTCTCCTCATATCCATCATGAATGCCCCCTGATCCCTCAACTGCTGCTGCACTGACTCCAGAGAGGCGATCAGGGTGGAGTTGATCTAACCTTGGTCCAAAACGAAATGCTGCTCTCCTCGTGGACCTCCGGTGCGATCATCAGAACTACCGACCATCGTCTCTGAAAAATCAAAACAACCGAACTCAGGTGCCGATAAATCATCTGTCTGTCTCTCCTCTGGCACTGGCATCTCTAAATCAGAAGAAGAAGGGTGGTCGAGGGGGAACAGGGCGGAGTCATACTCGGGTCCGGAGAGCGGGTCTGAGCTCCCACTAACCGACCTAGATGAATGGACAGGAGTGCTAAAAAGCGGTGCAACCAGAGGCTGCCTAAGAGACCTCCTGGCCATCATCGTGATCTGGCGAGTAAGGCGGATGAGATCTGGAAAAACTATGATCGAAAGCAAACCCCCAGTTCACCAACGCAACGCGAGCTGAAGACCGTAAAGGCTCGGTCAAATTATCTTGTCAAATTTTATTTTGGTGAACAATCAAAATATCAGAGCGATTACGTGACCTGTTGGGATACCCGATACTCTCTCAACCGACTGTCCCACACAGAAGAGTCGGTAATCAGTCGAGATGAGCACCGGAGGGCTTTACCTAGTGTACGGGTCACTCTCTCGCACAATCAAACCAAGCAATGAGGGGGTTGCTCTCCCCAAGACAAATTTTTAGGTGAGGTGTCTTTTAGGGTCGATAGTTTTAGCAGTCCCAATTTTATGGTTTTTCTTTTTTAAATTTTTTAATGCAAGCTAAATCGCCTAACGAATTTTTCGGTTCTCCTGGTTATTAAGTCAAAAACAGGGGGAGAAGACGAAAAAGCCGATGCACGATAAATCAATGATGCATGCAGAGATAGAAATGCGTACCAGACTCCAGCAGTCTACATGCAAGATGATCCGCGCAGAAATGTAAAGACTGAAAAGAAACTACCTATATGGTGCAGCGGTGAAAACCGAGTCCTAAACAGGCAATTTCTACTCGACAGAACCGTCTAGCTGATCATTCGCCCTCGATCCAAAGAGTTCGGTCTAGACCCACCCCTCCTCGTCTCGACAGGTCGAGTTCAGGAGTAGCGCTTGACGGGGCAGGCTCGCGGCGCGTAGGCTCTCAGGAAAGCGACTCAGCTATTTTTATTAATGAATTATTAGTAGGTCCAATTACGATCTATAGGTACAGGTAAGCAGTTAAGTGTGGGGATCCTACTAATTACGGCACAGTCAAGCAGAAAATCCTAAGTCTAGGGGCTCGAGAAAAACCGCGTAAAACCGTAAAAGGCAGCGAAAAATCTAAAGCCGCGAAAAAGCTGCGAAAAATCTAAGCTAGCTAAAAGGGTCCCCCGAGCACACCGGTGCTCGGCGAAACAGACCCAAAAGTCCAAGTCTCTGAGTACCTGTATTATTACAACAGTTCAAATATGCGGGAAATAAAACTAATCTACTCCTCTCTCACTCAGCTCCTCTCTCGCTCTCTCCTGCGGCTCCGTGCAGAAGGGAGCTGCCTCCGAATCCCGCGGTTGCGCCACCTCCGCGGTCCTCGGGCCCTCGTAAGAAAGAAGACAAGTGTCAGACCAGATTATTGTAAAAAAATGTCAGAAAAAGATATCTACAGAAATCTATACAAAAAGCCGCGAAAAGAGAACCGCAGGAAAAATAAATCGACTATTAAGCTGTGCTCCCCGACAACGGCGTCATTCTGATGACACGAAAAACCCGAGAAAACGAGGTAGATCAGATATATCTCAAATGGTCGTTGCGACCTCAATCGCTCGTGTGTCAATCAAGAAAAAGAGACCACCAAAATCGAAGAAAAATCAATCAAGCACAAATAGCGGTCTTGTTATTTTATTAACCTGGTATAGCGACCAGGGTCGAACACAAGGAGCACGTGATGGCCTTACGGCCTACGAAGTAGTCAAGAAGAGAGAAGAAAATAAAATACAAGTGTCTTTGGTGGGTTTTTAATGATTTTTAATTTTTTGGATTTTTAATTTATTAAGGAAATAAGGAAAACAAATAAACAAGGCGATTCAACAATTTATTTAATGTATCAAAAATCAGTCAAAAATTCCAATAAAAATATTTTTGTGTGTTTTATGTTTTTTACTATTTTTGGTGAATTTTTGGGATTTTTCTGATTTTTATTTTATTTTCTAAAAATCAAACAATGCAAAAAAATGAAGGTATTGTCCAGTCAGGAGTAAAAGGCCAATTTAAAATGCAAAAGGGCCTATTTAGCTCCTAGAGGTAATTTTCCTATAAACTAGAAAGTTTAAGGAAAATTTGGGCGCTGGAATTGTTGTTTTTGGATTTTTAAAATAGTTACTAGAATTTTTATAAGTTTTTAGATGTTTTTCAATTTTTATGAGTTTTATATGATGAAAAATGGCCAAAATTGGCCAGAAAATCAAACACAACAAACTAAATAGTAGCTAATTTTTTTAATGATTTTTAGATAAGTTTTAATATTTTTTGTGATTTTTCAAATCAGACAGTAAAGAAAATGCGTATTTTTGAATTTTTTAAAAATAGTAAATGAATTCAAAAATGTCTCCAAAAATTAGAGAAAATTTTACACCATGGCAGGAGCCATGTATCCAATTTTCATCAAATTTGGAGTCGATTTGCTATTTTATTAAAATCAAACACAAGGGTACAGTACATAGGGACCTAAATGCAATTAAAACAAGTTCCAGGGGGTCCGGTGCAAACACGAGGCACGTGACCTGGGGCACTCAGGGACCTAATTGCAAGAAAAATAAGGTTCCTGGACTACTTAGTAACACGTACTAAAAGTCCAGGGGCCTCTGTGCAAAATACCCATGAATTTCAACACATGTTCCAAAAATCCACGCACAGGGGTATAAATGCAATTTTCTAAAAGTTTTCATTCATTAAGTAACATCCAAGAACTACAAGGGCATCAATGCAAATATCCCACAAGATCACGTGTCGAAGCACGTGTCCACAACACACAGGGGCATGAAAGCAAATACCATAAAAGACAAGGTCCACTATGCAAATTACCCTACTGAAATAAACGTTTTAAAATATTTACAGTACTAGATAGTAAATGCGAAAGCTAAAGGGGCCTAAGAGAAATTTACCCCTTATTAAGATCCAAGGGTGGGAAGCGCTCCACGTGGCTGATCGGACGGCTAAGGGTAGTGGGCGCCTCGCTCCTGTAATGCAAGCCGGATCGAACGGTCGAGGTGCAGCCACGTGCTAGATCTGACGGTCCTCGTACGCCGTGGCTAAACCCTCGGTGAATCGACGATGATGAAGCTGACACGTGGCAGATCTGACGGCTTTGAGTCACGGGTGTCCCTTCATCTGGTCGTGCGGCTCAGATCGGTCCTCAGATGGATCGAACGGTGACGAAGCTCCTCGAATGGGTGGCTAGGATTGAATCTGGAGGGAGAGGACAATCGGACGTCGGGGAAGACTCCAGGAGGAACTGGGTGCCGGCGAACTTCGCCGGGCTCGTGAAGGTGCTGGGGGTCTCCTCGCGGGTAGCTGAAGGTCGGGAAAGAAGCTCGGTGAGCTCCCGCGTCGACTGGTAGTCTCCGATGGTCCGACGGAGCTTCGAGAAGCTCAGGCGGAGCCGGCGGAGCTCGAGCTGCTGGTCCAAATGGTCCGAGCCCTCAGATGGGCTCGGATGCTCCTGCAAAATACACTAGCAGATTCGCGGGTCGAGGGCAAAGTGCCTCGACCCCGTTAGGAAGGGTGACGGTGGTCGGTGAGGCGGGGCGAGCGAACTCCGACGATGCGAAGGCGAAGGAGTTCGAATCCCAGCTCCTGTGCGAGCTGGGTTGAGTGGATGGATGGAGAAGATGCGCGGGGGAAGTGTGATCGTGAGGGTGAGGTCCGATGATCGATGCGAAGTGGGAGATGGCCGGAATCGGAGATGAACGGCGACGGCAAGATTTGGGCTAAATCGAAAATTAAAGAAACAGAGAGGGAACTAAGGCTACCTGGGCGTAGGGATTGACTGTGGGTGAGCTTAGGCAGTTCTGGGTCGTGGCCTCGCGGGTCGTCGGGGCCCGAGGCTCGAGCTCTACCTCTGGGCGGAGCACGGCGGCAAGAAGACGTCGGATCGATGGTCCAACCACCCTCACCTCTCTGCAACACCACCGATGGAGAGCTGTCACCTCAAGGAAGGTGGTGGAGGTCACGGGACTGAAAGATGGGGAGCCAAAGATGAGGAATGAAGTGGCGGAGCTCGAGAATTATATGGGTGCAGGTCCGGCTAGAAGTGATCGGGTAGGGCAATGTTGAGCGCGGATCTCGAGGCTAACGATCGGGCGAGGTTTCCGGATCATCGGAGAGTGATTAGGACCCTGGGTTTAGGTATGAGGTTGTCGGGTTTAGGCGCCAAAATAAGGGGAAGTCGGGTCGGGCGCATAATACCCGTGGGAGGTGGTCCTGGAGGGGGAGTTGACCGGGCCGTCAACATCCCCGTGGACCAATGGAAGGCTGCCATTTGGAAATGAATTAAAAAATCAATTAAAAATAGTAAATGGCAGAATTATTAAAAAGTCAAAACATGAAATACTTTTGTTTTAATTTTTTTCTATTTTTTGGTGATTTTTAATTAATTTTTCAAAATAAAATGAGGTATGTACATAATATAGCTATACATAGGTATATGTACAATATATCTTTTTAATTTTTTTTGATTTTTAATTTGTTATTTTTGTGCATTTTTATTCCCATTTTATATTTTATTTATTTATAGTATAAAATTAGGAATAAAAGGGTATTTTTATTTATTTTTATTATTTATATATAAGGGTGAAATAAATATATATGTGCATGTATTTACATGGTGTATTTACATGGTGTATTTACAAGGTATTTTTGGGTTTTTAATTTTGTTATTTTTATTTTGTTTTTGTTTTAATGGTTTTTAATTTATTTATTTACACCATAAAATATAGAATATTTACAAATTTTATGGAATTTGATTTTATTTATTCATAAGGTAGAATAAATATAGGAGTGGCTATGTACATGATGAATATCTACATGTGAATGTTTTATCTTTCTTTTTAATTTTTCCATTTTTACTTTGATTTTTATATATATAAATATATGCAAGTATTTACAAGCCCATTTTAGTCTCTTTTTGGAGGAAAATATTTTTATTATATTTACAAATATATTTACACACATGAGCCCCTATCTCCCTCTACTTTGGCTTTTATGCGGTCAGGCCCATGCTGAGCCCTCCCTTGGGTTAGGTTGCTCAATATTTATTCTAAATATTTCCATCTTTTTCTTTTTACTCTTTATTCTTTTATTTTTGCACAAAAACATGCTAATTATTAAACTTTATACAATGCATGTTTTTGATAATTATTTGTATTTACATGAATATACATGTATTTGCAAAGGTTTTTGTAGCTAAAATATAAGAATAAAGAGTGATGAATGGGTATTCATCACATACCTGAAGCGTGGTGTTATGTGGGGTTTGTTAGTGAGATGAGGGCTTGTCGGGGATGAAGGCCTGATAATTCCTCTGCTCGTGACGACGGAGGAGATCAATCGGAGCAGGGAGGGGTTCTCAAGAAGGGAGAGGGGCGTGAAGGTCAGTGATGGGTGGCGAGACTTTGGAGATGGACGAAGATCAGAGTGGATGTGTGTGTGAGTGGAATTAATTTGAAGAAAAATAGAGGAAATAAGGGTGAGGAAGGTACCTGATCAGAGAAGACAATTGGGCGGAGGAGTATCCTGTGCTGAGGTTCCATAGGAACCTCGGGGTTGTTTCACGACGAGGGCGATCACCCTCGGTGCTCAGCGGTGCCTGAAGGCACCGCGACACGATGGTCAAGTCGTGGGTCGACAAATGGGGTTCAACCATTACTGCTAGCCAATTTTGCCTCCTCCTGTCACAAGGTAGGAAGGCGACTAGGAAGAAAGCCTGTAAAAAGGTGGACAAGGGTATCAGGGTCGGCGGAGGTGGTTTTATAGGGAGGAGGTTGGACGTTACAGGAGGTGATTTGCAACGATTACCTGAGGAAGGTGGCCTAATGACGTTGATGGGCTGGTGAAGGTCACGGACGTCGAGTTTATGTGGAGGGAATGTCCAATCATGGGGAGAGAGGACGAGGCGACAACAAAAAATGGAATGGGTCGGGAGTGTTGTTATGTGAAATGGCTAGGAGAAGGGGAGACGTTGAGGAGGAAGACAAAGCCCTAGCCACTGGATCACGCGATCCATCGATTAGGATTAGAGTGTGGACGTACAATCTAGATCAGATCCTTAGGATATGATGCAACGGTGAGAGTAGAGGCATGATGGAGCAGTTGGATTTGATCCGGGTTCAGATCGCATAGTGGGAAGAGGAGCACGGGTGGACGACTGTGATGAAGATAAAGGGACGGTATGAGGGTTAGAACCGAAGGTGTGATGCGGATAAAAGAGGGTCGATGGATGGAGGAGCATCAGGTGGTTGAGGGAAAGGCGGAAGGGGATGACTAAGATCTGATCCGGGATCAGATCTGATGGCTAAGGATGAGGGCGTCAAAGAGCGGCCAGGATGGAGGCGGAGAGGGATGATCCAGCGACCAAGAATGAAGACGGGTGGTAAAGAGAGGTGTGACCATGTGGGCGGCCCAGTGGGCGCCACGTAGTTGCACCAGAAAATTCAAAAATAATAAAAAAATAAAACTCTAAAAGAAATAGTATGATGCTTAATTAGAAAAAAGTCAAAACATAAAAGTTGTAGATCTCGATGAGATCTACAAGTTTCATGTTGATCAAAAAGCCAAAAGATGTCATTTGTATAAATGTATATTTTTGATTTTAAGAGATAAAAACATTGCTTGGGGTTTTGATATTTTTATGTATTTTTTATTTTTTTAGAAGTCAAAATAAATATAGACAATATTTAATATAATTTTTAGGGATTTTAAAATATAGAAATAAAGAAAAACATTGGTAATTAAATACAATAAAATAGTGTTAATTATACGCATGTAAGTTTATTCTTAAAGATGCAGAATTATTGAATATTTTTCATGAGGTTCTTATTAATAGAGGATAAAATAGCGAATAATGATGATCCAATAGCGTTTCACAATAATCTACATCACACGGAATGGAGAGCAACTAAAAACTTGGTGTGCATATGAGGCCAACCCCCTCCCTTTTTGAACAGCTTGTGGCCTCCATTGAGCTTCACATCTATATATCTCTTGCACCCTTTGTAGATGTAACTTAGAGAACAGCTTGTCCATACCACCATCAGCAAATGGTAGCATTGATCCGAAAAGGCTCCATTGTGTGCTTCGCCCTTGCACCTCTCCATCCGACTTCACCAAAGCTACATCTTCCTTGATCTCGAGGAATGCCAAACCATCGGAACTTGCACAATTATCAAGAGAAGAAGATGTATTGGACCCCCTTTCTCTTCGATTGACTACTTCCATGAGACCCCATTTAAATTCTTATAAAGTGATTTAATGGATGTGTATGTAATCTAATGGAAAAGAAATGCAAGTTAGGATATCGTATTAATCATTAAGTCCCAGAGTGTGATCAAGACATTTAAATTTTTTTGGACATGATCATATTAAAAAATGTGTGAAACAACCTTGACAAAATCAATTGCATTTGAAAAACACTAAATAATAGATTGCATGCAAAACCATATTCTAAAATCCGATTCCATGAAATCACTTCACAGTTTACATTTTCTTAATTCACTTTGAAATACATACATTATCTAATTAAAACCTTACATTCGCTAACAAATCGCACATGTCATAAAAAATTCATCAAATTTCCTAAATAACAAGGATTATAAGTCAAAGTTCAACTAAATTTGAGGCAATCACGGAAAAAATTATCATCTCTGACCACCTCTGTGCCCATGTTTGGTTGCTTGATCTTCCTCGCCTCCATCTCGGCCATTGTGAACGCCTTGAATGAACACTCTCTCCACTTGCACGACATTATCATTGGAATCACAAAACAAATATAAAAATTCACAGTACTAAGAAAAACCATCATGTACTTTATCATCATCTCCACAACGAACCTTGTAAGGTTCCTTCAGGAAACTGGTGGGATCGAGAGTGAAAGTTAGGAAATGGGGTTGAGGTATATAAGATATAGAACAAAGGGGGAAATGAAGCGTGTTTGTATGCGGTGAGGTGCATGGAGAGGGCATAGTGGGGACGTCGGCAGGGGAGAGGGAGTGGGGGTGGGATGAGGGGAAGGAGAAAGAACCGTGAGGACCATCGGAGATAGCCTACATGATTTTGCAGAGGAAGATGAAGAGCATCCCTTCAAGGATTGTGCAGCTCCTCCATTCTAGAAAATAGGAACTTATCGACTTTTGGCTTCACCAATCTACCTGCGATTCATATGAGAAACACTCAGGGATGCTTTTCTCCCTTCATCGTGTATTGAGCAACACATGGGAAGTGACATGTTTGGAAATCCCTACCACTCTCATTGATGGAGGCAGAAGCGTTAGGACAGTGATGAAAGAAGATGCCCATGAAATCCATGTCTAACCTATGGAGAGATAGGGTCATCCTAAAAAAAGCTGGCTAGAGATCACAAAGCACAAAGCTAGAGCACTTCCAACCAAGCTCACGAAGATCCGACTAATGTTGATCTCCTTGACGAGGCTATTGGCGTGAACCTCGACATCGTATTGCATTATGGTTTACCGAGAAGAAGAGCGGTGGGATTTTGGGGGAAAAGAGAGTGTTGCAAAGAGGGAAAAGAGGGAAAAGGAATTGGGTTTTCCGAAGTGGAGGGAAAATTGCGCAAGAAAGACAAATAACAAAAAAACACCATTCCAAATATTAAATTATATCTTAAAAATTAATTGGAATCCCAACGATTAACCCGTTAGGAAACTTATTTAAAGTGACGATTGGAAAGTCGTCGCCAATAGTCATCACATTTAAGACATTTTCCTGCAATGCTTCTAGAAGTATCCACCAACCCAGGTGATAGAGGCAACCGCGATCTTGGATGACATAAAGCACACGTATAGCAACAACATCATGGTATGATACATTCTACAATAAATAATCTGGTTTGATGGAGAAGAAGCAAACCCTTGAGCACAACTATTGGGGAGTGGATTCAATCCAAACTTTAAATCAAAAAATGAGGAGCAGCTGCTACTAAACCATAATTTGATGGAACAACAACTTTGAACTATCATCAACTTTGGTTAAAAGGTCCGAACCCATCTCAAGCGACAGATGGGTGACCCTAAGGCCTTGTCTGTTTGGAGAATAAGCACTGGAGTAAGAGGTCAATTCTCTGTCTGGTGTAGTTCTCAAGAGTACAAATATTCCCATCTTCATCACAATAGTTCATCTTATTCCATCGTTATTCAAATATTTATTCCACCTTACCTACCCTTAATCCATCTTATTCTCCTTATTCCTATATTTCCAGCCGAACAGAGAATAGACCCTTATTCTCCTTACTGCACATCCTTATTCCTACTTATTCCAAACCGAGCGCCCTCTAAGGAGCACTACTACTAGCTTCTATGTGTTGAGTACATGAACCCTAATCTCCCTTACAAGAGTTTAGGACACTCTTCACAATCTCAATCATAAAAAGGATGGATGAGTACAATACATAGAGGAATTGGTAAATGATCTCTCATCTGAAGATCAGTTTACCCATATAATAATATGTTTAACTCAACAAGAAGATAAAGTGATGATTGAGATATACCCATCATTTTTAGTCAATCAATTTGATGGATAAAGTAGGAATAAATATAGCAGACAACAATATAATAGATGAGTAATTAAGACACGATCACTTTATTTAGTGATAATTTGTTTTCATATAAAAAATGATGATGCCTTCTCTCACTATAAGTAGGGTCGACTACATGGATTATTGCTCAAATCCATGTTGAACGATTCCATTATTTTTTATGTTGAATGTCGACTACCTAAAGGCAACCTCTACAAGGGGGATTTGAACCATGATCTTTTTGGTAATAGACACATTCAATTACCACTATACCATTTAAGTGGACACCCTGCTCAGATAACATGCTTTTATTTCAGAATAAAGGTATATTACCGTACATCGAAATAAGATCTGAATGTATAAACTTAGAAAAAAGTTGTTTCGTGATTAAGTACTATCGCAGAAAAATGGGAAGAGCAGTTGTGGCTCCCCATCCGCTGGCTCAGCCATGGCGTGACGTTGAAGGCAAAGAATTCGAACCCTCGATGAGATGTAGCGCGAGAGATCTCTCCATATCAATTTGTTCCCACATGAAATCATGCAGATCACAAGGGGAACCGGAACTGACATCATCAATCAGTCGGTCCAATTGTCTTCTTTGCGAACATGCCCACATGGGTCGCCATGATTTTCTCTCTATGTCAAACAACCAGCAGCTACCACCATCAGCTGGGTGGGCAAGAGGACAGATAGAAAGCACATTCTCATCAGATAAATACATACATACCTTAGTCCACGTGGACATGGATTTCGTCGCTTTCAAGCGATTCAAAGCGTGGATTAGGGAGCCGTTGCTCACGACTCCTTACCCTTCAAAAAAAAAGATAGATCCCCTAGTGGAAAGCTGACTTTAGATGTGAGGCGTTCTTGTTCTTTGTCTCTGAGGCAAGTAAAATAATCATGGATGCCAATTATGCATCGAGAAAAGGACATAAAACAGATAGACTGCTGGAATTGGTTCCAGAGATACTTCATCCTGACGCAGAATTCTTAAGAATGGGATTTGCAGATTATCGCCTGCATTTACAATGTTATATTTTCGTCTACAATGAATGATATACGAGAAAAAAGTTTGAATAGCTAAAAACACAGCTACCTGAGTCTGCAGCCTGCCCCGATCGTCGCCGCCGTTGGGTTCCGTTCACCTTCCCGAGTTGCGACCGGATATGGTGGGGGAGGTGACATGTAACAAAGGATTGCACGATTGAACATAGGTGTCTGCATGGATTTTTCACCAGCACTTTAATTCTCAACATGATAGCGAGTCACATGCATGTTCGAAATAGTTTTTATTAATTCAATAGCAACGAATAGACAAAAGCAAAGGACCACAAGTGCGCTCGTTTGATTACGTGCTCGTTGCCATTCGTAAATCATGGCTTTCGTGACCTGCATCTCTCCTTTTATCTACTACGCAGCTTATTCGGGCAAAGAAGCTGTTGGGTTCGGAAAGCCACAGTTGGGCAGGGACCTGGAGTATCAATGCAAAGTGTTGTGAGTTGCCAAAGCAAACAAGCACAAAACAAATAGGCAAACACATGCTCACTCGGATTGACGAAGTTTACCCTTAACTGGACTATCTCTTCCGACGGCAGTGTCGGTTTCACCATATGAGGAGAAGAGAAAATACATAGAACCATATTTCTAGAGAATTTATATAATTTACCATTAACTACGGTGAGACCTCCATTCGTTACGATGGGCTTCGCTTGACCTTTTCGTGGAGAGTGTAAAAAAAAATTCTACAACTGGGTTTAGCAGAAAAGATTATAAGGAATCAAAGCATATCAACAAGAAGAAAAATCTGCATCTTTATTGATTCAGTATACTTTGTTTGAGATTCGATTCGAAACTGATGAGTTAAACTCGATTTAGATTGTTCTTACCCTCAGTGAATGTTCGTTTGAGGAATAAGGATGGATATCCATCGTTATTCTAATGAGACACGATCCGATATCATATTCGCTCTGATACCAGTTCATGGGGCACATCTCGGTATCGTCTCCTCTTGGATACCGGATGCGCCTTCGGATACGAGCTCCCCTGGATACATAAGCGAATGCACAATCGACCACCATCACGGAAGCACGTGAAGAAAAGAACAATTGGATATAACGGCGTTCGGTCTCGCGACCACCAGAGAAGAAAGATCATTATAGAAAAACGAGTACAACTCTCTACGTTCCCTCACTCTCTTCCCTCTCTCCCCTTTCTCTAGGGGTTACATTGTTCTTATGATGGTATAAAGACAATGCCTCTCATCCCCTCTACATATAGCCCAATTACAAATACATAGTCCTATTCCTAATAGAACTATAAATAGAATACAACTCAACTACTATTAGGATTAGGAGTCTCATCCCATTAGGATTCTTAATCGTAATGACTCCAATCCTAACAGTCTTTCCCTTGAGTTGAATTCCATTACGATCTCGTAATCGTCTTGAGTCTACATTGGGCCATCATCGCCATCCGCAAGTCTCGTTAGCAAGAACTCACTACCTCTGGGTGACGCACATGTCGCTGGGTGCCCGCAACATGCCACCTTGCACGATCTCCTGCAAGCTGCCGTTAGTAGTACTCTTCGACGCCCCTGGTCGATTTCTCCAAGAGACCACAATATCACAGCTTCTGAGGATTGTGCATTTGTTTCATCACGTCGTCTCATCGATGTTGAACCTTGTTCTGATCTACCGCATCATATTCGTTCAACAACGTTGAACCCAGTTCTGATACCAGTTGATGGGAACACGACCCCTCGATATCGTCTCCTCTCATATATTGGTTGTTGCATACGAACCCCTCGGATACAGAAGCGAATGCTCAATCGACCACCACCACGGAAGCACGTGAAGAAAAGACAACCAGATATAATGGTGGTCGGTCACCTCTCATAACCACTGGAGAAGAAAGATCACTATAAGAAGATGAGTACAACTCTCTCTATTCCATTACTCTCTTACCTCTCTCTTTCTCTCTTCTTTCTCTCTTTTCTCTTGTGGTATTCCCTCTTGTTGTGGTATAGAGGCAATGCCTCCACCCCCTCTCTATATAGTCCAAATACAACCACATGGTCTTATTCTCAATAGGACTATAAATAGAATATAACTCAATAAATATTAGGATTAGGAGTCCAATCCTATTAGGATTCCTAATCCTAATTTTACTTATAATATCTCACTTGAGTTCAATTCCATCACGATTTCTTCATCGTATTGAGTCCGCATTGGGCCATCCTCGTCATTTGCAGATCTCGTTAGCATGATCTCACCAACTCTAGGTGATGCACCCGTCACTGAACGCCCTTGGCATGCCGTCTCTTGGGCTCTCGCACAACTTAGCATTATGTCTCATGACGCGATACCAAAAATCTCTCATGACTAGATATTGTTCCAACATCCTCTAGTAAAGTGAATCACACTCGCTTCTCCTTTTTGCGTTCTTCTGCAGAAGAGATGCCAATAACATATCGCTCTCTCATGATACTGCTCGTCTTGGGAAGAACTGTAGCTCCATCACCTATCATGTCCCTTCACTCAATCTTATACACCTTGTTCGGCATCCTCATCCTACGCATTACCACGCGTGCTCCCTTACTCGCTCTTAGAACTACCCTTCAATGGTGACTCGATGTCCTCGTGACTCAATTGTTCCTAGTGAAATGCACTGATCCAATCCCCAGGATGTGATGAACCTCTCCACCTCCAATCTTTACCATACCATCATTGCATGCCTGATATGTACTAAACTGCTCTCTGGATGAGCACATGTGATATGAACATGTCGAGTCCATAAGTTATCTTGAATCTGCCTTCATCTCCCTAGAGCATGCTAGCAAGTCTCCCTCGCCGACTGCAGTAGAATCCTCTTGGTCGGATTCAGAATCACCAACCTTCTTCTTCTGTTTCTCTTTCTCACGTTTTGAACAATCAGTTATCTTGTGACCCTCCTTGTCACAATAGAAATATCTGATCGGACTTCGTGACTTGGATCGAGCACTGAATCATATCTCCCTTGATCTTTAACATCTACCCTCGATTTCCAGCACATGACCTTCATCATTCGTTGCCTCATCTGTCGACCTCTGTCGAGACTCATTTATAAGCAATAAAGCAACTCTCTCATCCAATGTGATGGTCTCCTTGACATAGAGTAATGTCGTCACAATATGATCGTCGGAAGATGGAAGGGAACTCAACAAGATCAATGCCTTATACTCCTCTTATACTTCTCCTTGAAGAGAGATTCTCTTTTCGTATTCTTCTCCTAAAGTGAGCACGCCTGTCAGAATCTTGTTGAATTCATTCAAGTGTACTTCGAGCTTTGTCTCATCGGTCATATTTAGACCATAGAGCTTCTTCTTCATTAATAGCCGACGCATCAAAGATTTATGCTTGTACCGTCCCTCGAGCTTCGTCCAAACCTCTGTTGGATCTTCCAGGCTGATGATTTCACGGAGAGTGTTGTCTACCAAGAACAATTGTATTGTACTGTCAATGAGATCTCTCATCTCCTTCCACTCTTCATCTTTCATCTTTTATGGCTTCTTCTTTATACTAGAGATCTTTCATAAGTCCTTCTCGTGTGAGTATATTCTTCACCCGTTATTTCCATAAGCTGGACTCATTCTTCTCGTTGAAGGGTTCCATGGAGAATGATGCACCCCTTGATAAAAGTTGCAACGTTGCTTCCCTATCGTACCTCCTTATACGATCTGAAAAATCAAAGCAGAACCCTCCCGATCTGAACCATACAACCCATCCGAAGTACGCAAAAACTCTTATCTGGACTCTTGGATCACCTCAATTGGACTTCGGATACTCCCGATCTCAACGATTCACTGTAACAGTTGGATCTTAACCGCCTCTGAAGAAAGCACACATGTTGTTTTGTGTCATCTCCTCGACGTAAAATCTTGCTCTGATCTGTTGCATCATTTTCCTTTAAGAACGTTGAACCCGACTTTAATACCAGTTGATGGGAACACAACACGTCGATATCATCTCCTCTCGGATACTGATTGTTGCATATTATCCCCTCGGATACAGAAGCAGATGCACAATCGACCACAATCACGGAAGCACGTGAAGAAAAAATAACTAGATATAACGGTGGTCAGTCACCTTTCACGCCCACCGGAGAAGAATGATCACTATAAGAAGATGAGTACAACTCTCTATTTTCCCTCGCTCTCTTGCCTCTCTCTCTCTTTCTTTCTTCTCTCTCTCTCTCTCTCTTGTCTCTTGTGGTATTCCCTCTTATTTTGGCATAAAGGAAATGCCTCCACACCTTCTTTACGTAGCCTAAATACAAACCCATAGTCCTATTCTCAATAGGACTATAAATAGAATACAAATCAATAGCTATTGGGATTAGGAGTCCAATTCCATTAGGATTCCTAATACTAATTTGACTCTAATTCTAACATATTCCTCCAATTTTATATCCCTCAAAAGAGGATCAGCATTTTGATTGTGAAGTCAAGCTGGGGGATAAGGTTTCCCTCATTATCTCTCTGTCATCTACTTCTCTCGTCAACAAAATATATAAATAACTACCCCTTATCTAACATAACATTTGCATCCCTCATCATCGTCTCCTTCTTATCAACAAAGTATAGAAAATAGCTACCACTTATCCCTCCTTGTATCTCACTAGTATCTTTCTCTCTTACCAAACAAAAAATAACAAAATATCACATCTTATTCCTTCTTCACATCTTATTCCTTCTTATCCTTTCCCTCCAACCAAACAAAAATATTCTCTCCTTATCCCTTTCCCTTTTCCTACTGAAACACCACACACACACACCATGGCCACTATCTCGTATCTTCGCGTGGGTTACGATAAATGACGAATCTAATAGGGTATGAAATTTCCCTAGTGTCCTAATTATTGGATACATGCCATGTTTTAGAAGATCACACTTTGGTTGCAGAAGTATGTGTTTAAGAAATGGAGACATATCTTGGATATCACTTTTAAAATAACATTATATTGGATGGGCAATATTTGAGTATAGTCTCTGCGCAAGTGGCGTAGCCTCGTTATCTAATTGAAAAATGAAAAGAAACGAGGGAGAGGATGATATCAACTATCAATACTGCTGCTATTGGGTTGGCAGAAAGAATGGGAGCAGTTGGGGGCTGATATATTAGATGGAATGCTCAACTTGAATCACACCTTGAATGGTTCCAACATGCTCTCCTATTAAATGGAGAATATTCTTAAACTATTATTTAGTTCCATGGCAGCAGCTACCTCGCCAATTCGAAGTAAATCGAGAAGAATGTGTCGATTTTGACATATTAACCACATTGCAAAAAAGCATCGGCAAGAATAACCTTCCCAAATCTCATGCCAGTGGAAAATGACCGGCTCCCCCAAACGTCCTTTTTTTCACCTGTAGGATTCGAACACTGGTCCTTTAAAGTGGGAATCACTGCTTCTACGACCAGACCATTAGAGAGGTTCTCCTCCAAACGTCGTTGCTTTCTACTCTCTTCACACACCAATTTTCCAAGATATCATCAAAACGTAAAAATGAAAAAAAAATCTGCATGCTATTTTAGGACAACTGAAAGATCTAATCAAGCAGCTCCCTCATCCATTTAAATAACATGCAAAGATGGAATGGAGGTCTACAGCGTGGCCTTCTGCCTTCTGCACTGGAAAAGATATCATCTGACAGCTGCGTTTTAATTAAATATCAGTACAATTTACAGAGTAGCGACCTGTTTGTTTGGCGAATTTGTTGTTCGATCTGATATTTCAGCTGCATGACTCCTACAATATAGCCAAATAACTATACTTATGTTCTAAATCCTCCAACATTTTTGTCACCAAGCCCCTGCAAAACCCAACAATTACAAGACGTATAAACACAAAAATACTTAACATAAATAACACAGACGAACGTAGACATGTATCCGTGCCCCGATTCCCATACATTATATTTTCCTTCTTTCGAAAATGCAAAAAAAAGTAAAAGTAAAAACAAGAGGGGGAGAAAAACAAACAAAAAGATGTGATTTATTTCTTTTCTCGCGTCACCCGATCCGGTTGATGAGAGCGAGTGAGATACTGGTGACCCTCATGACGACCCCGACGCGCCTCCCGACGGCGGCCTTGAGGGCGCCGTCGGCCCGGATGTCCTCGTCGAAGGCGTCGAGGCAAGTGGTGAGGTCCGTGAGGGCAGCGCTGGCCCACGTCTGGACGTTGCTTAGGGAGAACGGAAAGCGCGGGCCGTCCCGCCGCCCCATGTTCCGCATCTGCTGGAGAGACTGTCGGATCTGGTCGACGGAGTCGGAGATGGTCTCCCTGCAGTCAGAGAGGGCGGGGGAGGACGGTGAAGAGGAGTTGAGGGCGTGGACGAAGGCGGCGGCGGCGCGGGCGTGGCGGAAGGTGACGAGGAGGGAGGAGAATGCGAGGCGGCGGGGGCTGCGGAGGGAGGAGGAGGGGAAGGGGGCGAGGGTGCGGAGGCAGAGGGTCGGGTAGAGGGTGGCGGAGCAGGAGCTCCGGAGGAAGGTGGAAGTCGGGATTCGGAGGGGAAGCGCGGAGGTGGTGGCGGAGGTTAGGAGTAGGAGGAGGAGGGTAAGAATGAGAGGTGTCGGCGGCGGCATTGCTGTGGAGTTTGGAAGTGATGCGCTGGGAAATATTGAACGGGGGGTGTTAAATATTCTGAGGGAAGACAAGGAGCATTTCACGTGTCGGGTCACGTTCCATCACGTGATAGGCCGGTTGTGTGATCTACCTATTCAGGCTATTCTCTATGCTGCTGCTGGTACCATTTTCGTCTGATTAATTTGACCCAGAGTGTGTGTTTCTTGTTGCCAACTATGGTATATTTTAAATTACTTTAATCGAAGTATAATTACTTTTGTTATATTAAAAGAAAATGTCGAATTCAAATTTTATAATAAATTTAAAAAAGTCCACGAACCTTATAATGACTAAGGATATTCGCATTGAAATTCAAGAAACACAAAAACTATTACAGAGAGATTGGTGGGAGACGGGCAACAAGCTGTGCCGCCAATGAGGGTCTGATCCGCTGATTATATAGTCAGCATCTGGCCTCAACTAAAGACATGAGAAGTCGTGGTCTGCTATCAGAGAGTCAACCAGTCTTGATGGTGCGCCTCATTCTCGGATGTCTGAGTCCTTCGATCTGAACCTCTGACTGCGGGTGCAATAATCGGCTTACTGGAAATGAAGGGAGCCCTTTTGAATGGCAAATTCAATTCTTCGAAATACAACATCTATAGATCTGGGAATCATGACATTGTTGTGCATAATTCTTTGGACTCTTTTGAGAAGTTGTACTGCTTCAGTAGCCAAAAATCCGAAAGTGTCAAAACCAAAAAGAATGAATACATATTGATTGTCAATACATGCCTTCTCATGCTTAGCAACTTTAGCTGAGGCAACTTTCTGTGCAGCGTGTCCCGCAATAAAATCACTTCTTATCGGACTCCTTATAAATAAACAGATCAAAATCATATTGAGATAAATACTATAGATCAGGTATGACATTGAAATCGGGTATATAATTCATGACTTTTTTTGTATTTTACTCTTCAGATTAATAATCACAATCCATAAGCTTAGGGATAGAGGTGGGTATATCATACCCAAATTGTAGCATCTTACGAGTAAACGCGTAACCAAATACACTCATTTGATTATCAACATAAATGCAAATTCTCACATACGGATACGAAAATAAGTGTTATGATTTGGCCTTATATGGTATAAAATGTGAATGCATATATGAAGGATATGATAGATACAAAAACTGCGTTACTATATCCTTCAAATTAAGATGGATAGGATATTAGTAGAGTATGAAATATGGAAGGAGTATGAATAACATTTATATTGAAATTTCCATAAAAATATCATTCACTTTTGATGACAAAATGGAGGGGAGAATACATATAATTGTTGATGTTGCATAGAGATAGATTAAGAAAGTTAGAGAGTTAGAGAGGAGGGGAAGTAGTTAAGGTTTTAAAAAATCAAATCGGACATCAAATTGCGCAGGTATCGATTTATTATTTTTATTGTCGGATCAATGGGATTGACCAGCCGAATCGGTGATGATGTCAATAGTTTATAAAAATCATAAAATACTGAGCAGTTGTATTGATGGTTTGGTTCATATGATCCAATCGGTCGAGCCAAATGCGACAGGTGTATCGTACAAATAAATATGAAAAATAATACAGTATATCTTTAAAGGCTTCAAACACTAGGGTCCTTCCAAGTTTTTCCAATAATATTTATATCCCTATATTTTTACAATCACCTTTATGCCCGTATATTTTTACAAAATGTAATAGTAGTTTCCTTTTATTAGTACAATTATGCTCCTATATCATACCAACATAAGGATAATATTGTTACTTTTATTAAGAATATATCAGCACAAGTTAAAAAGTTAGGGCTATAAATGTTATGAGAAATACTCAAAAGGGCATAATAACATATTTTGTAAAATTTATATAATCACATATATGTGATGTATAAAATTAATAAATTTAAAATTATTTACACTCTTATTCAAGACTAGTGTTGCTAATTTGCATCTTCTCATTGCATGACTATGATAACGCTTTCTTCGTTTATTATTGTTGGAAGTAGACAACCTTATGCACGATATGGGAAGAGAGAAGTAATGGTCATATTGTGGGAAGGGAGAGACGATAATGGGCCATTTGCACATGTGAAAGGAGAAGAGATAAAGGAGTAATATATAGTGTGGGTTAGAACGCGACCAGATTACGAATAGTTTTTAAAAGTTTGCATTTTTAATAAAAATTTTAGAAATTTTATTTGTTAAACAATGGATGGTTGAACCGATTATTTGGTTCAATTGGTTCAACTGAGTTTAAGTGACCCAACAGATTCTGACTGATTTTTATTTTCTGAATAAAAAGTGGGTGTTTGGATCGTTCATCCTTGGGTTCTTGGTTTAACCAGTCGATTCGGTTCAGTTTATAAAACCTTGGAAGTAGTAGCTTAACTTTTGGGATATGGTCTCAACCATATTTCCAACTTTTTTCCGCCATTACTTTTATTGCAATATGTAATTTTGGAATTCCAATTGATTGGGATTTCAATATCAATTAAATTGGAGTTATTAACACATATTTCCTCTCACTAAAGACTTAAAAATCCTTTACTTTTCCCAATCTTCATGACACTTTTTTCTCTCCTATTTTCTTGTGCAAAGAGAGATAGATGGGAGGAGAGAGATTAAACATACAAATCCAATTTAAGATATCTGTCGGATTCGTTAGGTAGTAAGTATAAGTAATGATCTTAAATTGAAATAAAACCTTTAAAGGTATATGTCAAACCTATAGTTATTTTGTGCTATCTCATATTGACCCACAATAAAAGTATTCTTTTAAAGCATAATCAGTAGATAATGGTTGGTGTTTATGTGAAGCTATATGACCTTTTCATAATGGTTGGTGTTTATGTGAAGTTATATGACCTTTTGGCTTTTGCCCGAAATTATTGCTCGAGTTTTAGAATCTAGACAAAACATGTATATATATATAGCAACCTACGTTTTATTTTTGAGGTTTTCCGTGAAATCAATAAATAGGGTAGAATGTCTCTAACTCACGTATAAAACCCATTCCAATTAGGGCTATGCAGGTATCCAACCCGTTTAAACGTGTTCCGCTCCGATCCATTATTATTAGATCATAGATTGACCCGATCCATTCCAATGGGTATCCGAATCTAATAGATACTCGGAATATTTGGATGGATCATGGATATCCATGGGTACCCGTAGAATCTATTCCGACATAGTTTGACCTCAATTTGTTCTACATCAATCGTTTCGACAAAACCTTCATCGGTGATGACGGAGTTCCTCGTCGAACTCTGACCAAGATCGAGGAAGAGAGGTGAAATTATTTCATCCCAAATTTGACGACCGCGCCATCGAAGGTACAATTCAATTGAGGTCAATCAGCATCGTTTCGTCATCAATTCATCCATAATTTGTTATTATTGTATGTGGATTCATCTCGAGGTGCTATATTTGATTTTTTTTATTTTACTTTCATTCCAGTTTTTTAGATTATTTTCAATTATTTGTATACCACAAAGATTTTCTCGATTTCACTAATTTGCCAATTCATTCAAATTTCTAGTATTGATTTGAATGACTTGTCGATTTCAATGATTTGCTATTCCAAAGATTTGTCTATTTCAATTATTTGCATAATCCAAAAATGTGTGACTTTTCAAAGTTTTGTTGATTTTAATGATTTGCCGATTCATTTGAATTTTTAGTATTGATTTTAAAGATTTGTCGATTTCAATGATTTGCACATTCCAAAAATTTTATGAATTCAATAATTTACATACAAATTTGTTGATTTCAATGATTTACCGATTTTATTCAAGTTTTTAGGAAGAGTTTGCCTAGGGAAGGATGGAATATGACTGGATATCGCCCTGGGGAGGCGCAACAACGACCTTCTCCTGGTAGTCGCCTTAGAGGTCCGGCGATGGGAGGCTTCGAGGCTCTACTGCACGGGAGGTAGGTTGCATGAACCTAGAGGCTTTGTGGATCATGCTTAAGAGGGGCTCTTTGGCAGTGAGGGCTCGTTGTCACTGAGATGCTCCCTACATCTCTCTTTATCATCCTAAATCGGAGAACGACAGATGGGTTTAGAAGAGGCCGAAGGTGGAGCTTTATAGGAGGAGGGTGGGTGGTGGTTATGCAGGCGAGGGGTCGACCTTGTAACGATTAGAGAAGGGGAGCGGGGTGCGGCGGCCGTTAAATAGAAGCAGAGGAGAAACAACTGGGGAGGGGCATTGCAGTTTTGGGGGAGACGAAGGAAGGACACGTGCTAGGCACGTGACCCGAGGGTAGGGATGAGAATTGGGTAGGCCGGCCCGGCCCAGCCCGGTGCTCGGCCAGATAAAGCCCGAGCCCGGCCCGAGCCCGAATGATAAATGGGCGGGCTTGGGCTTGATTTTTGGCCCGATCTAATTTTTGGGCCGGGTTCGGGCAAGCTTGGGCCCGAGTCCGAAGCCCGTGGGCCGGCCCGAATATGGGCCCGAGTGTAGGCCCGTATATAAGCCTAATGTTTTTCCCTTATGTAATTTATGATTTTTAATATCACATTTGATCTTTCTTCTTAAATTGCCATTATTCTATGATATTTAGACATCAACTATGTTCATGTTTTGAAGAAATACATATTCAATTTGTATATTTACATATTAAATGTGTATTATATTTACGATTTACTTTTTTTCATATAACGGGCTGGCCCAACCCGAGCCCGACCCATCTACTTGCGAGCCGGGCTCAGGCTTGGGCTGCAATTTCTGAAATTCAACGGGACTAGGCCCGGCCCGTAAGCACGTAAATTGAAATCGGGCTCAGGCTGGGCTAGGTTGGACCCGGCCCGCCCCGACCCGATGCTCATCCCTACCCGAGGGGTGTTGGAGAGAGAGAGAGGGGATGAGAGACTGGAGGTGCCACGTGGCATGCTTGGGGACTGCCACCTGTCACTCTAAAAAATTTCAAAATTAAAAAAGGAAGAAAAATAAAAAAGAAATAGAAGGAGACCCCAGATTGAAATATTTTTTTAAAAGTTGTTTGTCTCAATGAGATCTACAACTTTCATGAACGGATTGGGAGAAAAAGAGGTTGACTGTGCAAAGTGGTATTTTTTGTGGGTCTCCATGTGTATAGAAAACTGCTTTCGGAGTTTTGAAAATTTTTGGTGATTTTTAAAGAGGATAAAAATCTAGAAAAAAATGCAATAAAATAAAAGATAGTTAATTACACATCAATCTATATTTTTAGATTTTTAGTAAATAAAAAAATAGGAGAATAAAATAGAAGTATGAAACAAGCAAGTTTTGTACAGACTTACAAAGGTCACTCGGACTTAGTCAATTTCTTTGATTTCAGTCTTGATCTAGATTTGGATTTTTATGCCGCTTGATAAAACTTTCATCTAAGAACAAAATTGAAGAAAAAATTAAATAAAATAGGTTAAATATGTACATAAAACTCAGGTCAAAATTGCAAAAAGATAAAATGCACAAAAGAAGCCCAAAACCCAACTTCCACGCTTGAGATCCGAATTATATGAAATTAATCTTTTTTCAAAGGTACTTGAAAATGGATACTTTAAAAGTTAGTAGACTAAAATCGGACACTGTATGAGGAAGATGTGTGCATTTTAGTCTGTCTGATGTGAAATTAGACTTTGGGTTTATTTGTTAGTTATTTGAGTTAGCAAATTTTTTGTATTTTTTATTTATTTATGTTAGAATATGCACACAATGGAGGTGGTAGGTCAATCAGAGTTACGATGAGTTATCTAGAAATAGGGAAAGTTAGCTACTTTTTAGGTTGATTTACATTTAGATTTTGGGTTTCTTATTTTATGCAATTATGCATGATGAAATGTGAAAATTATTTACATATGTATGAATTCTAATGATGCTATTTGGTGATAAAATGCATATGAATTATGGGGAACATAGCCTAATTGGCCAATGTTAACATGTTGAATATGAGATTCATCAGAAGACTACATATTTCATATGACAAAATCAAGATGTTCTCAGCTTGGTTCATCAATAAGGATTGTGGGGAGCACGCGTCTCATCCACTCATCTACAAGTGCTATTTATGTCGTATCGGACTTGAGATAGGAGGTCTTTTCGTTTAGAGACATGAGGATCATGATCACAATACAAGAGGTAACCATAATGCTTGTTTGTGGTCTTGATGGAATGAATCAGGAAAGGTTCCCAAGCCATGTGGTTCCATCAATTTTTTTAAAGTTTCGCTGCCATATCGACTAGTATGACTACTTGACCTAGATCGCATATAATGCGATCTCCTCCATGATGCACGAGTTTATTTTTTTATCAAATCAAATTCCTTAAAAAGGAGCCCTGTCTATGCTTCTTTATATGGGTGTATTGAACTCAAAACTTCATCTTCATACGTAAGCATATCTCTGAGCCCTTATCCTTCGAACAATTGATGCTATAGGAGATGTGCACACGAAGATGAACGATACAATCGATGTACATGTGAACAGGAGTAGCGTATAGGTGTTGGTATGGATGTGGCTCACAGACGGAGGATTGAGTAGTGACCACGGAGTATGCCACAATAAAGGAGAGAATGGTTGTGCGCAAGATGTAATTGCAAGCTTGTTTTACACAACCAATAGTGGTGCAACTACGTGTTTTGTGTGGAGGCATATGAGGTAAAAGTCAACGAGGAAAGGGATGGAGGGGGATGGGTCTGGAGGAGGTGGGAGGCGGAGGAGGTGAGAGATGGATGAGAAAGAGGCCATAGGAGGAGGGGTCAAAAGGAGGCGAGTTTACGGTGGAGGAGAAGGAAGAGGAAAAAGTCAAAGAGGAAGGGATTTAAAAATTGCATATCTACCCTAAGTTTTATTTTCTAATTACCTTTCTATCCAAAGATCAACGTTCGTTTGAGACATGGATGGATGATAACTAACCCGAGAGGCATAACTGAAAACCGAAAGAAAGTAGAAGCTCAATCGATATTTCAAAAAAGGAAAATAGATAATTGATATTACAAAAAAAATAAGAGGAGCATAAGTGATAAAACCCCTAAAAAAAGCAAAATCACACATTTTCATCCTCTTCTTGCCCTTTATTAGGGATGAGCATGTGATGGGCTAGGTCGGGCCCTGAAGGGCCCAGGCCCAAGCCCATCTAGATATTTCGGGCCTTGGGCCCGCAAATTTTGGTGTTATTCGGCTCAGTCTCGAACTGGCCCAAGCCTTGGTTCATTTCCTGGTCATGAAAACCGCAACACGAGAAATATGGAAATAATATATCATCCTATACATTCAAAAGAAGGATTACACACCCCTAAAATCAAGCGCAAGAAAAGAAGTTACAAGCATAAGAATGTCTCCATTAAAGTAGCTATTAAACCATGCATAAGAATCTAAGATGTCTACAGAACAACTAAATTTGCACATATCTTGAATCTATAATAATGTCTAAATAGTAGTAATATTCAATGAGAAAATAATGGCTAAACAATAGCAATATTGGTACTTCAATAATGGTCTACAATATACCTTAGTAGACAAAACTTCTTGTCTAAGGTCCATGCACATGTTCGGGCTAGATCTTGGACTTTACTCTTGAGCCAACTTCGGGCCATTCCTCGGCCCCCCAAATGGGTTGGGCCTTGGACCAGATCGGGTTGGGCCGATCCAAGCCCGAGCCCAGCCCAAAGCCTTTTTGAGCATACATTTTAGACCGAGGTCTATTGAGCTTGAGCTAACCCACACATCGAAACATAGCCTTATATGAATATATCGTTTCACCCCCTTCCCTTCCTCTCTGCAGTCCAAACGTCAATCAAACTTTACCCCCCATTGTTTGATTTCCTTTCAGTCGTTCATCCCCACACTCGAACAATTCCAGCTAAATCCACCCGTACGAGGCCCTCTTCTTCCCCCACCGCCGCCCTAAGACCACCTTAATCGTATTTCCGACGGCCCCGGTCGTCATTGTCGCCGCCATTTTATCGCCGTCGTGCTCCCTCCAACCCGCGTCGCTGCAGCCGCCGCCCGAACCCGCCGTCAACGGCCGCCACCGCCTGCCCTTTCTCCCCCTTCTTGGTCACTTCCATGTTGGTTATTTTTCTTTTATTTTCTGAAATTTATTTCCCCTTGGTTCTAATAAAGCTATTCATTATTTCTGCTCGGCCTTTTCTGCTTGGTTTTTGTTGATTGGATTCCACAGTTAGGTTAGCATTACCAAATACGTGTAATGTGAAGGAGACTTGTTTTTGTTTTCGGCTAGTTTCAAGAGACCACACTTGAGTTGGATACACTACGTGCTGGATATCTGACCAAAATCACGATTCCTTGTTTCCTTTTCGTGCTCACGGGTTAACAAATCACGTGCATAAATATATGAAATCCTTGTTCAATTTTTACAGCATCACATAAACCTTGCATCACTTATTTTCTATTTTTTGTTATATTGCAGTTGAATTACCTATTCGATGTTCAGTATTTACTGACAACGGACACACGAATTCCATATACTCACGGTTTCCTAAATACATGATTTTGCTTTTTTGACCCCAAACGTGCAGTGTGGTGATTGCTTTGCATGCTTATGAGTTATGATGCTCTGTTCTTCATATAGTCTGTTGTCAGTCCAATGCTGTCAAGCAACCTCTTTTATGCTTCTGTCACTGTTTCTTTTCCTGGTTAAATTTTGCAGTCCGCATCCTCGTTCCTGATCATTCTTGCTGGTTGAAAAGAACTGGAGAGCAATAAAACTTGTTCATAAAAAATTGCGCCTGCTTTAACTGTTATTTAGTAAAGCAATTGTTCTCATCTTCATCTTTTTGTACAATTCCTTTTGAAACATCAAACCAACGTGTGAACCAACTATTAAAAGTATTTTGTCATAAATCCACCATTTTCTCCTAAAATGTGCTGGATAATTGCAAATACATAATTTCTTATTTTTGCGAATCCGTATTTGCAAATACATGAGAAACTCAGGCTTTTTAATTTAAGCCTTGAAAATGGAAATTATTGAATATTATTAGCATGATATTAACGCAATTTTTCCACTCAAATAATTATAAGCATATTCCTGATTGATTGGATGATTTGTTCTCTCTTCTTTTTCCCATTCCTTGCATACTCCTTTTGTCTTTGCCTTCTTTACAAACCTTTCCATGTATCTTTTGGGGCTTGAATTATTGAGGGTTTCTCCTTTATGAACAATTTATGAATTTAGTCTAGTATGGTATCAGTACCTGCTAATTGATACTTCTGTCATATAAAGGATATATGTAATGTGGCTTCATCTTGTGTAAGGATCTAGTCGGGGAAGATTGACTATTTTGACATCATCATAGGTATGCACTAAGGTTAGCTTTGAGTCCATTCATTTTTACTTTGATTACGGATGACTTGAAAAGTCACATTTAGGATGAGATACCTTGTTGTATTATATTCGCTGATGATATTGTGTTGATTGATGAGACTACAGATGGAGTAAATGAGAACATTGATGTTTGGAGATGTGCATTAGAGAATAAAGATATTCATATAAGTAAGGTTAAGACTGAATATGTGGTATGGAGTTAATATTTGATAAAAGCAGTGGTAAAGGAATCGAGGTGAAGATTGATGACGATAACATTCCGAAGAAAGATTTTTTAGATACTTGGGGTTTATTTTGCAACATGATGGGGAAATCGATGGAGATATTACTCATAGAATAAATGCATCTTGACTAATGTGGAGAGGTGCCTCTATTGTTTTATGTGCTAAGAAAATTCTTTTGAAAATCAAAGTAAAGTTTTACAAAGCAGTTGCGAGATTTACTATGTTCTATGGATCTGGACCCGTAGTGAACGTGTATGTTCCCTTTGATATATTACTTGCATGCCGTTGTGTGCACACTAGTTCGTCGGTGTATAGACGTTGATTACATCATCAATCTCATGGTATGCCTAATGTACATACTTAGACATTTGTCTCCGATCAGAGGATACCTGCCTATATTATGATAATATACGACAGTCTTAGATATCCCGATCTCGCTAACTTAACTCTTTAACTTAATTTATTCGACACCTCCGAATCTCTATTTCTATGAAAGGACATGCATCAAGAGATCAGTCAGATGCCAACCTTTGGAGTAAAGATTACTATATCCTTCTCAACTGAAGATCCTTTCTTGACAATCATTTGACGATGTTAGTTGTGTTCTCATTCTAACTCTTTCGATGTCAACTTAACACCAACCTTTATGATCCAACCACTGGATCGACAACTGTATGATTATTAAGATGGTCAACGTACATAACCTTAATTGTATTTGTACTAAAGGACCCAATAAGTGCATACATGCATTGATCTTAAATAAGGAGTGAAAATAAATAACTTTTATTCATATAAATAATTATAATAACATTTATCAGAAATGGTTCGACCAGGTCTCACATGTCGAACAATCTCCCACCAGGCCTGGGAACTATTCAGGTATAATCTTTAAACTATATTCATTACATGCTATTAAAAAACTTTTAGATAAAGGGATAATTACACCCATAACCCTGAGTAATTCCTCAATCTCAATCATAACCTTGAGTAATCGTGAATTACATGAGGAACCCCGAGTAATGCTTAACTCTTACATGACATGACCCCGTGTTACATTCCGTTTGGAATAGCCGTTAGATTTGACGGTATCAGTTAAAAAAACGACAAAAATATCCCCAAAGCCCATTCCTATTTGTAGCCATCCGTCCCCCTACACGCCCACCCCCCCTCGCGCCCGTCGACGCCGGCTGCCCGCAACCCCCTGCCTGCCATCGTTCCCCCCATCCCCCTCCGCGAGCTCCTGCTCCGCCATCGTTTGCCCCATCCCCCTCTGCCCCGACCCATGGCGAGCTGCTCCGCCGACGTCGCTTTGCTCGAGCTGCTCTGCAACCTTCCACGGATATGTATCCACCAACAGTAGCCGGCATCCGCGGAGGATCTCTTGCTTCAGACTCCGCATTACGCTCCTCACGTCTTTGCTCTGCTCCTTGTAGAAATATTCAAAGTGGATTCTCTCCAGGAGCCCCGAAATCTTGCGAAGGATGTCGTCGCTGTCTCTCTGTTTCTATTCGTCGGGATTCCAGTGGTAACCCTTCATGTGGATGACATTGCTCCGGTCCTCCTCCTTCCAGACTGTCATCTTATCGTTGAGAACAACAATGGTGGCGGGGTGATCGAGCACCACGTCAAGCCCCTTCCTGCCGTCCTCCGTGGAATCCTCCCGACTGATGACCTTCCCCGTGAAATACTCCTCCTTAGGGTCGAGCAGCGTAGCCATGGCTTCCGCGTACTGTCTGTCTCCCATGGTGTATATATGCAGATCGTACATGGTGCTCTCCGCCCTAAGGAACTGCCTTGCGAAAGGCCTGATCTTGGTGTCTGCCGAGCATGACGTGGATTTCGCGGTCGGACATCTGGTGGGATCCTTGCTGGAGGGGGTGGGAGTGAAGGAGGGTGTGGTCAAGGTCGAGGACTAGTAGGAGCTTCCCCGTCTTCTGGACGAAGTCGAGGTCGAGCAACTTCTTCTGCAGGAAGAAATGGGCGTCAAGAAGGAGGCCGTCGCGCATGCAGTTGAGGGCTATGAGAGGGCTCTCATGGTGTTGGGTTACTGCCTCGGAGCCACAGTGGAAGCAACGGGATCCGATGTAGGCGGGGCCGTGGGGAGGGCACGCCTTGAGATGCCCATCGCGACAGCGCCTCTTCAAGGAGTGTAGCAGTCGAGGCTCTTCCTCTCCCACACCAGATCACATCCTCTTGCGGGTGGAGGTGACATCAGGTGGAGAATTTCCGTCGGCGAAGGGATGGATGCCGTAGCAACACTGCCCCTTGCCCGCCTCTGTCAGGTGGAGAATTTCTTCTTTGGTTTTTTTGTTTAATTCTCAGCCTTTGGATTGAAGATTAGTTAGATTAACTCAACAGCTTGGTTGAGTCAACGGAGTAGACTAACGGAGGGTTATGGGTGTGAGACGGAGTATTACTCGGGGTTCCTCATGTAATTCACGATTACTCAGGGTTATGATTGAGATTGAGGAATTACTCAGGGTTATGGGTGTAATTATCCCTTAGATAAAAGTTTGGTAAGGGATCAACTATGTTGTCGGTAATGGCCATCTTGGTGATTATGATGTCACAACGTTTCTATATCTCCCAAATAATGTATTACATTTCCACGTGCTTGCTCTTTTGATGCCATCTGGGTTCCCTCGTCTGAGCTATGGCTTCCCTGTCATCGCAAAACAATGTGATGGGAGTATCTGAGTAAACTATGCCTAGCTCTAAGATGAACTTGCGCAACCATGTCGCCTCTTTCGCAGCCTTCAATGCGACGACAATGTATGTAGCTTCTGTCATTGAATCAACCATTGTATCATGCTTCTTGCTTTTCCAGCTCACACTACTATCGTTTTATAAGAATATGAACCCCAAAGTAGACTTTCGATCATCAATATCAGATTGGAAGTCTGAATTTGTGTATCCTTAGACTTGGAAATCACGATCTCCATAGGTTAGGATGTAATCTTGTATCATTCTTGAATACTTAAAGATCTTCTCTATTACATTCCGGTGTTGTTATCAATACAAAAATTAATAGCGACTTACTACTCCCACTGCATGGCAGATATCTGACCTTATACACATTATGAAGTACATCAGGTTCCCCACAATTGATATGTAAGGGCATCCATTTGTGGTTTTTTTCAACACTTTGAGGAGTCACCCCTTTAGATAGGTGGATACCGTATCTTAAGGGAAGAAAGCCTTTCTTAGATTTTTTCATATGGAACCTTTCCAAGATCTTCTTAATGTACCCATGTTAAGATCATCCAAAAATTCTCTTTTCTTTGTTTCGAAACTGCTTCAGACCCAAGATGTAAGAGAGGCTTCTCCAAGATATTTCATCTCAAAGGTATGGGATAATAAGACCTTAACACTAATGAATCATTTCCAATGATAATGATGTCATCTACGTAAAGTACGATGAACACAATGACACTCCCACTAAACTTCTTATACACACATGGTTCATCAGGGTTCTGAACAAAATCATAACTGTTTATGGTTTCATCGAATCTGATGTCCAGCTACGAGAAGCTTGTTTGAGCCTGTAGAGAGGAATGCTTTTCTATGTTTATTCCAATAGGTTTAGGGCTCCTTATATAGGAAAACCCTAGAAACCCTAGAGAGTACATGGAAGGGAAAAATACAGAACTGCCCCTTACTGGGGTTATACTAAGAAACGTCTCATAATTACTAACACTCCCCCTCAAGTTGGAGCGTATTTATCAGTCATGCCCAACTTGGATACAATCCGTGACATGCGTTTCTTTGGTAATGCTTTTGTGAAGGCATCTGCAAGCTGTAGATCAGTATTGATGTGTGGAGTGGTGATTCTTCCAATCTTGACTGCATCCCGTACGAAGTGGCAATTAATTTCTATATGTTTGGTTCGTTCATGAAATACAGGATTTGTGGCAATGTAGGTTGCAGACTTGTTGTCACAATACATGGGAATAAGCATAGTGACATTAATACCCAGCTCTTGAAGAAAGGCCAATAACCACGTGATCTCACAGGTGGCTTGTGCCATTGCCCTATACTCTGCTTCTGCGCTTGACCTGGATACAACGGTCTGCTTCTTGCTTCTCCTGGTAACAGTGTTTCCTCCAACCATCATAACATAGCCTGTAGTCGAGCGTTGATCTTATGGAGAGCTTGCATAATCAGCATCTGCATAGGCAACCATGTCCGTGTGTCCATTTGCTTTGTAGAAGAGTCCACGACCTAGAGATTCCTTTAAGTATTGAAGAATTTGGAGAACATCCTGCCAATGGCTGTAACATGGCCGTTCCATATGTTGGCTTGCTCTGTTTACTGCATAGGAGATATCTGGTCTGGTTATAGTAAGGTAGAGAAGTTTACCAACAAGGCTTCTATATCGGGAGACATCCTCAAAGGCCGAATCAGATAAGGTGGCATGCTTCTTTGGGTCAGCAGGAATACCAGAGGGCTTGCATCCAAGAAATCCTGCTTCAGTAAGTATGTCCATGCAGTACTTCCTTTGTGAGAGGTGAAGTACTTCGGTAGTGCGAAGTACCTCTATGCCTAAGAAGTAGCGTAGAGATCCAAGGTCCTTGGTAACAAATACCTTTTGAAGGAAGGCCTTGGTTTCTGATATCCCATTGTAGTCGTCACCTATGACAACCATATCATCAACGTAGACTGCAAGTATAACGGTTCCAGTTGCTCTTTTCCTGACAAATACAGAATAATCAGATGTCGTCCTCTGGAAACCAAGAGTGGTTATTTCTGTAGTAAGCCTGTCAAACCATGCTCTTGGACTTTGCTTGAGACCGTATATGGCCTTACGAAGTCGACATACATAATCCCCCTCGACTTCATAGCCTGGAGGTTGTTTCATATATACCTCCTCATCAAGATCGCCATAAAGAAATGCATTTTTCACATCAAGCTGAAAGAGGGGCCAAGATTTGTTGCAGCAACAAAGAGAATAGTTCGGATAGATCCCATGCGTGCAACAGGAGAAAATGTCTCAAAATAATCGACACCATAGGTTTGTGTAAAACCTTTTGCCACAAGGCGAGCTTTTAATCTATCAATTGTGCCATCCGGGGATTGTTTGGTCGTAAAGACCCATTTGTATGCTACAGGTCGAACACCTTTCGGACATTGAACAAGATCCCATGTCCCTCGGGAAGTAAGTGCATTCATTTCTTCATTCATTGCATGTTTCCAACCAACGTCCTGTAGAGCACTAATGTGATCTCGTGAAATGGAGATAGTCATAAGAGCACCAGCGTACCGACGGTCATTGGAAGATAAGCCAGATGTGGATGTGTAGTTGGATATGGGGTAAGTAGCACAACGTCTTCTACTCTTCCGTAGAGCAATGGGAAGCTCTTGAGGATCATCTGGGACATTCTTGTAGGGGACAATCGAAGAAGGCATATTATCCGGCAGCAACGAGACTGGTGAAGGGATTGCTGGTGGTGTAGGAACGTGACGTTGTTTATGGACGATGGGTGGCGAAGGAAGATCAAGTGAAATATCAGTTACAGAATCTGAGAAGAAGCTAGTTTGCTCAAAGAATGTTACATCAGCAGAGATGTAATACTGATGACCAGCATGATCATAGCATCTGTACCCTTTCTGAGTTCGTGAGTAACCTAGAAAGACGCATTTGATAGCCCGTGGTGAGAGTTTGTCGTTAATCTGAAATTTATGGACAAAGGACATACATCCAAAAATTCGCAGAGGAAGAGGAAATGGAGATTAATTGGGATAAAGAAGGGAGAATGGAGTGGACCTATGAAGAGTAGGCGACGGTACTGTGTTTATTAGATAGACGGCTGTGAGAATAGCATCACCCTAGTGGGTTTTGGAAACCTTCATCTGAGATAGAAGAGAGCGAGCAACATTTAGAAGATGCCTCAGTTTCCGTTCTGCTATCCCGTTTTGTTGGGACGTGTAGGGACAAGAAGTTTGGTGGATGGTTCCCTCAAAGGCAAAAAAGGAGGCAAGGTCATGTTGGGTGAATTCTAATGCGTTGTCAGAACGAAAAATTTGTATGTTAGAGGAGAAAACATTTTTAACATAATGAAAGAAGTTCTTTATGATAAGATTAATCTCCGAACATTCTTTGAGAAGAAAAATCCAAGATAACCTGCTGAAATCATCTACAAAGACAACAAAATACTTGTGACCACTTAGTGTTCGGACCGGACAAGGTCCCCAAATATCACAACGAACTAATGAAAAAGGAACAGAACGACGGGGCTCAGTACGAGCAGGAAAAGAGGCTCGATGATGCTTCCCAAACTGACATGCCTCGCACTCAAAAGGTTTGAGCGATGAAAGTTCAGGGAACATCATAGAGAGGGCTTTAGCGGATGGATGACCAAGACGAAGGTGCCATAATAGAGGATTGGTGGAGATGGAAGCTGCACCCGAGAAACCAGAGTCTGTAGGAATGTCAAGATAATATAGTCCATTCTTCTCATGCCCCCACCAAAAATTTTCTTCGTCCGGATGTCCTGAAAATAACAACAAGATTTATCAAATATCACTTTACAGTCAAGTTCAATGCATAGCTTATGAACAGATAATAAGCTTAGAGGGAAGGCAGGAGCACAGTGAACCCCTGTTAGTCGTAGTGTGGATGAGAACTCCATAGTGCCCACACTAGTGATAGGCGAATAATCTCCATTGGCAACCCGAACCGATTTCACGATCGAAGAAGGTCGGGAAGATGACAGAAGACTATCTTCTCCTGTGAGATGAGTCGATGCTCCTGAATCAATGATCCAGGCAGGCGCAGATGTCGAAGCAGTGCTGGCAGTAGTACTCGAGATTGTTGCGAGACTAGCAGTAGATGCAGGAGCAGTAGTATCAGTGGGAGTATTCTGCAACAGTTGTCTTAGTCGGGCATATTCTGAGGCAGTAAAAGAGGGCTGACTATCACCAGTATGTTGTTCAGATGCATCATAGTAAGTATCAGAGATGACAGATTCATATGCACTGTTGGCATTAGGAGGCATGCCAAATTTGGCCCAACATCTGTCTGACAAGTGATTCATGCGACCACAATGAGTACAAGGTGGAAAACGATCACATCCTTGACCACGTAATGAGTCTCGTCCACAGCCCAAAGTTCGACCACGTCCCTGGCCAGAATCACGTCCACGTCCTCTAGAGTGAAAAGATCTTCCCCTTGCAAAATGTGCTGATGTCTCGGCAGACGGAGGAGGAGGTGGAGACTCAAGTTCTTGTAGACGACCAAAAATGGTCTCAAGATTAGGCAACGTTGCAGCTGTTAGAAATTGATCTTTGACAGGTTTATATCGAGGATGTAAACTTGATAAGAATCTGTAAACCTGCCATTCTGCCCGTTCTCCTACCTGCTTATCGCAACATGCATGTTGAAAGATAAGAAGTTCTTCAAATAGGCCTGTCAGCATTCTGTAATATTCGATTAATGATGTGTCGCCTTGGTTTGTAGACCAAATCTTAGTGTATATACCGGAAAGCCTAGATTTTGTTGTTTGTTGGGAATATGTATTTTCAAGGCTCTCCCACATCGCCTTGGCAGTCTCCTTATAGAGGAGATTGGATGCAATGGAGATGTCAACACTGTTCGTCAATCATGTAATGACCTGACAATTATCAGCATACCAAGTATCATAATCCTTGTCTGTCGCAGCCAGTGGGACAGTGGTAAGAACATAGTTCTTACGTTGGCCACTAATGAAAACCTTGAAGGACCGAGACCACAGAACGTAGTTCTCGGATTCCTTCAGTTTGATAGTAGTGCCCTGATTCATCATTGAAGGTGTCGCATACAGGGGCTTGGAGTCCATAGAAGTGGAACTGGATGTCATGGCGGCCGAGTATAATGAGCAGTAGAGAAAAAAAGAGAAGGGTAGATAATCTATGCTATCTCAATGACCATGAGAACTTATGAGAACATCATTAGGCTATTAATAAACAGACCGTCGTGCAAGGAGTATCGTGCGAGGAGGCGAACTTGTGAAATAGCGCCGCAAAGAAAAAATGGTCTGGAGACGGCCTGGAGGTGCCCTGAACGATCGGATAAGAGACGGCTAAGAGCTTGAACGCCGTGGACTGCCTGGCGCCTGGAGGGGCGGCAGTAGAGGGCCAGTTGGGCGGTCTGAAGGGAGGGCGCCTGGAGGGGAGGGCGGCCTAGAGGGAGGGCGCCTGGAGGGAGGGCGGCCTGGTTGCAGATGGCAGCGCAGGGGCGGCCTGGAGGGGAGGGCGGCCTGGAGGGAGGCCTGGTTGCAGATGGTGCGCGTGGGGTGCGCGCAGGGGCGACGTGCACGCGATGGGCGGCGCATGGAGGGAGGGCGGCCTGGAGGGAGGGCGCCTGGAGGTAGGGCACCTGGAGGCAGGGCCTGGTGTGCGCGATGCGCGGGGAGTTGATAGCGCAGCGCAGGGCCTGGAGGGAGATGGCGTGCACGCGATGCCGGGGGGGGCGTGCGGGGTGTGGGGGGTACGCGTGGTGCGGGGTGGGGTACGCGTGGTGCGGGTGGGTGCGCGGGGAGGAAGACCGATGGCGTGGAGGCTAGTTGGGTTCCGGGGCGTCGCGGAGGCGGCGTGCGCGCAGTGGGGAGGGGGTGCGATGGCGTGGGGAGGAAGGTGGATGGCGTGGAGGCGCGGGTGGGTTCCCCTAGGTCTAGGGCTCGCGCATGACGAGAGGGGGGTGGAGGGGCGGCGGGTGGGGAGAGGAAGAGATTAGGTTAGAGCCCCAGTCCAGGACCGTTGCTCTGATACCATGTAGAGAGGAATGCTTTTCTATGTTTATTCCAATGGGTTTAGGGCTCCTTATATAGGAAAACCCTAGAAACCCTAGAGAGTACATGGAAGGGAAAAATACAGAACTGCCCCTTACTGGGGTTATACTAAGAAACGTCTCATAATTACTAACAGAGCCCATAGATGAATTCTTCAGCTTGCATACTTTACCCTCCTCAACTATGAAGACCTGGGGCTGCTCCATGTAGATGTTCTCCTCGAGGTATCCATTGAGGAATGTGGTCTTGACGTTCATATGTCAGATGTCGTAGTTACGATATGCAGTTATATCTATCAATGCCTCGTTGGACTTAAGCATGACCACTAGATAAAATGTCTCATCATAGTTGATGCCTTCTCTCTGTGTGTAGTTCCTGATTATGTGCAGACGTGCAGTGCCTTGAAGGTCTCTACCTACTCATCAGGTCCCCCCTTTCTCTTTAAGATCCATTTACACCCAAAGGTTTTACCCCCTAGGTGGATCCTCTAAGATCCGCACACCATTCTTGTGCATGGAGTCTATTTTCGACTTCATGGGTAGCATCCTTCTATCAATATCATGATCCACGAGTGTTTCATCATATGAAGTCGGATCATTGTCAGACTCTTCTGACACATGCAATCCATACCTTTCAGGTCGCCTAAGCACCCTCAAACTCTTTCGAAGTTCGTGAATCTCATTATCCTCAGAGGATTCTATGAGTTCCTTTACTTCATTCTTGTCTTGATTTCTAAGGAAGTCATCTTCAATGAATTTTACGTCCCTAAAGACGAATGCCTTTCAAGTCTCAGGATTGTAAAGTTGGTATCCAATACCATCCTTACATACCCAATGACGTAGCATTCTCTAGTGTAAGATTTCATCTTATTTGTGTCCACGTTCTTGGCATGAGGACTAAGCAACCCTAAATCCTCAAGTGTCTAACATTGGACTTGGTTCCAAATCAAAGCTCATGAGGGGTTTTGGATACAGACTTGCTAGGAATCTTTCTAAGGATATATATTGTAGTCAACAGGGCTCTTATTGTTCTTATCCCTAAATCTCAATCTCCACATGCTGTCGAAGAATTTCGACCGATTGCTATTTCAAATGCTTTATACTTGATTGTTGCGAAAGTGCTGGCGAGAAGGCTTGCGGTGGTGCTGGACGATCTGATTCATCCCTCGCAGGTGGCTTTCATCCCTGGTCGCCTGATCTCTGATGTCACGGCTCTTGCATCCGAGATGGTCGACAGCTGGGTGAGGCGTGGGAAGCGGGGCATTCTTTGGAAGGTGGACTTCGCAAAGGCGTATGACTCCTTGGACTGGAGATTCCTCTGGTCGGTGCTGCGGGCTCGTGGCTTTCCAAATATTTGGATCTCCTGGATGCGCCGATGTGTTACCACGGCATCCTTCTCTATCTTGCTAAATGGCCGCTTCGTTGGTAGTCGTTTCCAGCCCAGGAGGGGTGTTCGGCAGGGGTGCCCTTTGGCACCCATGCTTTTCGATATAGCCGCTGATGTACTTCCAAGGATGGCGGATAGGGTGATCACGCAGGGCTTCTCCTCGGGGTTCTCTTGCAACTACAAGAATACTCCAACTCTCCAGTATGCGGACGATACCATCGCATTCATCGAGGGGGATTTGGACGAGGTCAGAGGGATGTCGGTGACTATGACCATCTTTAGTGAGCTCTCGGGGCTCCGGATCAACCAATCCAAATCAAAATTGATCCCTTTCGCTTGGGATGAACGGTCTGCGGCGGCGTGTGGCGTGCTTCTGGGATGCTCCCCTTCTTCTCTCCCTATCGATTATCTGGGTCTACCGCTGGGCGCGAGAAGGTCGAGATTGATCCATTGGAAAGGGGTGATGGACAAGGCGGAGAGAAGACTTGCTGGATGGAGCGCGGCTATGCTCTCCCGTGGAGGTCGACTCGTGCTTATTAGGTCGGTCCTGGCCTCTATTCCCATTTATTTTTTGTCGAACTGGGCTTTACCGGTGGGGATCAAAAGGAGGCTTGAGGGCCTTATGCGGAGCTTTCTTTGGGGGAAAAGGGGTCCCGCGTCGCGGGGCCTACATCTTGTGGCTTGGAAGGAGGTGGCGAAAAGGAAGTGCGATGGTGGGCTCGGCATTCGAAGGTTGGATCTCGTCAACGACGCACTGATGCTCAAATGGGTCAACAAACTTTGGGGTAGCGCCGTCGGGTTCTTTCCCTCTATGCTACGGGAGGTTCTTTCGATCGGGGTGGACATGCTGCGGGACGCTGTCTCTCTGCGCTCTGGAACCCCTTTCTGGAAGGGGATTGCCTCGGCGGTTAGGCGATTCTCTCATCTGTTCAAGCCGGCCTTGGGGGATGGCAGCGCTTTTCTGTTTTGGCGCGACGCCTGGGCTGGGGACACCCCTCTCGGTAACTCCTTTCCACGTCTCTGTGCTCTGGCTTCTGAATCTAGCGCGTCGGTGGCTTCCGCTTGGGCCGGGGACGACTGGTTCCCTTCCTTTGCTGGCAACCTCTCCGACGAGCGTTTTGAGGATTACCTGAACCTCCTGCAGCGGCTTAGGGATGCGTCGAAGCCCTCCACTGGCAGGGATCACTGGGTTTGGCGCGACGGCGCCTTCTCTTCGAGGCGGGCGTTCAAGGTGCTCTCCCAACAGCACACCCCTGTCCGAAACATCCTTTGCAAGGATCTTGGCTGGCTGTGGCGCACAAAGCTACCGGAGAAGGTGATCTTCTTCCTCTGGCTCTTGAGGCGTGGGAGGGTCCTGACTCGAGATAGATGTGCAAAGTTTCTCTCGGGGGCTGACTCCCTGGACTGTGTGTTGTGTGGTGGCGATGGGGAGACTTTGCAACACCTTTTCTTCTGTTGTCCGAGATCTGCCACAATCTGGGAGGACATCAGTGTGGCTTGGGTAAACGCATCTTCGGCCGACTCGTTTTGGGACTCTATGCGCTCAAGTGTTGATCGGCCAAGGAGGGAGTTGCTTCGCCCCTTCGCTTGCATTTGGGCGCTTTGGCTCGCCAGAAACGCGAAGATTTTCAGAGGTCAAAGGTTCTACAAGGAGAATGTTTTAGCACACGTTGATATGCTTTTGAGTGACTGGCTCCTCATGTAGTGTTGTGGCCGTGTGTTGTTTGAATTTCGTTTTGAGCTGGGGCCTCCGCCGGGATCCACTCGATCCATGGTGTTTGTATTTCTTCTCTTCCTCCTACTCTACTTCGTTGGTTTTTAATAAAGTTTGGGGCGAACACCACAACGTGTCTCCCCCGAAATGCTTTGGTTTCTAAAAAAAAATATATTGTAGTCTCTCTGTTGCATATCCCGTAACTAAGAGGTAATTTTGCTTTATTCATCATTGATCTGTCCATTTCATGACGATCTTGTTGCGTCTTTCAACAACACCATTTCGTTGGAGAGTTGAAGGAGTGACATTGGATACAATTCCTCTCACTTTAAGGTATCTATTGAATTCATCTGAGAGGTATTCACCATGGAAGGTCATATCGATATCATTTCGATATCATATCGATACGATATCTCAACGATATTTTGGCGATATATCGTCGAAATATTGCCCATATCGACACACTTTTGTGAAGGAAATGCCTGAAAAGGAGGATATATCATCATATCAGTACCCATATCGGTCTCATCTCGATATCGATATATCGACGATATATCGCCGATGTATCACGATATTTCCTTCCATGGTATTCGCTACAAATCGACTCTGTTTGATCTTTCTATCAGTTTGGTTCTTAACCAAAGCCATAAATTCTTTGAACTTTTAACAGATTTCAGATTTATAACGTGATAAGAAGATAAACCCGTATTATGAATGGCCATCAATAAATGCTACATTGTATCAATATCCATTTCAAGTCGTAGTACTGAAGGGATCACATACATCGATATGTATTAGATCAAGTATATCTTCGCATCGTGTACTCGTATTTCGGAAGGATGCTCTGGTCATTTTACCTCGAATATAATGTTTGCTAGCAGGTAAAGACCTTAAGAAAATCCAATGATTCATCTTTCTCCAATCTATTGATCCTATCATTAGATAAATGTCCAAGCCTTTGAGACCATATCATGGTCAAATAATCTCCATCTCTCTCTATCTCTTAGGGTTTCGATCAATGGTTGAAACATTAATGACACATTCATCAATGCGCAATTCAAAGAGTCCATCGGAAGTTAGAAAATCATCTTCAATATGTTTATCATAACGACTTATGATGAGTTTTCACAAAATAGGAACAAATATCCCTTTTTAACTAATTTAACGAAGTTCATTCTTCATGACGTCCTCTATGGACTTCAAAGAAGATATGAGCTCAACGTTTCCTCAGCTTTTTCTAACTAATTTAGCTAAGTTCATTCTTTATGACATCCTCTGCGGACTTCAAAGACGATATGAGCTCAGCTTTTGTCAACCTCAACTTTTCATGTGGTATGATAGCATAAAATTATTGAAAGATAAAGACAATATAACAAATTCGGACTGCATATCTGCATCCATTTATGCCCCAAGGGTTTCCAGCTCATAGTGATAACCAAATAATTTAATCACATGTTCTCTAACTGAGGTTCCTTCTTGCATCTTGCAGCGGATCGGTTCAGTCAGGATGTTACGTAACACTGTATGTGGTTTTCATCACCAAACATCTCTTTCAAATTCAACATTATATCCTAGGCATTCTCCATATTCACATTTTGCTTTTGAAGCACATTCGAAAGAGACCCCGGTATATATCATTAAGCCAACAAGTGGTCATCATCATATTTTTCATTAAATTTTATTTCTTCCACTGACATAGGGTTCTCATGTTTGTTTTTGGCAAGTGCACAATTGATGCGCTCCGCAGAGAGAAGAAGCTCCAAATTTTGAGTTCAGTTCGAATCCGTTTTCACGAAAGCGGTGTGTGTGGCCGTATCTGCGCATACGGCCTCCTCAGCTCTCTGCATACATGAAGCCACCTTTGTGCTCCCTTTTCAGGTTGTGCGGTCATATATATGTAGTGTGCGCCTGCTTAACGTGTGGTCCATCTTAAGTGGGTAATTGGATATGGATCCGATATGGATAGGGAAGCCTGATAGGGGTTAGGCGAAACTTCTAATCTTGCTTCCAGAACCTTATCGATGGTTTAACTGAAGGTATTGAGCCCCCGATTGTCTTATCCACCACCTCCTCCAACCTCTACCTCCTCTAATCTTCGCCTCCACCACTGCCCTGAAGCACCTCCACCTCCGCCTCTAATCGTGCGAAGCTCGTCCGCCTCCACCTCTACCTACAATCGCGTGGAGCTCCTCCGCCTCTGCCTCCAACGATGCTGCGAAGCACCTCACTACTTCGTGCGAAGCTCCTCCACCTCCCAACTCCTTCGTGACCGTGATAACCTTTGCCAGCTAACCCTATATCCCCCTTTTCTCTTATTTGATGCTTTTTTTGATGTTTGATTCTTTTTTTTGTGCATGTCCCTGCTGTACTGCAAGGTTATTGCTTGAATGCTATTTGATCTTTTTGGTGTACTATATACGATTCCGTGGTAGTGCAGTGTGCCTACCACCCAAGTGACAAGGGTTCAAATCCCACCATTGCGTGGGTGCGTTAGGTAGTCGACAACCAACGTAAAAAATTGTCGAATCTTTCAACATGGATTTGAGCAAGAATCCATGTAGCCGACTCTACTTATACTGGAAGAAGGCTTCCCATATTTTATATGCGATTCTGTAGGAAAGTGATGCGGATGCAATTAATGGAATAAATCAAGTAAATAGTTATGTTGAAAACCTGTGTCTTTGCATTAGCGATTTTTATGGATTCTGAAGGAATAGAACTGGTTCAAGTTGCATGGTTCAAGTGGCATGCAACTAACGGGTAGGACTCTAACTTAATTTGAATGTCTAACCATGATTATGGAGTTAATAGATTTCAAAGGAAAAATTCAATGCAATAAAAATAAAAATTATGAAAAAAGAACTGTGATTCAACATGAGACACAATAACAACTATTGTTCGAATGTGGGTGTTATTGATATTATTGTTTGGAGAGGGTGTATTGTATGTACTATTGATGGTTGGTGTGTTCATGGAGAGGGTGATTTGGGTGTGGAGTTGATCAACCACTTTTTCTCTATTTTGGCTACCTAAGAAGGCCATGATGGAGTAAATTATTGTTTGAATTGTTTAGTGTATGAATTGTAGTGTATGCTATTGTTTGAATTGTTTAGGATCATATGAACTGTAGTACATGCTATAGTTTGAATTGTTTTGCCTTGATTTCGTATTATTTTGATTCTACATATTAAATTAGACCATATGATACGTTTTGATGATTTTCTATCATTAAATGTTAGGCAATTATGACCTCCAGACTACCATATGATAGTGGTTTTTCGCCTATGCTCGGAACTGGAAGCAAGCCTCCTACTCAGAGCGATACGATGGAGTTCTTTGTTCCTCCTGGATCTAATTATTTGAGATGGAAGTATGTTTTTCTAGAGAATTCAAGTAGCCCTAGCATGATTACTTGTCGTTTATGTTGGAAAGTTGTGACCGGAGGGATCGATCGCAAATCACATTTAGCTCATATTTAATGCAATACGACATCTTGTCCCAAGCTAACTCCCGTAATGAAGAAAGAAATTAAGGACAACACGGAGAAAATTAAAGTGAAAAGAAATGAGAAGATTGCGTGGATGAAAGGCCTTTAAGAGCAAGCATCCATCAAGATTAATCAACCATTGATTGATGGAGAGAGGGATGAGAAAAGGTCTTGAACTTCAACAGAAGATGTGCCAATGGAGAGTCTCGCCAATCCACAATCAAAGATACCTTTGCCAAGAAGGAACACACACGTGAATTCATTCATGGCAAAGTACTTCTACGATAATGACATCACTTTAAATGTTGTTAAAAGTGATTCCTTTCTTTAAATGTACAAAGCAATTGGACAGTATAGAAAGATGCACAAGCCTCCAACGTACTATGCGCTTATAGAAACCCTTTTGAAGGAACAAATTCACGAAACGAAAGAGTTCTTGCAATGCCATCGTGATTATTGGAAGACTTCTGGATGTTCCATTATCACAGATGCCTGGACTGATAGGAGATGAAGGAGTATCATGAATATTTGCGGCAACTGTGAGCTTGGGACTAGTATTCTAGAATTCTATTAGCTCGTTTGCAGGTTTTCATATTGATGACTAAATTGCTTCCTTAGTGGATAAGTCAATTGAAGAAATTGGACCCACCAATGTCATCCAAGTCGCGACGGATGATGCATTTGCCAATATGGCTGCTTCAAAAATCTTGAAAACCGAGTACCTACAGATCTTCTGGAGTTCGTGTACAATACATTGCATCGATCTTATGTTAGAAGAGATCGTCAGAGTCAAAAATAAAAACCACCATCACAAAAGCAAGAACATTGTCTGTCTTCATATATAGTCGTGCAAAAAAACATTGAGCTTGGTGAAATAATTTACGTAAAAGGGAGAAATAGTGAGGCCTGGAACAACAAGATTGCTACCATGTATCTCACCTTGCAATTTGTGATGGAGAAAAAGGACAAGTTGAGACTTATGTTTTCTTCTAATGAATGGAGAGTTTGTAAATGATACAATACAAAGTGAAATGGTTTTAGCCATTGTTCTGAGTCCTTCATTTTGGACTCAAGTGTCTTTGACCTTGAAGGTGTTTTCTCCGTTGGTACATGTTCTGCGGATTATTGATGGAGACAGGACGGACCGGCTATGTGTTTTGTATATGGCTGCTGGAAAATCTTGAGAACCGAGTACCCACAGATCTTCTGGAATTCGTGTGCAATACATTGCATCGATCTTATGTTAGAAGATATCAACAAAGAGTCGAAGATGAAAACCACCATCACAAAAGCAAGAACATTGACTGTCTTCATATACAATATGCAAAAAATATTGAGCTTGGTGAGACGATTTACACAAAAGGGAGAGATAATGAGGCCGGGAAGAGATAATGAGGCCAGGAAGAACAAGATTCGCTACCATGTATCACATCTTGCAATATGTGATGGAGAAAAAGGACAAGTTGAGAATTATGTTTTCTTCTTATGAATGGAGAGTTTGTAAATGATACAAGACAAAGTTAAGTGGCTTTAGCCATTGTTCTTTTTCCTTCATTTTGGACTTAAGTGTCTTTGACCTTAAAGGTGTTCTATTCGCTGGTATGTTTTTGTGGATTATTGATGGAGATAGGAGACTGTCTATGGATTTTGTACATGGTGAGTTACAAGATGCAGAAAAAGAGATCATGAACATTTTCAAAGATTGAAAGTATCTTACAAACATTTTGTTGATGCCATTGACTCGAAGTCAAAAGGAAGGTTGGATAGTCCCCTCCATCTTGCTGCATATCTTTGAATCCTTATAAAATTTATAGGGATAATGCTCAAATCTAAAGGAAAAGTCTTGCTCTGAAGGAATTCTTGGATTATATAGACATTTTCTATCATGATTTAGAGATCCAAGATATCATAACTAGGAAAGAGTTACCCTTATATGAAGGGTAGAAGGATCATTTTACAAACTTTTAGTTGTTAAACAAAGGTCAATCATTGATGATGATTTCAATCCATGTATAGATTCTCATTAAGAATTCATAGACCTGTATGTTTAATAATTATTAATTATTTATTCTTATAAAAAACTTGTTGGTGGGGATTGCATGGCATGAAAACACCACAATTGAAGGAGATGGCAATGAAAGTTTTAAATTGACAGCTTCTTCCTCAGGTTGTGAAAGGAATTGGAGCACTTTTGAGGCGGTAAGGCAAAAACATTGATGCAACACATGTTAAATGTTACACATATATTTGTGGTTATTTTGTAGATTCACGCGAAGAAAAGAAACGAGTTTGAATTCAAGCGATTAAACGACTTGATGTAGGGATCGCCATCTTAAAAAATAAAATGATCCATTTGTCAGAAAATGATAGAATCCATGTGAGAGATTGGATTGGTGAAGAAGATGAAGGAGATCAAGAGGTATTCCAAGGATCGGGGATGCCATAGAACTTAGTGGCTGATGCAACTGGTGCAGAAGATTTGGTGCAATATAGATTATAGAAAAAGACAAAAGCATACTACTGGTTCAACCCCATTGTCGAGCTTAAATGATTAAGAACTCTCGTCTAAGAAAGAGAGTAAAGAAGAGTTTGTTTCTTACTCTTCAAGAAAGAAGCGAACTGCCAACGAACACAACGAAGCTCGAAGTAGGCTTCCTGTCCTTAGGACACCCTGCATAGTCTGCATCAGCACAAACAGAAATAGAAAGAGTCGCTCCTTTCCCGAATAGCAGTCTTGCACCTAGAGAAGACTTTAGGTACCTCAATATCTTATATATAGCATCCATGTGTACCTGTCGGGGATGCTTCATGAACTGACTCACCCGATTCACTGCAAAAGAGATATTAGGTCTAGTGATAGTAACATAGAGGAGCTTTCCCACTAGATCTCTACAAGCTTGTAAAAGACTAGTCGAGTCAGGGGGGTGTGGCCGACTCGATTAGGCCTTGTCGACCATTAGTCGGTCAACCCGACTAGTCGAGCCGACTAATCGATCGACTTTTACATCAAGGTTTTATATTTTTTTTGCTTTTTGTTTTTTTAAAAGCAAACTTATTCTAATATGCTTTATGTTATATTTAAAGTCAATTATTTCTTTTGTTTCATTATGAATATATAGAAAATAAAGAAATCTATGTTGATATATAAGCAAACTTATTTAAATATGCAATAATGTTATATTGAAAGTCAATTACTTTTTTTGTTTCATTATCAAAATTTAGAAAATGTACAAATCTATGTATAAAAATGCTTTATATATTTAAAATGATAAAAAAAATCAAAATCGACTAATGGTCGACTAAATCCGATTAGTCGCTCGACTGTCGATTAATCCTTAGTTAGTGACCTTGCGGATCGAGTAACGATTACTGCTTTCTGCAACCTTGGCTCTCTATATCTCCTCCTGTCAGCTTCATCTATATCATCATCATATAACCTCATGTTGGGATCTATAAGAGTAGTAGAGGGTCGACACCCAATCATGCGTGTCTCAACAAGCATGTTTCTAACATGCTTCCTTTGGGTCATCACAAGACCATGCGTATTCCTAACAAACTTAATCCTAAGAAATACCTTAGAGTGCCAAGATCTTTAATAACAAACTGATGACCCAGAAATTCCTTTGCCTTCTTTATCCCTTGTATATCATCTCATGTAACAAGTATGTCATCAACGTACACCATGATAACAACTGTACCTCTGGGTGTTCTTTGCACGAATAGCGAATGATAAACCCCTTCTTTTTAATCATATCCGAGAGCTTCTGAAACGTGCCCTTGGATTCTGCTTAAGCTCATATATTGCCTTGTGAAGTCTACAAACCCGCTGACACTCCTCCTCATCAGCGAACCCTGGAGGCTGCTGCATGTAGACTTCCTCCTGAAGATCTCCATATAATAACACATTATTAACATCTAGCTGATATAAAGGCCAATCGCGTACCACATCAACTGAGGGGATACATAGAGTGGAGTGACAAGCAACAAGAGAGGAAGTATCCATATAATCCACTCCATAAGTGTGTAAATCCTCGTGCCATCAATCTGGCCTTGTAGTGATCAATGCTCCCATCTGCATGGTGTTTATTAGTAAACACCCATTTGTAACTGATAACAGATGCTTCATTAGGTGTAGAGACCATGCTCCATGTACCTCGTGACTGTAGAACAATTATGTCCTCTTCCATAAACGCCAACGACTGTCTCTCAATGACTCTTGATAATTTCGTGGTATTTCCACGACAAATAGGGCAACAACAAACCTTCAGAATTCCCGTGTATGACAACCAAACGTAACCTGAGAAGCATTGGATATGAGGCACATGTACGTTTCTGCTTGCGAAGCGCTATAGGAATATCCGGATCATTGGAAATTTTCTGAATCGGTATATTAGTCTCCTGCATTTGTTCCTGCTCAAGCATATCTCTAGACCCATCATTAGAAACAATGTATTCAGAACAAACATGAGGTGTGCTGAATGACTGGCGATGATTATGAGCAAAAGCATGTCGACGAATATAGTATCGTGGCAATGGTTAAACAAAGATCGTGGGAGAAAGCAAGGTTTTAAATATCGCGATATTTCGATGAAATATCACGGAAATCTTAGTTTCAATGGGTTCTACATATCGAAAGCAGTATATATGTCGATTTCCAGGATTTCGCCCGAAATCTTGTGAGATATCGACGAGATTTCGGGTCATTTTGCGATCTCAGCGAATCTTGAATTAAAAAATCTCCACTTTGGCGAGATAGATTGAAATGTCGATCGAAATTCGCCCATTCGACCCACATTCTGCTTCTTTGCTTCTGCAAGCTTCGCCAAGCCTATATTTCGCCCGTTTCTTCAAGGTAAGCCAAAATTTATCAAATCTTCATCAATTTTAATTTTTTAGGGGTTTGTTCCTAAGATTTTGATCTCCTTAGTGTGGTGTTTTTTTTCGAGAGATTTTGAATATCTAGCTTGATTTTTGGAGGTCAAAATTAGAAGTTTTGTGTTTTAATGTATAATAATGATGAGTTATGAATGTATTTACTCATATCTCATGTATATCATGTAGTAAAGCATATTTTGGAAACATTTTGTGAGACCTATAGAAGAGAAAATTAAGGTTTTTGTATTTTAATGTAGAACCATGACGAGTTCTTCAAGGTTAAACTCAGATCTTAAGTTTTGGACGTAGAAAACATGATACGATTTTTTTTGTAAATGAAATTTTAAAATTGAGTAATTCCAAAAAATGAAACCTTAGATCTATGCGTTATTTTACATGTTTTGTGTCTCTTAGGTGGGTTTTCTCAAAAATGGTCCCCTAATTTCTAGATCTAAGGCCACAATTTATACATGTAAGGTGTTTTCTTCTTCTGAAAATCAGAATATTAAGAGTATACTTTCAATTTCACACACCAAGTATTTATGAGTTTGTGCATATTAGGGGTTAGAAAAATTAAAAATATATTAATTCTGAAAATCTAAACATAAAATAATTAGCAAATTCTTAATTGTTCGCATTGTATGGCTCATGATGATTGTTCCTCAATTTCCTCGTAGGTTTCAGTGATCATGATCATGTCACGTTTCGAATCAGTATCTAACAGTTTCGAGGACCAGACAGGGGGATTTCAGTTGGGACATTGGTTGGAGGTATGTCTCCGCTCCTGATGGCAACAAAGCCAAACCACAATGCAATTTCTGTGGGAAGTGGGAGGAGGGGTGATCACAAGGATGAAACAACATATTGGTGGAAATAACAAGAATGTTCCTAAGTCCACGCGCCGTCCTAACAATGTGAGGGACAAGGTGAAGGCCAGCTTGGACGGGAAGAAGGATAGGGATATAGAGAGGGTAAGGAGGGATGTGCAATTCAAAGAGTTCATGTTTGAAGAAGAATTCAACGTTCTCTCACTTCAGACGATGATGATTTTGTCTACCCCGCCGCCATTCACATTACAACATAGAGGAGATCATATAGGAGGTCAATAGAAGAATCAATGGGGAGCGAGTTCGAGAGGAGAGAAATCGGCAATGCACGGGGTAACTTCTATGGTGCATGTGGCAGCGGGAGTGGTTCTGGAGATACACCAATACTACCACCCACCAAAAAACACAAGGGGAAGGGAACTGAACCATTCTTGACAAGGAGCAGATCCTTGCAATACAAGCCAAACAAAGATCCAAGGCAGAAGATGGTAAAGGGTATGTTCACCAATGCACGAGAGAGGGTGGGAAAGGCCATCATCAAGCTCTTTTATGGGGAGAGCATTCCTGCTAACATTGCTAGCGGGCCATTTCTGTAGCATGCCATTGATGAGATCGCTGTAGCAAGAATATGAGTGAAGGCTCCCACATCCTACGAGATAATGAACAAATATCTCAGGATGGATTAGGAGGAAATGATTGAGTACATAACAGAACTGAGGAGGAGATTGTCAGAGTACATGGTGACGTTGATGTGCGATGGGTGGACGAGCTACACGAGGAAACAAATCATCAACTTCCTCGTTTACTGCGATGAAAAGACAATTTTTTTGAAATCTGTTGATACATCTGAACATGCGAAGGACCACAAGTACCACTTGAAGTTGATGAAGGATATCATCAAAGATGTTGGAAAAGAGAACATTGTCCAGATTATCACAGATAATAGCCTAATTTATTTTAATTTTTTATAGCACTTTAGAATATGAGAATTGTTCCTGTCTATGTCCAACTTATTACTTCAATCCTAAGTACCCGTATAAGAATAGTCTTGGTAGGGTGGCAAGGTCCCAACCGGAGAGGTCGATGGGTGAGTGCTCTGGTGGCGAGTGGAAGGGACATCGTCCTGGAAGTGGTGGGTGGGTGGAAGTGCAGCGGCGAAGACCCCCACGACAGCAGGAGTGGTCGTCAGGGCAAGCTTTTCAACGTGCTAATCCATTCGGTCGAGGTTGTTTTCGCTGTGGATCGTTGCGTCATTGGGCACTATCGTGCCGTGAACCTGTCAGATGCTTCGTGTGCAAAGGCTCGGGTCACAGAGGGCGTGTCTGCTCGAGGCAGACATCTATGCCTCGCTCGTCAGGTCTATTGATCGGTGAGGGTGGAGGCGCGGAGACCCTTTTCGTCGCATCCTCTGAGGTTGGTGTTGTTTCAAAAGGCAGATTCAAGGGGGATATTGTTGAGCTTTCTCCGTGGAAAGTGCTAGCAAGGGGCCTTTCGGAGGAGGAGGAAGGTGGTTTATTGCGATGGTCGGGATGAACGGGTTTCGTGTATGCGATGGCGTCGCTCCTCTGCATGGGAGGGCGCTTTTAGAGGCAAGGCCCTGGAGCGAATTTGTGTCAAAGGTGTGCCATACTCGATGCGCAACCTGGACGACCTTCGCGCTGTATTGGGAGATATTGTAGAGGTTTTGGGGATGGAGTCTAGTGGTTGCCATCCCGGGGACCCGCCCGATTCCGTTTTGCGGGTTGGGCGTCTTCGCTTTTTGTGTCCGGGATGCTGGAGGATCAACGTGCATGGGAGGTCACTGCTCTTGGAGCTTGCTTCTTTGAGCCTCTCCAGACACCGGGATGACCTTCTTCGGTTTGGGCTGGGCGGAGAGATGAACCATGCTCAAGGCACTGTGGAGGTGGGTCCATTTGTTATCGTTGGGGAGAAGGGGTCACATGTTGTCGTAGGGGAGAAGGATCTTCGTCTTGGGGTCGACCCTCGTGCTGTTCTTGCGGCGGCTGATGCTCGTGCTGTTTCGGCGGCGACCACGCTTTCTTCGCCGGTAACCTCGACGAGGCATGCCGAGAAGTCGAAGAGCCGTTCGGGTGGATGCGGAGCGGTTATCGGGAGACCGCTCGTCTTCCGCGTGGTATTCAATTTGGGACGTTTCGTGGCGCGACAGAAGGGGGGATAACGACTCTTTCTTTTCTGAGGGCGGTTGCCTCAAGTGGAAGGGTGGGCCAGCACTTATTACATGATGCGGGTAGGGACCTTCCCATTTTCCCGCATGTGACCGGTTACGCGGCTGAGCAGGATGACCCGATTAGGGATTCCACCGAAAATATGGAGGCCTACCAAACAAGTGCTGATATGACACAATGGGTCACTGATGGCCTGACTAGGCATGCTTCGACTGGGGACGATCACATCGCCTCTATGGTTGGGGCTTGTGAGCAGCTGGTGGCGGGGCACGCATCTTTGCAGAGGTAGGATGAGGTTGTTTCTGATGCTCCGGTTATGGACTCCGAGGTCCATGTGGGCGAGCCTCACCAGGATGCGGCTTTGAGCGAAGCTAGGGCTAATCTCGAGGCAGATGCTTGACCTCGCTTTGGGGACTGCTATTCAAGAAGAGTCCTATCAAGGCCGCTGAGACGGAAACGTCGTCGGGCAGCCTTACGTATGCGCGTTCTCAAAGTCGATGGAGCATATAACGACGGAATGTGTGGCCCTTCGAGGCCCCAGCTGGTGAACAGATTCAACCTCCTTGATAGAGCAGTGGCAAAGCGTTTGGGGGTGGTGGTCCCAAAAGTGATGGCTAACAGGTGTCCCAAATGAAAGTTCTCTCTTGGAATGTGGGGGGTGCTGGTCGGCCTGAGAAATGACTGGCAATAAAGAACCTGGTGGGTGAATCATCGGCCGATATCTTCTTTCTTCAAGAGACCAAAGCCTCTAGTGAGGCGGCTGACCTGAGAGGGGAGCTTGGCAGGGGGGGCAAGTTCGGAGTGGCTTACCTGGAGGCGTCTGGTGCTTCAGTTGGTCTACTAACGAGATGGAAGGCTGATGTTTTTGACTCGATTGCGGTGTCTAGGTTGCAGTCATCTCTCTCTGTTCGGCTCAGGAGACGAGCGGATGGGCTCGGTTTTCTTATGACAAATGTCTATGGCCCCACGGGGCATGAGCGGGGGTCGTTGGCGGCCGAGCTTGATTTGATTGGGGTAGAGCATGTGGACGAGATTTGGTTGGTGGGGGGCGACCTCAACGTCACTCTGGTCCCTTAGGATCGTCCACACCAGTGTGGTGGTAGAGATGCGGCTTCGGAGGATTTATGGAGATCTATTCATGGTTAGGCCTACAGATTGTTGACGCGGCGGGCTGCTCCTTCATGTGGTGGAACGCTAGATCTCGCTCGAGGCTGGACAGATTCTTGGTGTCGCTCGAGCGGGCAGAGGCCTTTCCATTATCACGGGCGTGGGCGATGCCTCGGGCTCACTCCGATCACACACCATTCTATGGTCGTCGGGTGAGGAGGAAAGGCGCAAGTTCCTCTTTTGGTTTGAAAAACGTTGGTTGCTGGAAGAGGGTTTTCGGGATGATGTGATTACTCGTTGGAGGGACTGGAACCCGATGGGGTCGGCGGTTGTCCGCTTCAACGCGAAGCTGACGTTATTACGCTCTCATCTTTCTCAATTTGGGAGGGAGGTAAGACGTCGGCGTAGGCTGAAGAGAGGTGAGGCTCAAGTGGGCGTGTCATATATAGATGTGCTGGATGATGCACGCAGTCTGGAGCCGGAGGAGATGGAGGAGAGATTGAGGCTCTTAGAGGAGATCATGCTGGAGGATCAGAAAGAGGAGATTGAGTGAAGGGAAAGGTCCAGACAACGATGGCTTTGTGATGGGGATGCCAATACACGCTTCTTCCACGGCATGGCATCGGGGAGGCATCGGAGAAACTACATCCATGACCTCTTGGTGGGGGATTGGCGGGTGTCAGGAGAGGGTAACATCAATGGTGCGATCCGCAACCATTACATGTGTGCTTCCAGGAGACAACGCAGTGGGTGGGGTTGGTTGGGAAGAGGGGTGAGGGGTTTAACTGGGTCGCAGGAAGAGGCATTGGTGGAGAAGGCATTCATTCTGCTTCGATGTGAAGATATCATGTTGAAGTTGCAGTATCTTCGACTCATTTTTTGTTGGGGAGTATGTAACGGTGAGAATATCCCACATTGCCTTTGCTGTGGGCTAACTCAGAATGTCATCAGCTATCTCCACTGAAATTGTACCAGACAAGCATATGCACGCATACGCGTAGTCTGCCTCCCACGAGGCGTGAACTCCGGTCTTGTCTTTTGGCTCATCCTGTGTGAGGATGTGCTTCTTGCCGTTACACTGCATTAGGGGCTCATGAATTGCATGATCCATAGTTCATATTTGTTCCATCCATTTTGACAATGGGTGCTGGACCTTTGAAAGGCACCCATGGATGAGGCATCAGCTTTGGAGTCCACTAAGTTGTCTGACATGATGACAACAATAACCAAGACTGTGGCTGAAGATCGGAGTGACTGCATCTACACAAACATACACGAAGATGGTTGTGGATGTAGACTCATACCACAGCCTCTTCCATCTGTTTGATTCCTCTTTGGGTAACTAGGCTGGTTTAAATGATAAAATCATACCCTAGAAATCCAAAAATTAGACTAATTAGAGATCAAATCGACCTTTTTGGAATGATTTCCAGACCTTAGAAAGCGTCGATCGGGGTTCCCTAGTGTGCCACAAAGCCCTTCGAGCTATGGCGTTGGTGACGGAGAGCAACTAGGGTTGCTGGTGATAGCCCTAGTACTCTAGGGAGGCTGACGGTGGCATCCTTGGCGAATGCTGCTGCTAACGGCGGGCGACGACAACCTTGACTGCTGCTGCTCTCGAGCAGCGGCGGTCAGTGTTGTAAAAGTCGCCCGACTGGCCCGATTAGTAGATCCGACTAGTCTAGTCAGTGGGGTGGCCGACCGAGTACCGACTAATTCCGACTAGGTACACTAATCGACCAATTTTCGCTCGGAGATACCGTATTTTTTTTAATGTTTTACTTTTTTTATAAGCAAACTTAGTATAATATGCCTAATGTTTTATTTAAATTCAATATTTTCTTTTATTTTATTATGGTAGTATATAAATGTACAAAATCTACGTAAATATATGTATAAAAATGAGTTATATATTTAAAATAATTATAAAATTCAAAGTCGATTAAAGTCCGACTAAATCTGATTAGTCGCCCGACTGCCGATTAATCCTTAGTCACTGACCCAACCGACCGAGTACCAACTACCGACTTTTGCAACCTTGGCGGCGGTGGCTTGCTGCTACTGCGACTGTTCAGGCGGCCGCGATGGCCGATGGCACCATGCACAAGGGTAGACGGTGGTGGCAGCGATACGTTAGGGTTTTGGTGGGGTGGGGAAGGCCATAAGCTTCGTCCTAGAACCAACGTTCTGATACCATGCGGAAAGAGAGAATAGAGACTTGTTTATTCATCGTAGCCCTAGAGCTCTCTCATATAGGAGAAAAACTCTATGGGATCAATACATAAAACAGAAGAAATATGAAATATGAAATAAAGATAGGGAGATACAAATATCTCAACATAGTTCACCATCACTCTCCCAATCTCCTCCTCTCCCTCCACTCGTAAATCTACTGCCACAACCTAAATTGAATTTCTCCTGCTTCTCCCGCTGACACCTTTAATCCACCTCTTTCTGAATCTCTCTTTCCACTCGAACACCCTTTTCATGTCCTCCGATGCGACAACCTTCAAATGTTCCCCTTTCTTCCTTTAATTCATCATCCGTCAGATCCTTGGAATCCTCCTCCTTGTACGACCTCACTATTGCCTCCTTCGCCTTTGCTCTAAAAACCCTCCTCATCTTCCTTACCTCTCGTTTATAGACACAGAGCCTCCTCCTTAGGCTTGCCAACTTCCCAACCAACGAGCCTCCACCGAGCCCTCCCGAACCTCAGTTCTTTGACACCAACTCTCGAAGGCCCTCTTCACTCAACCAAACCCATTTAAATATGAAGAAAGGCTGCGGAGTGGTCTCTTCTCCAGAGTCCCAAATGAGAGGAAAGTAATTCGATTTGGATTTCATGTGGGATGAAACCCCCACACAAAGGGAGCAACTGCAATATTTTTGAGGATACTAATAAACGATCCAGCCGCGAGCATGAACATGAATTTCTCCAAGTATAGTTTAAGTTCGCAACATCCAACACCTCCAGCTTTAGACCTCCGACCAACTCCACAAATGCGTCAGAACCCGGATCCTGGCCCTCGCTAACTAGGTCTATCAGAGGAGAGAAGTGTGACATTCAAATCATTAGCCACAACCCACGCTTTAGTGTACTCCATCACTTCCGCAATTTCAATCGTATGTTTCCACACAATGAATGATCTATTAGGCCATAAACACAACCAACCTGGACCTCAAGTGACTATTTAGAAGTTCCACCGTCTGCACAAAAAGTTCCCGATCTCTCGGACAAAATGTAGAACAAGTCGCCGATCCAACCGTATCGCTATCGTCACAACACTAACATCCGAACCTGGCAATAGCCCATCCGAGAGCAGCTCCAAACACTCACCGATACCTGCAAGTAGCTCCCATAACATCCCTCTGACCTCGAAACGAGCGAAACTCCCTACAGATGCATCACCACCCGACTCATTGATATCCACCATCAACAAACCACGATCTCCTCCATGCCACCCTTCTCAGGATCACGCCCATCGACACCAGAGCAACGACCTCCGTCTTTGAGAGCCCATGCACAAGGAACACACCGATGGCCAAACCAACCATGTCGCCCTTGAAAGGCCCAGCCATGCGTGCCACAAATTCCCCCACGACCACCTTCAAGGGCTCTTCCGAACAACCAATCAACAAGCCTCCATGCGACCCACCAAGGCCCTCGTCTCCCACTTTATGCCTTCCTTCCTTAATGAATTGATGGAAATCCCCTTAACCACCTTTGCAAAAGAGCGACCACCCACCAAGGCCCTCGTCTCCCATCACAAACCACCCTTCTGACCAAGACCAACACCCACTTCCTTCTTAACCTGATCAAAAGCACTCCTCCCAAAACCATGGCACGAGACCTCGCACTCCCGCATGCAATGCCCGCCCCCCCCACAGGTGAAACACCACACATCTGTTGTGCAAGATGATGTCTGATGACACTCCACAACGATAGCATTGCGACCTGCAACGATGAACCCTCTTCGTATGGGTCACCATCACCCAACAATCATCTCTACTGCTAGGGCCGTGGTCCGACTTACCCCCACCCCCTACAACCTCATTCATCCCATGCCACATTACAACCAAAGGAAGATCATAACTCTAAAGGAACCTTCCAACACCAGGTGTTCTTACAATCCTAACACATGATGCCAACAAAAATAACTCGTAATAGCAGTTATCGAACTTGATTATGAGGAATACATTTTTGGTTTCCTTGTGAGTACCCAAACCCATCCCAAACTTGAATATATATATAATTATCTTTATGTGGGTATAGTTATGCATTTGGTTACGCATCATATTAGGTGTATACCCCTTTTTACATTAAAAGAGTAAGTTAAACCCACCCTATTTCTAAGCATTTTGAACCTTTCTATAAAAAAGCCTGCTTGATTCCACCATCTTTTTGTATCTACAAGACTCCAACATATATAAGTTCCTAATCCATTCGAGACAACAACCTAGTCTGTATAATTACCTATTTTTTTCTGCTCATTGCACCTCTATGTAGTTCATCATATTGCATTGCTCCTTGTAATCTCCAGTGTTTACATGTAATTAACATCTCTATATGAATATCATATCGCACATTGCCTATGCACCATGCGTCAATGTGTCATACATTTTCGACATCTTTGCTTACAATGCATCTCTATCATGCTCGAATAATTCATGCCACTAATTAATGTAGAGTTAAATAATGTTGGATATGTGGATGACGATTGAATATTACTTGATTTTAATATCTTTTTACGAAATGCGGTATACATGGCCTCAAATTTCGACGAAATTCGATTCAATTACGATTTCGACAGGTTACCAAAATTAGATCGAAATGGCTTAAATGACCGAAATGTGGGGGACCTAGTACAAAAAAAATAATTGAAATGATCGAAATTTTGAATTTCGACCAAAATTCGGTTTCGGTCACTGAATGGTGACCGAAACTGACATTTAAGGCCTTGGGTATATATTTGGTTAGTTTTATAGTTGATGCCGTATATATGAATACTCTATGGGCCTGTTTGGTTGCAGGGTTGGTCAGGGTTGGGTTGGGTTGGGCTGGGTGAATAGTAATCTGTGAGGAGGAAGTACCCTTGTGAATAGTAACCAGGGTTGGGCCAACCCTGCCCAACCCTGCAACCAAACAGGCCCTATGAATACATGGTTTCCCATTGGCGGATAAGAACTAGCCATCTAATGAATGGTAGTGTTTGGACATCATTTTATAAATAGATATGAATTTGGATATTGATACCACTCTGAACTTGACCCCCTGACATCTGCCTCCATTTTCTTCTGCCCAAACATACTTGCAGGAACACTCCACGAGGTTTGCCATGATGATTAGAGGTTGCAAATCCCTAAACATGGAGTTGATATTCTGTCCCTTTACTTGGCCACCCTCGAGATACCATTACTCTTAATTCAAAGCATCCTCTTTGTATCTCAATGATAGACAACGACCCTCGACCAACGCTTCCCATCGCAACAACAACTACCAACTGGAGATGGTTGTCTTTTGATGAATTTGGTAACTGTGATTAGACATTATGTGGTTAAGAAACTTTATGGAAGATGTTAGATAATTTTCTTTTCCATCACCACTTTTGTTAGTCATCGCAACAACCCCTTGTGATGATCGATCAACAATAGGGAGCATGTTGTAATTATAAAATTTGATTGGTCGTTTTGATGAAAGTAATTCCAGGAGAGAGTTTGATAACTCAACATCACTCGTTGGTAATGGACATGTAAATAAAAGGGCTAGTAAAGAAAAGGAGGGTTTCCAAGATCACTATAATAAGATGGTGGGATCTTCAATTGAAGCAACCAACCTTCAGGGAGAAGGTTTTAGAAGACTTGGGATTGTAATAGTAGTGCAAACGAGATGTGTGTGGCGGCATCATTTTGTATCCAAAGGATAGCCAAAGAGATGCTAGGCGAGTCAAAGGGAGGAGTTCCAGGTCAAAAGGAAGCGTGGTGGTGGAGTGGAGGGGTGCAAGAGAAGCTCCAAATTAAAAGAGCATGCTTTAAAACTGCCTAAGGATAGAACAAAGGAAACTGTCACAAACTATAAAATAACGAAGAAGGAAGCAAAGAAGGATGTAAGCGAAGCTAAGTCAAAAGCTTATGAAGTTTTGTAAAAAAATCTCGACTATGTGGAGGTCCTGAAGGATATAGTCAGGTTGGTCAAAGCATGAGAAAGAAAGACCGAAGACCGTTCTCAAATAAGATGCATTAAGGATGAAGGACATGTGCTTGTTATTCAGAAGAATATAGCGACTAGATGGAAGCAATATTTTCATAAGCTTTTCATTGGGAAAGGAAATAGAGAGATCACTTTGGGAAATCTAAATAGTAGTAAAAGTTAATTGAATCGTGCAAGCTATAGACTAACACAAAGGAGGGAGGTAGAGGAGTATTTGAAGGTTATGAAAACTAGAAAAGGTATAGAACATCATGATATTTCTATAAAAGTATGGAGATTTCTAGGTGAGCGTGGTCTGACTTGGCTTACAAATTCATTTAATGTTATTTGACGAAGTAAGAAAATGTCTGAAGAATGGAGGAGAAGCATCATGGTGCCTCGTTATAAGAACAAATGAGACATTCAAAATTGTTTGAGTTTTAGAGGTATCAAGATGATGAGTCATACTATGAAAATTTGGGAGGGTGTGATCGAAAGAAGGTTGAGGTAAGTTTCTAAAGTAGAAGAAAACAAATTCGGATTCATACCAGGTCACTCAACTATTGAAGCCATTCATTTGCTGAGGAGAACAATGAGGATTTATAGGGCTAAAAGGGAGAACCTCCATATATTTTTTATTGATTTGGAGAAGGCTTATGATTCTCTCGCACATGAGATATTGTGGGGAGTTTTGGAGAAGAGATAAGTACCTGTCCTATACATTAACCTCATAAAGGATATGTATGACATGTTTTCATCTTGTGTAAGGATCTAGTCTAGGAAGATTGGCTATTTTGGCATCAACATTGGTTTGCATCATGGTTCAGCTTTGAGTCCGTTACTTTTTACTTTGATTATGGACAAGTTGACTAGTCAAGATGGAAGCAATATTTTCATAAGCTTTTCATTGGAAAAGGAAATAAAGAGATCACTTTGGGAAATCTAGCTAGTAGTGAAAGTTATTTGAATCATGCAAGCCATAAACGAATACGAAGGAAGGAGGTAGAGGAGTCTTTGAAGGTTATGAAAATTGGGAAAGGTATAGGAAATGATGATATTCCTATAGAAGTATGGAGATTTCTAGGTGAGCATGGTTTCACTTGGTTTACAAATTCATTCAATGTTATTTGACAAAGTCAGAAAATGTCTGAAGAGTGGAGGAGAGGCATCATGGTGCCTCTTTATAAAAACAAATGAGACATTCAAAATTGTTCGAATTACAAAGGTATCAAGTTGATGAGTCATACTATGAAAATTTGGGAGGGTGTGATCGAAAGAAGGTTGAGGTAAGTTTCTAAAGTAGAAGAAAACCAATTCGGATTCATACCAGGTCGCTCAACTATTGAAGCTATCCATTTGCTGAGGAGAACAATGAGGATTTATAGAGCTAAAAGGGAGAACCTCCATATATTTTTATTGATTTGGAAAAGGCTTATGATTCTCTCTCACAAGAGATAATGTGGGGAGTTTTGGAGAAGAGACAAGTACATGTCCTATACATTAACCTCATAAAGGATATGTCTGACTTGTCTTCCTCTTGTGTAAGGATCTAGTATGGGAAGATTGACTAGTTTGACATCAACATTGGTTTGCATCATGGTTCAACTTTGAGTCCATTACTTTTTATTTTGATTATGGACAAGTTGACTAGTCAGGATGGGATACCTTGATGTATGTTATTTGCTAATGACATTGTGCTGATTGATGAGATTAGAGATGGAGTAGATGAGAAGCTTGAGACCTGGAGACATACATTAGAGACTAAAGAATTTCTTATAACTAGGGCTAAGACTAAATATAGAAGTGCACTTTTGATAGAAGCAATGGTGAAGGAATTGAGGTGAAGATCGGTAAGGATAACATTCAATAGTTAGATTCTTTTAGATACTTGGGATCTATTTTGCAACATGATGGATAAATTGATGGAGATGTTACTCATAGAATAAATGCAGATTGAATGAAGTGGAGCGGGGTCTCTACTGTTCTATGTGATAAGTAAATTCCTTTGAAAATCAAGGGAACGCTTTATAAAGAAGCCATGAGACCTGATATGCTCTACGGAATGTTGGCATGTGACCTATAAACATGTGCAGAGAATGACAGTAGCAGAAATGAAAATGCTAAGATGGATGTGAGGACATACACGTAAAGATCGTATTCGGAATGATGCAATCAGAAGGAAAGTTGGTGTAGCTCCGATCGAGGATAAGATGCGAGAAAGCCGCTTAAGGTGATTTGGCCATTTGTAAAGGAGGTCGGTTGATGCAACGTTTAGGAGTTGCGAGTTTTGGGATGTTGAGCCAGCTCCCAGGAAGTGTTGGAATGAGACTATCCGAAAGGATCTTAGTTTTTTGGATCTAACCCCAAGAATGACCCATGACAGATCTGAATGGAGGCAAAGATATCATGTAGCCGACCCTACTTAATGTGGGAAAAGACTTTGATGTTGTGATGAAAGTGATGATCCACCATAACTTGATTAATAAACTTTAAGAGATTGACCGATCACACTCTTAAATATGTCAATGAGCATTTGCACAGAAGCAAAGATTGAAACAAATGACATTGATTGATCCTAAGGAAGATTGGTCAATTAATGTGCCTGAATTTAAGGCTCAACTAGTTAATCAGTGCAGAAAACTTGATCGATCTCAATGTGGGGTTTTGGGTTGGGTTAGGGGGTGGGGGCATAAACTGGACTGGAAGAGTTTCTCAACAAAATCCTTCAACGATTCACATGTGGCAGGAACTGAAGTATCGAATTGTAGAAGTGGCTGTGTGGATACTCTTAACGTGTATCATGTACATGAAGTGTTTTCACGAGTTATCCATTCCTCGATTAATTTGGCTTTGATACCACGTAGAAGAACAAATATCCAAGCAAACACTTGCATGGTCATGTCGTGCGGATTTACATAGAGAATCTTCTTTATATAATGGAAAAACCAAGGGAGGAGATGCTCTAGCGCGCACATGCTGCGATAGTTTCTTCCTTTCCACTTATTCATGAACTGTGGGGCATGCACAATATTTGTAATGGTAAGGATAAATTGGATCCACACCCAAGATCCATGTACCCACCCGAGTACAACATTCCATAATTAAGATATTGTGAATAAGCTTACATAGTCAGCACATCATATACCACTTATTATACCCATTGGTGAAAAAGGGGAACTAACATGCGATTTAAAAAGGGAACTAATCTGGTTGACAATGACATGGATAGAAGCCTTGTAGTATAACATGCGACAAAGATGTCGTGTTCCTTACAGAAGGAAAAGAATGGCAAAATATTGCTTCCAACATTTTTTATTTATCACTCAATGAAGATGTTCGGCAATTAGTGCTACTTATCATCTTTGAGTATATATTGAAGATTACTCATCTGAAAGGCCGTTTTTGCTCACTTTTCTCAAGGACGGACAAGATATTATACTCCCTTTAATATTAAAAAGTGATGCAGAAGTGGAAGCTTTGTATTAATGCTGACAATAATACATGTTCTTGTTTCCTTCTATGTGCATTGTGTTCAATCCGGATAAATTCCTATCTTTTGATGTTGATTTCTAACAATGTGCTTTTATTTGTCTTTTAAATAATTCCATCAACTCTTTGTGAGGTTTATTGAGAAGTTCAATCTCTTTGCTATACTGTGGTTAATTAAATCATTTGAATATTCCATTTTTTTGAAATCTTTTGTAGGATATTCTATCTTGCAAAAGTGTTGGTATCAGTTAGTCAAAGATGCAGGACTGCGTTGCCCTTGGGGCAGTCAACAATTCAGCATGTAAATAATTGATCTTCTGCCTGATTTTCTTGCAGCAACCAAATCCAATTTTATTTTTCTGTTTGGATGCGAGTTCATGGGTGATAATGCTATTTCAGTCATTATTTTTCATTAGATACATAAGATATTGCAGTCAAGTTATTAAAAAATGCGAGGCTGATTACAGTGTTTTTTTGTCAATGAGGCGAGACGTAAGCCTTGATTATAGAGAAAATACACATAAAAACTATTATTAAACATAATATATTGCCATAAAACCCTGAACTTTAGATATTCACAAACTATATTATGATAAATCCTAAATTTATGTATTCCTACATTGAACACATACACACATTATACCATATCAGCCATATATGTTACTTCACGACGCATCATGCATTTTTTTTAAAACACTTAGGAATTTGTGATGGCAAGGCCATCACAACCCCCAAGGGAACACGCTCCAGCAACCTGATTGAACCAAGGAATTGATCTAAGCAGGGTAGAGAGGTGGAGTTTCTCCAAGTAAATTTTAGGTTCATTGCATCTACGACCTTCATTTCCAACTCACCAACGAACTCAACAAAAGACGAGGAGGCATGATCAACACCACCTCTGTCGTGAGCCGGTTAGCAGCAAGTATAATGACATTGAAATAACCGCCAACAAGCCCTGCATGATTTGGAAAATGAGCATGAACCATATGAAGCTCGTCCCACAACACAGATGACATGGTGTCGGTGGGACCTTAGATTGCAGAAAACACGAACTGAAAACCATCTGGGGTCCTTTGCAACAAAACCAACCTTGGTATCACACACCGCCTCTACAAGTTCCAAGTACTTGTTCCACCCAATTATCACGCCCCTTAATGCCTCCACCGACGACATCATCCTGAAGTCAGTAAAGCGATATCTCACCAAATCACCCCAATTAAAACAGTCCCACGCCTCCAATTTTGTTTCTTGCACACAGAAAACATCTGCCTTCCGGCCTTCCAAAATAACATATAGCACTCTCCTCTTGTCCGCTTGGCCAAGGCCCCAAACATTCCATGAGACAATTTTCATGTAGCAACAATGGGGGACACACCCACCAATAAAACCCTCACGTAGGAAGCAATCTCTCCTTGCATCTCCAACATCTTCGAGGATACGACAAACCTCACCGAGGCGTCGCCCTCATCGGAAGAAATATTCCGTTGCCCCTCCCATGGGTAAGCCTTCATCACCAACCTCCACTGGCAATGCTTCGATCGATTGCGGCCATGGCTCCAACGGTTGATGCTGTGGTGAAGAACACACATCCTCTAGCTATCAACCTTGCAGAAGGTAGGTAGGTGTAGACAGTTTCGGCCCTCGAAGTCATGGGGTCCTCTTTCTTCAAATTTGGAAGCACGCATCCAAAAAACCAGGACTTCTGACAGGAGCAACCACCTTCTCCAACCCACTACCTTGGTTCACCTTGTGTGCCACGTCAAGGACATGGAGAGTGGCACAAGACAAATTGCACCCGCGTCAGACTCAACCAGAAGTCCAAGGTCCACAGGTGTCCAACAAAGGATCCAAACCCCATCGCATGTCATGTTCTCCTTCGGGCTTTCATGAATAGGAAACTGACCATCAGATATTGACGAAAAGCACTTCTCAAGTGCAACCCACCACATGTACGTCCTCGAGCACCTGACCTGAAGTGCAACCCTCAACCATAATCACAACACCGATGCCACCTTCGGACCAAAGTCCATCCGAAATAATATCCACTAGCTCAACAAAACCGGACAACTCACTCTGGAAACAGTCCAACTTTTGCGACATGAACGACATACCAAAAATGCAAAAGGTCCCTACTCACTCGACAAGGTAAAGCCCCATCTCTGAACCAAAGCCTTCTCCACACAACACCCGGGACCTCAACATCTACCGCCAGCAAAATCCGTGCACACGAGGCAAAGGCGCTATGCATACATATAGACAAAGGATCCAAGAGAACAACATCCCCAAAGAAACAATCATTGAAGAAGGCCTTGAGGCGCCTTTCTATCCTCTCTACCAAATTACCAAACCACCGACACAATCTAGCAAGCAGAGAGGTCTTCCAAGAGCCCAACAACCTCCATGGTCTCCTCGTTTCTCTAAGTTGGCCTTTCATGAGGCATCCACACCCTCTCGAATACTGCAGTCCCGACGATGGTGACCCCAAACACTACAATTGAAGTAGCGAAAGTTGGCATACATATGTGTCGGAGCACCCTTCCCAGACCGACGATGCATTACCACCTCCCGTCGGTTGACAACAACAATAGAGCCATCCCCACATTTTAGAGACCCATCTCCAACCGAAATAGGAGGTCCAACCATCGACTACGAAGACAAAAGTGCAACCCCAACGGGTATGGAAAAGGCCACCAAGGGCTTGGACAGATCAACATAGACACCATGCGACCTAGGAAAAGCCCACCCAGGCTGGGGCGGATCCTAGGTGCTTCTAGGAGGGTGCCTAAAACCCCCAGGTAGCAGAGGAAGGTGCCCCAGGGCCATTAGCAAGGGCAGTATTGGCCCAACATCCCCCAACAGTGGTGCAACAACCCAATGCGGGAGCTTGGAGCCCTTTCACGGTGGACGCGACAAAAGGAAGAGCACCCTTCTGGATGGCATACTGGGTGATGTCCAACGACGACGTTGCTCCCTTCAATAGAGCTACTAGGCGACGCCCAATGACGTAGCGTCGAGGGATGAATCCCCCGACATCGAGAGCCCTCATCCTTTATCTCTCCATCTCCCTCAAACCTCTCTCAACCCCGGTGGTGAAGGGGAGAAACCCTAGCCCGATCTCCCGTAACCCCACGAGCAGTGGCCTTCATCTCTCGACCCCTTCCCCTAGATTTCTAGAGATGCATATATTGCTTAATCTATCATCATTAAGGCTCGGGTCTTCATCCTAGATTTTATCTTATGTTGAAATGTTAAGAACTTAAGATACTATTAAGGTGTATTTTTTGAGGAGTCATGAGGTGACTACCACAAAGGTGTGCTTTGCAACTCATATATTTATGTAGCATAGATAACACATAAAAAATACATAGTTCATGCCTCAAAAGGACCCTTGCATGCTCAAACTAATTCTCTATGAAAAATCATTCTCGCCTAAAGATCAAACCATTTCTTGCCAATCATATTTCCGAAATTGGGGAGACAACTTGTGTTTCGTCTTGAGTGGACATCTTTATGACGCCTCACCCTTTTTCTTTGAAAAACATGTGTTTTTTCATTCTTTGATCATTTCCTACTACTGCCAGGCTTCTCTATCATCTCTTACCCTTGTGAGCAAAGCAATTTCCCAAACTCATCTAAACTTCATAAATTCAAAAAATAGATGGTTGGCGTCTTCAAAATTTTCTTCACAACGTAGACAAGTATCTCGTTCAGACCATGGAATTCAGTGCTTCGAGCACCCGTCAAAGTATGTCCTCGTATGAAAGCCAAAGAAAGCATTCACACATAGGAAATTTTCAACTCCAAACACACACATAATCGTAGACAAAGATGTCAGGATAAAAAATCGTCGATGCATATGGAATTGCATGTGCCTTCATTATTAAGGATCACCCATCAAACCTGATCCACAAGTCCCTACCATCTGATGATCCATCGATTGTCTCTAGGTAACTAGTCATTTGAAAAAAGTCCTCCACCCACTAACTTGAGAGCTTTATGCGGAAAAAGGGGTCTTAGTCCCAATTGACCAGGTATCCAAAACACGCAAAGACTTATTACCGACCAGGTTAAAAAGGCATGCAAATAAGTAACATAAGATTCCTTCCTTAATCCGGTCATTTATAAGAAAATTAAGCCTCTACCATACTTAAGGGTGCTACTCGAATCGAATACCTTCGAATCTACCATGATTCTGAGTCAATTCATTACAAAAAGTTCCAAATCCGAACTCGAATTGAATTTTAAATGAATTTGCTAACTTAACTTCATATCTAATCCATTTTGAGTTTTGAATATTCAAAATCAGTTCATTTTATTTCGAGTTTGAAACATTTATTGACGTTTTAAAGCTTATGTGAATAATATTATATGAAGAATATTATAATTGAAATATTTTATTGTATAATTCTAATTTTAAATATACAATGGATAAAAATACCTAATATTTACAATATTGTATATCTTTTACAATCTAAACATGCTCTTTTTTCTATGCTGCAGAAATATATACATACATTATAATTATATGAGCCTATTAAAGATATAAAATGTCATTGAAGAAAAAGCTGGACACAATATGATTACCATTGCAGACAAAATCAAGCTTGTTTAGAAAACTAATACAAATTATTATTATTTCAAATAATGGTAATGAAAAAATTAATTTGGAAGATGAAACCTCTTTATTCAACTTGATGATCTTTGATATCGAAAAATTAAAGCCATGAAAATGGAACACAGAATTTTTGATGTACAAAGGAACAACGTATAGTATAGCGAGAAAAGCGTGTAGATTACTCATGCGATGATAAATGTCATCTTGACAATAATAATCATCATCATGGATTGTTATATAAGGAAAATCAAATAAAAAAAAGTAGATGAGAGATATCTGGATAAACCTCGAAACCACGACAAATGTTACAGAGGAAATCAAAGTAGTAGAACCATTATTTTCACATGCTAGGAGAAAGAGCACCACAATTTACCCCGGGTTTATGTGATCTTTGGCAGATAATGAAAAAGGAGAATGGAAAAGGTAGGGTAAGGAATGTGAAAACATGAAAATAAATGTGGGGTGAGGAATTGGGATAACAATCTTAAATATTTGATTTTTTCGAGTAGTTTTTATGACTAATATTTTCTACTTTTTTTATATTCAATATCTAGCCTTTACTAAAATGATTATAAATGCATATATACATGCAAATAAAATTGGATTTTTACCAGTTGCGCCTCTATGAGATATTGCAATATTAGTTATGCCTTGCCTTTTTTGGAATCTCAGGTGTACCCCTGACATCTTGCCTTTCTATTACTTGTGCCAATCCGTTACTTTAGCCATCAATAAGTTAAACTTAATCATGATTTTTTCAAACCATGGTGAGGGTAAGAGATGCATAATTGTCCAAACACTCCCCCATCCTCCTCCACCGGCCCATCCTCCTCCGTTGCATGTGGCCTTCGGCCTCCTTCGTCATCCTCGTCAATGTATGGAATTTCGTCTACTTCAGCTACAGATGGGAGTCGAATTCTCACTGGTGGATCGGTTGCGTGCAACGGACTGGCGGGGAGTCTTTGTCGCTTCGGTGCTAAAGGGGTGACTCCATGGAGTGGTGGTTATGGTGGAGCAGGAGGTGAAGGAGGAAGGGGCGCTAGAGGAGATGGGAGAGGAGGGTAAGCTGGAGGATGTGGACGGATGAGGAGACTGGGGTGGAGGAGGAGTTTGGGGGTGAAGGAGGGGGCGAAGGAGGAGGTCGGGGTGAAGGAGGGGGAGAAAAGACCTCTCAGCCTTTTTTCTAAATTAAATTCCCCATGTGTCTCTAAAGTTAACGTTCGTTTACGTTGGGAATGTATGTCAACTAACATGATGGGGGCGAAGGAGGAGGAGGTTGGGGCGGAGGAGAGGAGGGGAGGAGGAGGTTGGGGGGCGAGGAGAGGAGGGGGGTGATGATGAGGATAGGGTAGAGGAGGGTTAGGAGAAGGAAGGGGCTGGGGCAGAGGAGGATGATGGGGAGCATGGCCTCAAATTTCAGCGAAATTCAGTCGAATTTCTGTCAAATATCGATATCTTGTCGAAATCAAAATTCGACCGAAATGGCCGAAATGACCGAAATATGAGGGCCGTAGTACAAAAAATGACTGAAATGACCGAAATTTCGATCGAATTTCGACCGAAATTCCCTTTCCGTTGGTCACCGAAATGGTGACCGAAACCGACATTTAAGGCCTTGATGGGGAGGAGGGAAAGGGTGAGCAGGAGGCTGGGGTGGAGGAGGAAGATGGTGAGGAGGGAGAGGAAAGACCTCTTAGCATTTTTTAAAATTTAATTCCCCTTGTGTCCCCAAAGTTAACGTCTGTTTGTGTTGGGAATGGACAACAACTAACCCGAAGGGCACGAGTGACAGGACAACAAGAAGTTGGAGGCACAAATGATATTGCAAAAAAGAGGAGCATAACTGATATTGCATTAACTCAGCGGGGTATAACTAATAAAAATCCTATAAAATTGATTATGGTTTAGAGTATTTTGTGATCCTTTTAATGCATTAATTTCTTAATAGCACACTAAGATTGATTATCGTACTTATACTAAGTAACTCGTACCCAATATACTGTTACTAGGTTAGAGTAAGATTGATTATTGTATTTATACTAAGGAACTCCGATGTTTTGTATAACTGATGCGCGAAGGACCTACATCTCTGATTCATGACATATTTCGGAGCAAAATCACTCTAACTTAATTATAAAGTGGAAAGGAAAGAGATTGGGTCTTATTATGGGGGCATAATGTTGCATATTCACTTCACGCATTGACAAGTCACATTAGTGTAGCCTGGGAATAAGGAAATCATGCCGGTGAAGTTTGGACATGATAAATTATATCAATGGAGCTAAGATCTGATTATAAGTTTAAGTGTAACCACTTAATCACTGTAATAGGTCAGTTTGAGAGTACCTTTAGATGTTTGTTACAACAAGAAATTGGTGGTACTTTTCTCTCTCATACTTAGCAGACAAAGTATGATTAATAACTTTATGAATGGAATCAAAATAGAAATGAGACATTGTGTATATCCATTACCATACTTTGACATGTTATGCTTAGTGATGCAATGCAAATGCTAGATTTTTCAATGTGAATTATATGTCATAGCATTTGCTAATACATATTCATATATTGTTTTCTGAATTTATTTACTTTACAAATGAATTGAAATAAATACATGTCAACTCTTTGATGTAACTATCATGTAGCTCCTTGCATGAGAATATTCAAAAAGGATCTAAATCGACCCAGGATGGGGTTGTCACATACTCACATGTGTTTATGTAAATATATATGTATTATATGCATGTTGTGCCCACTTAAATGGTCTGGTGGTAGTGTATTGTGCCTGCCACCCAAAAGATCATGGTTCAAATCCCTCCTTGTGGGGGTTGCGTTAGGTAGTCGACAACCAACATAAAAAATAATCGAATCTTTCAACATAGATTTGAGTAAGAATCTATGTAGCCGATCCTACTTATAGTAGAAGGCTTTACCATTTTATATGTATTATATGCATGTATATATGTATGTATTATGCATATGAATATAAATATGTGGATATATGCATACATACATATATATATATATATATCTTTTCTAAAGAATACATACATACATACATACACACATGTGTGTGTGTGTACCCTACTCATTAAGGAGCGGGATGAAACCATGGGAGGACGCCTCGAAGGGCTGATTAATGCATTGCATTTTTTCATTGGATATATGAGGTGTATGACTTCTTATATAAACCTCACTGAATCTCCACATCCCACGGACGATAGATGTGGGACTAAACCATTGGATGTGGTAAATGGATCCTAGAGGGATCCATTTACTAATCTATTCTAGTGATGCATATAAACAAATATTCTAACACTCCCCTCAAGTCGGAGCATGCAATGCTCAACTTGGACAAACAGAAAGAAAACTCAACTCACAATACAAGACACTATAGACAATATCAAATCAATGTATACAACTGTCAACTGCTGTCGAGGACGTTGCCTCTCATGCCGTGCATGTGAGGACAAACTGGCTGGAGTATGAGTTGAACTGAATCTCCTCGTCGGAAATTTTTGTGCTCCGTACTGCGCTTGTTAGAGTCATTGCAACTGGAAATGCGTCTCCACTTGGAGAACTCTGACCTGTCACATGTGGACAACTGCTCCATCTCTAAAAGGGCCGAGCTGAAAAAAGAGTTGTAGAGACAATCCTCGTCGGAATCTACTGTCGCTGAAGAATGGAGTATGAAAAGTCTTCTCGCCGGAGAACCGAGTCTCTCCCATGCTGGCTCATAGATTGGGATCTCTACTCTGGAGTCCCTATGAAACCACATGAAAACCCTAGCCCATATGGCATAGGGAATTTGATATCTACTCTAGAGTCCCTATGGATCACATGAAAACTCTGAACAAAACAAAAGATGGAGACCATACAGGTATAAGGAGTTTGATATCTACTCTAGAGTCCCTATGGATCACATGAAAACTCTGACCAAAACAAAAGATGGAGACCATACAAAATGATCGCGAACACATGCGAATCAAACTGGCGACCACATACATGTGTGTCTGAAATTGAAGACTCGGAACCAATCTGACATCGAGTCTGAATATCTGATCATCTGTAGAGTCTGAAAAATCTGGCTGGTCTGGAGAATCTGATTTGTAACTCTACACAATACTCCCCCTTTCTCCCATACTTGTCGAAAAACAATAGCATTCGACAAAGTTGGGAGAAGACAAATGAAGATGGGGAGAAACAAAATATTTTTTAATCAAAACAAAACATCACAAATGCCAATCTCATCATTTTTTTCTGGTTTCTCTTTTCTAATCAATTTTTCTGAATCATCATTTTTTAAATAAATTATTTCTGTTTTTTACGGCTTTGCCCTTTTCTCATTTTTCTACGTACGACTTTTCTTTTGTATGCACATTTTCTCAAATTTTTATTTTTTTCCTTTTTAAGTTTCGTTCCAGATAAGGCCAATTTGCAACTGCTTTTTTGACTTTTTTTGACAGGCCGCTCTCCCTTTTGTTTCCTCCCCTTCTATTTTTTTATAAAAACAACGCATGGCCCAACAACCCCTACTTTATTTAAGGTTCCCACGATGGGAACCCCTTACTTATCTGCGCTGCCCCCTTTGATGGGGCTTGCTCGGAGGAGAGCGCCGCCTGCCGCTTGCGTGATGGAGGAGCTTTGGAGGTTCGATGTCGCTTGGGATGCTTGAAGGGGGATCTAGAGCCTGCTTGTTGAGTTAGGGTTTCAAAACAAAACCCTAGAATTTTATATAATGATTCTTGATGTTGTTGAATATATCATGATCTCGTGCAGACCTTGAACACAATTAATACTAGTTCTTTAATCAACAACCGAATCTTGACCAAATCGTTAGGGTTTCAACAGAAATCGTAGAATTTAATCTCAAACATAAATAAACAACATGAAAACCTTGAGAATCGAACCTACTCTGATATCATGTTAGAAAATATAACGCGGAAGCGATAATCAGAGAAAAATAAATATGAACATGAAGAACACGAGATTTAACGTGGAATCCTACTCCCTAAGGAGGGGGATGAAACCACGAGAGAACGCCTTAAAGGGCTGATTTATGCATTGCATTTTCTCATTGGATATAGGAGGTGTAGGGTTCTTATATAGCCCTCACTGAGTCTCCACATCCCACATACGGTAGATGTGGGACTAAACCACTGGATGTGGTAAATGGATCCTGCCATCTTACTCGAGTGACACATATAAACAAATACTCCAACAATAAATATTGAATCGAGTCAAATTATTATAGATCGAATTCAGGTTAATTTAGATTTGATTCATTTAGGAATCGATTCCATGATTTAATTTGAATTCAGTTTATTTTGTTTATGTTGGGAAAACTGAATGACTTGTTTATTCATGAGACCCCAGGGCTCTCTTATATAGGAGAAACCCTAGGTAAATATCAAGAGAGGTACATAAAGAAAATACAATAAAAAATAACACCAAAGATGTATAGTGATCTCAACCCTCCCCCTCAAGCTAGAGCATATATGTCTATCATGCTCAGCTTGGAACATCTTTGGAAAGGGCCTCTAGTAAGAGTTTTGGTGAATATATCAGCAGTCTGATCTCCAGTAGAAACATGAGAGGTGGATATGAGACCCTTCTGGTTACGTTCATAGAATGCATGATTATTTGCAATAAAAAGTGCTGCCTGATTGTCACATAAAAGTTGTATAGGAAGAGGTATATCAACTGCAAAATCTGTTAAAATCGGCCTCACCCACATCATCTCTGTGTTTCCCTGAGCCATGTCCCTATATTCGGACTCTGCACTAGATCTAGAAACCACTGTCCACTTCTTACTTTTCCATGACACAAATGAGCTGCCAACAAAAACAACATAACCAGAAGTAGACTTCCTGCCCCTAGGGCATCCTGTATAATCTGCGTTTGCACATGCTGTTACATTAAGAGAAGTGCTTCTGCTGAATATAAGACCTCTATTTGGTGAAGACTTCAAATATCTCAAAATCATATAGACAACATCCATATGAAACTTCATGGACTGCTCCATGAACTGGCTCACCTTACTCACAACAAAGGATATATCTGGCCCGGTAATGGTAGTATATAGAAGCTTCCCAACCAGCTCTCTATATCTCCTCTGATCTACCTCCTCGGTATCATCAGCATATAGTCTCATATTTGGATCCATAGGAGTAGTAGCATGCCTGCACCCTATCATGCATGTCTGTAGAAGAAGATCAGTAACAAACTTCCTCTGGATCATCACAAGACCACACTGGTTTATCGTAAACTCTAATCCAAGGAAATATCGAAGATTGCCAAGGTCCTTGATTACAAACTGCTGACCTAGGAAGTCCGTGGCTACCTGAATGCCCTGCTCATCATCACCCGTGACAATAATATTATCAACATAGATGAGAATAGCAACAATACCTCTCTGTGTTCTCTGAAGAAACAGTAAGTGATCCGCACTGGACCGAGCAAACCCTTGATGCTCTATCAATTCTGAAAGCTTATGGTACCAAGCTCTGGGACTCTGCTTCAGGCCGTAGATTGCCTTGTGGAGCCTACACACATTCTCAGACTCCCCCTCAGTAGTAAACCCTGGTGGTTGCTATATATAAACCTCTTCTTATAGATCTCCATAAAGGATTGCATTCTTCACATAAGGTTGGTAAAGAGGTCAGTCATGTGAAACAACAACTGATAGGAGAATGTGTGATGTCGAGTGTCTGGCCACTGGAGAGAAGGTATCCTAATAATCCACCTCATAGGTCTGGATGAATCCGCGTACTACAAGTCTTGCCTTGTAGCGATTCACATTGCCATCTACTCGCTGTTTTACTATAAATATCCATTTGCACCCCACAACAGATGTATTTAGAGGGGTAGAAACAATACTCCAGGTACCACGAGACTGCAAGGCGGCCATTTCCTCCTCCATGGCAAGTCGTCAACTGCTATCCTGTATGGCCTCTTGATATGTTCGTGGTATAGTATTAGTAATAGCTAAGAGACACATAACAAATCTCTTGTATTCTTCTGAAAGATGGTTCAAGGAAACATGCACAACTAAGGTGCATAGCACAGTTGCGGCGATGCTTCCTCAAGGCAATAGGCACATCGAGGTCATCAACCTCTCTGTTCTCTACTATTAAATTCTCATGTGTAGTATCCCGTGGGTCAAGCATAGCATCAGTGCCATCGGTAGAAATAATGTGTTCACTACATACCTGGGGCGTGCTGGATGGTTGGAAAGACGCATGAGTAGATGGGCGAGTAGAGGACCTGCGAATGTAGAAACGAGGTAGGAACTGAGTCATGGTAGACGGAGATGGAGGAGGAGGTGGAGGAGGGGTGGTGGAGGATGTGGAGGTGATTGAGACTCAACATGAGGACTTGCTGGTGGAGATATCAGATGTAGAAGAACGAAGATATCCTCACCAACGTCAGCACTAGACAACCTATCACATGTAGGAGAAAAATACACAATAGACTCAAAAAATATGACATCATCACTCACATAATATTTTCTCCCTACATGATCAAAACATCTATACTTTTTTTGGGTACGAGAATAGCCAACGAACACACATTCGACAACTCTAGGAGAGAGCTTGTCACGACCAGGAGTAAAATTGTGGACAAAAGCCATAAATCCAAAGACTCTGGGGGTAAGTGAGAATAAGTCCTTCTCGGGAAATACAATCAAGAAAGGAACTTTTTCTCCAAGCATAGTAGACAACATGTGGTTCACCAAGTAACAAGCAGTAAGAACCTCATCACCCTAGAAAGAATGTGGAGCTCGACTATGTATGAAAAGAGTCCTTGTGAGATCCAAAAGATGACAGTGTTTGCGTTTAACAATATCGTTTTGCTGTGAAGTGTAAGCACACGAAGTCTGATGAACAACACCAATAGATCTGAGGAAGTATGATAATTGTAAAGTCGAAAATTTCAAAGCATTGTCAATGCGAATAAATTTTACATTAGTAGAAAAGATATTTTTAATCTCAATAAGGAAAGATTTGATAACACAACCAGTTTTAGACTTATTCTTCATCAAAAAATACCCAAGATAATCTAGAAAAATCATCTACAACGACCATATAAAATCGATGTCCCTGATGATCAGGAACACGACTAGGATCCCATATATCAAAGTGAACCAACTCAAACACCACTGTGACGACTCAGAAAAGAGGAACGATGGTGCTTCCCAAGCCAACACGCCTCACACCCAAGCTAGTACGAGTAGAGATCTACGGGAGGACATGAAACAACTTCTGTAGAGGAAGGTGTCCAAAGCGAAGATGCTCCAGAAACGGGGAGACATATCCAGAAGGGATAGTAGCAGCCCCTGCACAAGGAGGCTGGACAAGTCTGTAAAGTCCCCTTTACTCACAACCACATCCAATCACCCTGCCTGTGAGTATGTCCTGAAACACAAGAGAAGAAGGGTCAAATATGACATGACAATGTAAATCTTTGTAATCAGTCTAATAGACAAAAGATTTATCTCAAATGCTGGAGCATGTACGACATTTTGCAGATGCATTGAGGGAGCTAGAACAATATCCCCCTATCCAACAATGGGTAGATGAACCCCATTGGCAATCACCATTGATCTACCCGGAGGGATAAACCTGTAAGAGGTAAACTATGCTCGATTGCCACACATATGATGAAATGCTTCAGAGTCCATGATCCAGTCAGACAAATCTGAACTGTTGCTACTGGTAAGGGCATACACAATACCTGACAAGCTCGAAGAGGTTCTAGCAATGTATGCGACATTTGAAGAGCCTGCGGGTGAAGTAGTAGGAGTAGTCATCATTTCTCGCAGCCTGGAAACAATATCATCAAAGCGTGCATCATGAGCCAGAGCAGGTGTAGACATAGGCTTGATCTGCTCAGCAACTCGGGCGGAGGCCGGATACCCATGCTTCTGATAGCATGTCTCCTCATAATGATCAGGACGGTGACAATGTGAACATGGACCTCGTTGACGACTTGCTCCTCGACTACGTGGTCCTCGACCACATGGTCCTCTACCATGGAACTGCGAAATACACCCTTTACCACGAGAGGCTGCCGTAGCAGAAGTAGTCTGAGCCACAATAGTAGAGGATGTGGTAATTTTGCTTAGCCTCTTGTAAACCTCCTCCATCGGAGATATCGTCTCTTCAGTAAGAAGTTGAGTACACGCTGCATCGTATTCAGAGTCTAGAGATGACAAAAATACTCGTCATAGTTGCATTCCGATATGTCTGTTGTTGCTCAGTGCTTGTAGTAATAGGCATGAAGCTATGCAGACGCTTAAACGTGCCTCTAAGATGTGAGAACTGTGCATGAAGAGGTCTATCGTTCTGCTTGGTCGAAAAAATATCAAATTGCAACCGTAAAATTTTGCTTTCATTTTTCGCCTGCCCATACGTGGCTGCTGAGATATCCCATATAGCTTTGCTGTGTGTTGATTGACAATATCATTGGCAATCTCTGTGGTGAGCGTCCCAGAGAGCCAAATGCGAGCATAGACATCATATTGCTTCCAAGAAGCACTAGCCCAAGTCTTTTCCTCCGACTCTGGATCTGTCAGAATGTGCTCATTGTTATGGCACTGCATCCGAGTGCGAAACTGCATGGAACACGACTCGTAGTTGATCCCATCCATCTTCACGATGGGAGACGGGCCCTTGAAGGCACCGGAGGAAAAAACATCATCCTTGTTCTATGAGATGGTAGCAAGAACACCAAAATCTGAAACAAAACTGAGTAGACTGTTATAAATGAGTCTACACACTTACATATAGAGGATTGGTTGTATTTGTAGACTCATACAACCACTCTCATTCATTACTTGCCTTGAACTCAATATCATCCTTTTGTCCAATACTTTATTGCCTTTTATTGTATCAGAAGATTAGATAGCAACCATATTTTTTAAAGGCCTTCACAGTGTTGGATTGGATTCCCTCACCCAGCAATGTATGAAACCTATCGAGTAAAATTCATTGCCAATTTAAATAGGAAAGATTTACATCGAAACAGACGGCAAACGGGCAACAAGCTGCGCCGCTAAATCACCAACTAAAATATAAATACAAGAAAGGATGTTTAGGTTAGAAAGGATGCTTCTTTATGAACTATTGCATCAATAAAGTTTAAAATAGAACAAAATATAAACAAGACAACTAAAATATAAATACAAGAAAAAAGAAATGGGATGCATCAAAAGCCTTTTCCTGTGAAACAACAAGTACATCCAAGAGGACGTTTTATATCTAGATCAGTCTGCAATTGAAGGCAAAATAATGCAATGACTCACAAGCGCTCGTGCCGGTGACTAACCGACCGTTAGACCATCCTCACATGTCAGATAAATTTGGATTCATTTCTAAATCACCAATATATGTAACAACCGCATCAATCAGGGAATCTCTGTACCAGACAACGAGGCACAAAGGTGATCCACCCACCTACATGCACTGCTCGACTCCAGTAAACGAAGAATAACTTTGGTAACACACCAGCTGATATGGTGTGTGCACACCGTATTGGCTAAAGTTTCTCTTCCAAGATTATGGTGTCCAGAAACAAACCTAGAATTGAAGGACAATATGCTATTAAGGCCCAGTGGTCGTGGAGTGATTTCTGACGTATTCGTGGTTTTAATGGATTCTTGGCATCTTTTCAATGCATCATTACGAATAAGTAGTACTTCATAACAATCACATTTTTATTCATTTTCTTTTGAACGTATCTTACTTGCATCTGAATCTATATCCTTTATCAGACGATAATTCATATATATATGTGTGTACTTTTCCTTAAAAAAAATCTTGTATATACTGATATAAATCTTGATTTAATTTTCTTCTATAATACGAGACAAAGAACTGATTCAACACTTGGAATTTTATATCATGTTTGGTTGTTGTATTGTTTCATTTTATTTAATTTCCTCTGCAGGTGCTGGTAATGTGGGATTGGTTACATCAAGATACTTCAACAATCGAAAAAATTTGTGCTTATGGAATTTCGGGTTACATAAACCCGTATTTTTGCCTGCAAATAGGATCACTGGTTGCAGTTGCTCTTATGCCTTCCCTTGCGTTTATTTCTTTGGTCTGAATTTGCTTCCTATTTACAGATCCAGGTACAGCTTTTCCATCTGGGAAAATTTGGTGGATTCAACATAAGTTTACATTTGAATAAGCTTCCGTCATGGTGTCAACTGCATTTGAGATGCTTCTCTCTTTGTCAATCTTCTTAGAGTAAATTATTTAAAAAAATTGAACCTTCCTATTTCACTGGGAACTGTGTGATCAAACCGGTAATGGTACCCAATGCCCACTACCAGACATGTCTTGGTTTGATGAACCATTTGGTTCTGTTTGAAAAAAGTAAATAACCATCCTTTGCTTTATCATTTGACAATGGATCTTCTCAAATCCTGTATGTGCACATGATTCTAATTTCGTTCAGACATACTAGAATTCCTTTGGGCAATTGCTTGTCGCAAAATTCTCACGACTTGTCCGAAGGAAACCCTTTTATTCAGTTTGTTAATAAGGAACCTAGCATGCTGAAGCCAACCACAAGGGTCCTTCCTAATATCCTCCATCCCATTTACTGTTACAGATAAGACCTTAAGGGTGCGTTCTTGTATCGGGTTAAACCACCCCGGGGTGGTTTAACTCCCTTACCCCATATTTTCTCCCCCCACGTGGGTCCCACTTTTTATCTTTTTTAAAAAAATTAAATAAATCAATTCTCCATCATCAATTCCATCAAAAAATAATATACTATACCATCATATCATATAAAAATTATAAACGACTCCACTTCTACTCACTTTTTCAAACTCCAATACAATCACATCACAATAACTTCTTACTTTTTCAAACTCCAATACAATCATATCACCCCAAACCCACTTCTAACCCACCCCCAGTTTAACCCTCTATCCAAACACCAGAACCCAAAAATGGGTTACCTGCAACCAGTTTAACCCACCTAAACCCACTATCCAAACACCCCCTAAAGAAGATACAGCTGTGTAACCTTAATTTTAGTCCCGGTTATATTGTCTTACCAATCTCCACTCATTATTGGCTTCTGAAGCTGTTATTGAATGCACGTGCAGACACGTGAATCTTTGGAAAAAAGCTTGGTTATTTGATGAATTATTTAATTCCTTGAATCTGCAAGTGAAGTTGCACGCAATCACCTGAAATATATATAATTGTTGAATATGGTTACATATAAATCTGGGAATATACAGTACCTTTGGGCTAATGGAACATCAAATTGGAAAGGTGGAGGTCTGAGAGGGCATAATCGCTCCAAGTTTTCTTCCTTGGCATGATTCTGTACACAAGTTACTATTGGTGTAATCCTAGACTAGCTGAGAAAGTATGGAGTTTAGATTGAACCACTTTGTTGCTCATAGCTCTCTGCATTTTCTTCTGTATTAAGAAGATTTTTTATATTGTCTTTTTTAATTTCAGAGAAGCATTTTCATGTTCTCATTGGCATTTAAAAAATGACTTGATGCATATCATTAGTGGTATTCTGCTGCCTTTTTTCCATTCAAGTAATCTAGTAGGAGTATTATTCACGTTAAATGTAGCAGCAATCTGTGCTTTTAAGGATGTTGGGTAGCTTGATTTTTGAACTTCATATTCACATATTTTTGAATTCTAGGAGGAGAGCCAAATGGTATGTCCCAAGCAGGGCGGAAGGTAGTGACCCAGATTCACCGGCAAATGAATTCAACAATGGCACACGCCTCATCAGAGCAATTCAGTCATTTGCAATCCGACTGAGCGCAAGAGTCCGTGGATTCAGGAAGGGTTTGCCAATGAAGGTTCTGTCTTTCCTTGTGGGTTTTTACTGCGCTACGGCGTTTGCCACTGTGATAGGGCAGACAGGCGATTGGGACATCTTATCTGCAGGGCTGGCTGTGGTGGTTGTGGAAGGAATTGGTGCTCTCATGTACAAGGCTTCCTTATCTTTGGTAGATAGACTCAAGAGCATTATCACTGTATTCAATTACTGGAAAGCTGGCCTTTCCTTGGGTCTGTTCTTGGATGCATTCAAATATGAAATCGATATTAAGGTTGCCGAGGATTGTAACCCCTTCAATTTTGAATTTGATTTCTTCCCTTTTTTCTGGTAGATCTTGTTCATAGTTGTTACTCAGGCCATGAATAGAAATGATAGATTTTTTCATTGGATGGTAAATTTGGGGGCTGTTCTTCAATTTTTGCAGTAGTTTTATTATTGATAATAGAAGGAAAGCAGCAAGAGGCAAAGACAGCGGTTACTCAAAACAACTGAGAGGCCGTCAGCAAGTATCATCTAATATCGATTTACTATAAACATGAACTGCCATTTTCTTTAGCAATTTTTTGACCAAAACCTCTATACTAACCATTTAATATTCATTACTCCAAAAATTTGCTTAGCTAATATGTCAACAACCTCATACAGGAGCCAAGTTAGCTCCCTGGTTGAGGCATGTAAAAAAATGGTGAAATACGAACCTGGTCCTGATCCAATACCCATTACTTCAAGCCCTTATTAGGGCGGATCTTAAGCTTTATGCAATATTGATTGTTTTTTTTGTTGTGATTGTGTCTACTTTCTAATGCAGAAATTCAATAATGGTTTTTTCTCGTGGGCACTGGAATCATCTAAACTATGCAATTACGGAGAAAAACAACACAGGGCAAAAATCCACAGATATGATTTGTTTTATGAGAAGCAGTAGATTGCACATCGACCGTTCACACGTGCGGTGTTTGCGTGGGGATCGTGACGTCAATGGAAAGTATGCACGTACATGTGGTCATTATTCACGAGGATATAATTCATGTGCAGAAGGATACAAACTAATGAACATATATAAGTGAAGAATACAACGCTTGTATGTAGGTGTAGACATGATCTGTCCAGTATTCCGTATACCATTGCACATCGCCACTTTGTCTAAGTACCACGTGATAATATATCTATTATAAGTTACCTTGATTGGAATTTATATTCATCCTATTTCCTTTACTTTTTTGATTATTCATGCTAAAACAACATCAATAACCACCATAAGGTTGGATTTGTACAATCTAAACCACGATATCGAATATAAACTACAAAAGATGAACATGTGTAAGTAAGCATATGTCATAAATTTGATCAAAATTACTTTACATGCACACCAAAAAAGAGAGATTTTTTTATTTTTAATGAGTATGGTTTGATCTTTAATGTACATTGGAAATTCAAACTTACGTAAGGTGACTAGATTGAAAATTGGTTGAAAATATAGATAAGTTGCACTACTACAAGAAAATTGGATAAAACCCAACCAATAATATGAGTAAGCAGTGACGGCGCAGGTCAGATGCAAAGCGATGCCAGTTGCATGTTGTTTCTGGTTGGAATGTACGGAGAAAGTTTTATAATAACTCATTCAGAATATTATAAATGGAGCAAGTTTACATTGAAACATAAGGCAAGCGGGCAACAAGCTGCGTCGCTAGACCTTTTTGAATTGCAAAGCCAATCCTTTTAAAAGATGAAAGGCGACTGCAAGTCTGCAACAGAGGGGCGTGCACGACTGACATGAGGAACTGGAGAGGGATCGACCACGATGAAGGGACATCATTAAAAGATGGAAGCAATTGGAGGTGCATTTAGAGGCAGCGGTTGTTGCGCTAACCATCGCCAGAGGCTATGTTCAAAAGCTATGGTGGAGGTCACAGCTAACTAGGTCAACCATCTCAGAGGACAAGAGGGTAGAGGGACGAATGTGGTTCTTCACCTCGGAGCAGGTTGTGGTTCGGATGAGGGGCAAGGTGGCGCTCACCATCGGCAATGAACTTGAGGGGGAGGGCATCTAATGAATTAAACTGTAATATCTCGGGCTTAGGTCCTCGGTCCGTTATCGAGGAAAATTGGCCACAACAACTTGTTGGGTTCGAGCTCAAATGAATCCGTTGACAACCGCCAACAATGCTTACGTCCAAGTTATCAAGTAGTAATACCACCACTTATAATACATTCTCACACTTTGTGTGTTTTAGATGTGAGACTATCTTTGAAGATATGAGTATTACATAAACAAGTCAAGGTATGTGGAAAACATCACCCAACAACTTGGCATCTGTACGTATCGTGCTGGGAGAAAATGCCTGTGTTTTTTGGTTATAACTACTCGTACATTTGCTCCTTCAAATTTATTAATAGCAAACTAATTTTCTTTTTCCTTTCGAGATTAGTTATTAAAATATTTGATGGATTGATTAAACACACATTGGTAAATTTAGTTATCAAAGATTGCTTAAACTAAAAGAAATTGAAATCATGGTACTATATCCGTGAGAAGTGTTGTACACACACACAAACATACATACATATATACATATCTATCCATTACATGGAAAAACAAAAAAATCGTTAAGGACAATTTCAAATATCACCATGACATTTTAGTCGACATTCCAATGTCTCCTGTGATAGGTCATGGTTGACATTTAAAAGTCAGTTAAACCCCTTAACGACGTTATCAAACGATTCTTTAGTCACTTCAGGTCGATTCTGAATGTCGATCTTGGTTGGAGGTCAAGAGAGACATTAGTTAGCATATGGCGACAAGGCTAGGGTGACATATCTTGGTGACATTAACTAAATGCCGACTTAAGCTAGGGCGGCATTTAAATTACTTTAAGTCGGCATTGATAAACATCAACTAAGGATCATATTCTGGTAGTGTTGGTATTATTTACATGTATTTCCCTAATAGTCCAAAAGAAGTTACAACGGAAGTTGCGGATTGGTAGTTGGAATATTGGCACTTTAACTGGAAAGTTGATGGAGATAGCGGATACGATGGAAAGAAGGAAGATTCATATACTATGTCTTCAAGAGACTAAATGGGTTAGAGATAAAGTAAGGGAGATTGAGAAGATAATTTTAAACTTTGGTATTCAGGTAAAGATAAGGGTAGCAACGGTGTTGGAGTGGTTGTTCATAAGGATTTGAAGGATTGTGTGGTTGAGGTGAAAAGATTCAGGGATCGAATTATTTTGCTAAAATTGGTGCTTGAAGAAGAAATTCTGAATATCATCTCAGTTTATGCACCGCAAATTGGTTTAGATGAAAGGATTAAGCACGCTTTTTGGGAGGATTTGGATAAGAGTGTACAAGGAATCCCACAAAGAGAGATGATTTGCATCAGTGGAGATCTTAATGGACATGTGGGAAAAGATGCTTCAGGGTATGCTAGTGTTCATGGAGGATATGATTTTGGGGATAGAAATGAAGAGGGAAAAGCCATCCTGGATTTTGCAATGACATATGATCTTTTCACAGCAAACACTCTCTTCAAGAAGAGGGAGGAACATTTAATTACTTAGAGTGAGCCAACTAGATCACAGATAGATTACTGTGCATTAAGGAGAAGAGATACGCTGTGTTGTAAAGACTGCAAAGTAATCCCAGGAGAGAGTTTGACAACCCAACATCGTTTGTTAGTCTTGGATGTACAAATGAAAGGGTTGGTAAAGAAAAGGAGGATTTCTAAGATAACTAGAACTAGATGGTGGAATCTTCCACTGAAGCAAGCGAGCTTCAGGGAGAAGTTTTAGAAGACTTATCTTGGGATTGTAGCGGTAGTGCAAATGAGATGTGGGAGGCAGTAGCATCTTGTATTTGAAAGGTAGCCAAAGAGATGCTAGGCGAGTCAAAGGAAGGAGCTCCATGTCAAAAGGAGGCTTCGTGGTGGAGGGAAGGGGTGCAAGAGAAGCTAAAAATAAAAAGAGCTTGCTTTAAAGCTATGTATAAGGATAGAACAGAGGAAACTATCACAAACTACAAAATAGCGAAGAAGGAAGCAAAGAAGGCCGTAAGCGAAGCTAAGTCAAAAGCTTATGAAGTTTTGTATAAAAAACTCGACTCTAAGGAGGGACAGAAGGACATATTCAGGTTGGACAAAGCAAGAGAAAGAAAAACCAAAGACCTTTCTCAAGTGAGATGTATTAAGGACGAGGAAGGTCATGTGCTTGTCACTCAGAAGGATATAAAGACTAGATGGGAGCAGTACTTCCATAAACTTTTCATTGGGGAAGGAAATAGAAAGATCACTTTGGGTGATCTAGCTTGTAGTGGAAGTTACTTGAATCGTGCATGTTAGACGGATACAAAGAAAGAAAGTAGAGGAAGCTTTGAAGGTTATGAGACCTGGAAAAGGTGTAGAACCGGATGACATCCCTGTAGAAGTATGGAGAGTTTTAGGTGAGCATGGTTTGACTTGGCTTACGAATCTATTCAATGTTATTTGGTGAAGCAAGAAAATGCCTGAAGATTGGAGGAGGAGTATCATGGTGCCTCTTTATAAGAACAAAGGAGACATTCAAAATTGTTCAAATTATAGAGGTATCTAGATGATGTGTCACACTATGAAAATTTGGGAACATGTGATCGAAAGAAGGTTGAGGCAAATTTCCAATTTAAAAGAAAACCAATTTAGATTCATGCCAGGTCGCTCAACGACTGAAGCCATCCATTTGTTGAGGAGAACAATGGAGATTTATAGAACTAAAAGGAAGAACCTCGACATGATCTTTATTGATTTGGAGAAGGCTTATGATTCTGTCCCACAAGAGATATTGTGGAGAGTGTTGGAGAAGAGACAAATACCTGTCCTATACATTAACCTCATAAAGGACATGTATGATAGCGCTTTATCTTGCGTAAGGACCCCATCTGGGAAGCCTGGATATTTTGACATAAACATTGGTTTACATCAAGGTTCTGCTTTGAGTCCATTTCTTTTTACTTTGATTATGGACGAGTTGACCAGTCACATTCAGGATGAGTTACCTTGGTGTATGTTATTTGCTGATGATATTGTGTTAATTGACGAGACTAGAGATGGATTAAATGAGAAGTTTGAGGTCTGGAGACATGAGTTGGAGACTAAAGGATTTCGTATAAGTAGGGCTAAAACATAATATATGAAGTGCACCTTTGATGGAAGCAATGGTGAAGGAATCGAGGTGAAGATTGGTGATGATAACATTCAGAAGAGAGATTTCTTTAGATATCTGGGATCTATTCTACAACATGATGGGGAAATTGATGAAGATGTTACTAATAGAATAAATGCAGACTGGCTAAAGTGGAGAGGAGCCTCTGCTATTCTCTGTGATAAGAAAATTCCTTTAAGATTAAAAGAAAGTTTTACAAAGCAGCCGTGAGACCTGCTATGCTTTATGGATCTGAATGTTGTCCTGTGAACCATAGACATGTGCAGAGAATGAATGTAGTAGAAATGAAAATGCTAAGGTGGATGTATGGACACACACACACACACACACACGTAAAGATCGGATTCAGAATGATGCAATCAGAAAGAAAGTTGGTGTAGTTCCGATCGAGGATAAGATGCGAGAAAACCGCTTAAGATGGATTGGACATTTGCAAAGAAGATCAGCTGATGCACCAGTTCGGAGATGTGAGTGTTGGGATGTTGAGCCGGCTTAGAGAGGGCGAGGACGACCCAAGAAGTGTTGGAAAGAGACCATACGAAGGGATCTTAGTTTTGTGGATATAAACCCGAGATTGGTCGAAGATAGATATGAACGGAGGCAGAGAATCCATGTAGCCGACCCTACTTAATTGCTGGAAAAGGCTTTATTGATGTATTTCCCTAATAGTAAATCCCAATTCCATTGCTTGCGCATCCACGACAGAGAAGCGCACGTGTACGGTGACTCATTTGCTAACAATGAAACATTGCGGAAAATTCAGGCCTCATCTATAATCCTTAGCATTGCCAGCTCAATAATACGTGAGGGATAACAAGTTATCCTCCCTTGGTAACGCTAAGATTGATTGATGAATGCTATTACACACTGATTGGTTGATTTTGGATTCTTCTGATCCTTTCTTATTTGATGTGATTGTTCTGATTTTTTCTAGATTAATGAGAATTTCTTTATTGATTGATTGATGCGATTCTCCTAATCATATATGAAGTTTTGTATATATATTTAATAAATGCTACTAGTGCGGATGGGAATGAGGATATCTAAGTAGGGCAGTTGATCAATCATTAATGGCTAAGTTATTGAATCGTATTGTGGTACACCCACTTAACAATCTATCAAAATCCAGTTGAAAGATCTTTGTGAAGAGGACAAGATTTAATTTATCATTGTCAAGTATATGGTCGAACACAAGGACACATGCAATTAACTAATTTAATGTAAGTTCTAAATAATTAATTCAAGTGATTTTAGGTGGTAACTAGGTCAACGATGCAAAGTAATTATGCATTTTTATTTGATTTTATATGCAATTATATGAATATGACATAATAGTAAAAATGCATACAAAATTATAATGCACAATACAATACAATCAAACACTCATATGCTCTCGAGTAATCAATTAAATAACCAAATAATGTTTAATTCAAATTAAGATTACAGATCTTGATCCAAATTTAGATAAATAACCATTCAAAATATAATGTTCATTTTATGCCTTAATTTAATGATACAATTTAATTTATCACTCAATTAAGAGGTGATTATTCTAAACAAATGATTATCTAATCAGAGAATTAATAACTCTATCAATGCATTAAAATATCAATTAAATCAAGGCATTAAATGATTAAAAATTGGTTTTAAAAAGGTACAATGACAAAAAACTCAAAATGAAATGTCATAGAGTTATATGAATTTTTCATTTCAATTAGACAGAGCATCAAAAAATCAAGCACATCATATTAAGGAGCATCTTAATACTTTTGAAACGACACCAATTTCATTAAGTTTAGATCTATATAATTCAAGTTATTCAAGAACAAGTCAGGGGAGCATTTGCAAATAAAATATAATAAAAGATACTTAAAGTCTTACAAATATGTCCATGTAGGGTCTGAAATGTAATTATGAGAAACCACACTTAGCTTTTTAGGATACCTCTCTTGCGTGGGGGTATTTCTGTAAATAAGGTGAACTACAGGGTACGAAGTGCAAAATCTCCAAGGCAATGAGTCAAATCACGTGCGCTTAGGCTCAGGCACTGATGGAGGGAGGCTTGGGATGCACGACGCTCTCTTGTGTTTCGGTGAAGGCTCGGTGAATCGAGGCTATAAGGTGGGTAGGTGGTGCGATTCTCAATTATTAACACAATATCAGATCATATCGATATGATCCAACAGTAATTGTAAGTCCTCCTTCCTCCGTGTGCAGCGGTGAGAGGCCTTGGTTTCTGTGACTTGGTCGTGCCTCCTCGGTGAAACCTCTCCTCTATCGAAGGTCAGTGAAGATGCATGACAACTTAGCGAAGAAGGTGGAGGGTAAGAGAGAAGTTAGAACTTTCTAGAATGGCCATTGGTGAAGTATTGTCGGAGGAGGAAGAGATCAGAACTTGATTGATATTCTGATCAATAAAAACTTCTTGGTACCTAGAGGGTGAAAGAGAACAAGGGACATATAAATTAACCTAGATTGAGATTTAGAAACCTCGACTCATTGCTTGCAGAACTTGGCTAAAGTTCTAAGCTCGAGCAGCATCAAAACTTGATTGTATCATGACCAATTTGGTCGAGGATCTTGTCAGAGGTGTTTGATGGTTGTCGCCCCTCTCTCTCTCTCTTCTGATCACAAAGGTGAAGGTAGGGGCTAGGTCTCTCCTCATACGTGGGAGGATTCTTTGGACGGTTGTCAGAGGGGGCATTTTGTGCAGAAGATGGAGGTGGTTCGACGTTTCTTGGAGGTGGTTTCAACGACCTCCAGACGATGCACGTAAGGGAGAAGAAGAGCATGGGCATCTTGCCATGAAATAGAAGACAAAGGGCTAATGTACGATACCGTATTTGTGGTTGGAGGCCACTTGGTGATGGATGGGCAAATTGGTGAAAGAGCATAGTCGAAGAGACACATTGCTTCAAAGGGAATGAGACTGGTGGTTGATGATGTAGACAGACCGTCTGATCTTTAACAAACAGTGATAAGTTGGGCATAAGTGGATGGATGAAATGGGCCTGATCAAATGATCATGTAGCTGAGGATCGACACGTGTTGAATTGAACCACAACCATTTGATCTTAAGGATCAGATGACTATAAGCGAAGCAGAATGCTCTAAAGAACCGGTAATGTGGAGTGAAAAGATTAGGCCACATGGCCCAATAAGAATCAAAATGCTTAAAAATACTTATGAAATAATAAATAAAGTTTAGATATAAAATTAGAAAAAATTTTCAACATGAAAGTTGTAGTCTTTTCAAGATCTACAACTTTCATATAGAACTTGAAATCAAAATATAACATATGTACACTATAATATTTTTGCAAGTATTTTTAATGAATCAAGAATACTTATTTTATTTTATTCTCTTAATTTTTGTATTTTTAATTAATGAATAATATGCACTAATTTTTATTTGATTTTTAATATGAAAGAAATACATAAAATAATAGATAGAATACTTTGTAATGTTCATATATAATAATCGGGGTTAGTTGCTTACACAATTTTATCGTTTAATTCAAGGACTTATTACTTAATTTATATGATTTGTTCAAGATAAATGGATAAGAAGTTAATATTATGATGATAAATTAGGGATTTATTACCCTTTATACTTCAACTTTGCTCGTCCTTGAGCAAATAAAGAAAGAATAAGTAGTTGAATCCTTTATTGTTCATGCGAATTTACAAGACTTGATTAGTTAAGAACCCTTGAATTTAGTGATCCTAATATTCTAAGATGAACCAAGCTCTAGTAAAGAGGAATCCAACTTCTCTAATTATCATACTATCCGTGTATACATAATTAATAAGGAGTATGATAATTAGTGTTGACTGCATTTACATGTGTACAGTTGAAACATCACTCAATGTTCCAGTCCAAGTGACTATATTAAATACTTAATCCTCAACACTAGGAAATGAATCTATTCTTGCCATCAATCCACCATTCTTTAGCTGTTAGACTTAAATGGGTAGATGGAATACCAGTTGATGGGGGGGGGGGAGCATGGTTGTGTATTTTCTTCTCTCCCTCTTATTGGGAAAATAATCTTCTCAAATGCCTTATTAAAACAACACACATATTTTTTGTTGTTGTTGATCATTATGTCCGTCAAGAGCATACTGAGTCATCTGCAATTATTTTCCTGGGAGTACATTGGAGTATGTCTTTTTTTAGTATTTATCATACTTTTCGACACCCAGACTTGTATCACTTGTACGACACGGATCCCTTTTTAGGTGCTATACCGACACATAAACGTCTAAAATATTGGTCCAAGTGGATAATTTAAAGGTTGGGAGCGGTTGTTTTTCGTGGAAGCTTTTTATGAATATATCTTTATAATGCGAGAGGAGAGATTTTCAACAATATCTTTCTTTTCTTTTCTTTTTGTCTAGCTCCATTTCTTTTACCAAGTTAGTGCATACTGATAAACATTTTATTAGATTTCATCACATCTTGACACTTAGGTTAATATCTCAAGATTGCACGAGAACTTGTTCTCATACTAGTGAAGTTGCTGACACTTAGGTTTCATCAAACCTATATTGTCATTAGATCGAGTCCAAACTCAAATATATAATCCTAGTTCCTCAAGTTAAATCTCAACTCATCACAATCGTTCATATGAAGTGTAGGTCATATTCTTTATGGTAGATACTTAAAATGTAATATAGCACACATATCTTAAAAACTAAGGAAGTGTGAATTATTAAGTCTAAGACCATAATGATTAGGAATGATTAATCTGAACAAAGGACCTCATAAATAAAGTGTTCTTAACTTTTCAAGCCCTATGTGTATGTGCAAATGTAACGGATACATCCAACTTATTAGTTAGCATTTTTGTGATTTATTAGTTTTTTTTAGGTTAGAGTTATTCACAAAACAAAAGTCAATTTTACACCCTCATTTTGATAATATTTTTGAAAATATTTTATAAACCATGTCACATAAATATAGATTTTCCAAATATTTTACAAATTATTTTCAAAATAAGTTAAGTCTTCATTTTTATGAAATATTGTAAACTTTTTTGAAAACAATGTCACATAGGTATAAACAAAAATCAGTTCAAAGAAAACCTGACCCTTACCCCAAAAAGTTCTGAAAATTTTAAAAATATGAGCTATGGCTATAATAAATGTGAAATATATAGGTATACCCCCCTATACCTAGCTTGTGCTATGCCATCATGGCACTAATAATATGAAGCCATAGCTCGTGCTAAATACAAAAAGATGCATAGGAAGTAACTTAGTATTCCCTCCTATACTTAGGTTATGAATGACCTAAATATAATATGAAGACAAAAAAGATGGATCGATGAGTAAAGAAAGAGAAGTGTACATTGCCCAACCCCCATGATTAGGCTGAAAAGATCTAAGTAAAGAGATATGGAATGAAGATGAAGGTACCGAAAGAATATACAAACATGACCAGGGGTTTCCCTTATACTTAGGCTTTAAATATCCAATATAAAGAGTGAGTATTTATAAAAGAGGGAACCTAAACTCTAAAAGAATGAATAAATCTATTGTATGGTTAGTGTAAGTAAGACAATAATAGTTGAATATGCTACCTGTTGAATCTGCTCGGATTCGAATCTTAAAGTTGTGGCTTCATGAATGGTAGTTTGTAAGCAAATCAATAGTTGTACTCCACATGAAGGAAATCAGCTCAACAAGGACCAAAGTTCTTCAATAGCTGCCCATTCACTAAGAAAGAGCGTGCCCCATCGTGATATTTCAACAATACCATTGCTATACACTTCTTTCATCAAATAGGGACCCATCCATTTTGACTTCAACTTTCCGTGGAAGATCTTCAACTTAGCATTGGACAACCACACCTTTTATCTTAGGATAAAGTTCTCAATTCGAATGTCCTTGTCACAATATTTCCTAACCTTGTCTTTATAGATCACACTATTTTTGTACACTCAGTTTCGGATCTCTATGAGGCTCATTGAGATCTAGGTCTCTACATTACTTTCCCATGTGACAACTCCAATTTGTTTTCTTAATTATCCATTCAGACTTATGAATCAATTCGGCAACAAATGACATGGCTTACTGTAAATCATTTTAAAAGGAGAACTTCTGAGCAATGTCTTATAGGCCATTATGTAGGTCCACAAAATTTGGTCCAACAACTGAGACGAATTCTTCCTATTACAACACACTAACTTATGCAATATGCTCTTTAATTCTCGATTCGATACCTCTACTATGTTTGTTCGACTATGTGTGATAAGTACTAATCACACGATGATCAATACCATAGTCTATAAATATAGTTTTCATTACCCTACTCACAAAGTGGCTATCCCCATCTAAAATCAAGACCTTTGGGACATCAAACCTAGAATGATATGATCTTTCACAATCTTACAAATAATTTTACTATCTATGATTTGGGTTGGAATAGACTCCACCCACCGAGATGAGTAATCAACCACTAATAAAAATGTGCTCATGTCCATTGTTGTTCAGGACGGGACCCATAAGATCAATCCCTTATGCATGAAATACATCACAGACAATCACATGCTGCACAAGCACCTCATTTCTATATACAAAGGTCCCTCCCATTCTTTGACAAACTAATTACCGCTTAGCTAACTCAAGTTAAGGAATTAATTACAGTGTCATTGTCCCTAAATTTACCAAGTTGATATCAAGAAAATTTTATTCAATCATGAAACAAATCAAGCAAGTAAAACAAGTGGTCTAAGCTATTTTTATTAACCTGGTATAGAGACCATGGTCGAACACAAGGAGCACAATTACAAACTAGGTAGGCAATTCAAGAGAATCAAATGACTTTTATTTTTCTTTTTATTATTTTTAGTGGTTTTTAGTTTTGCAAGTTCTTAATTTTCATATAAAAACAAATAAATAATGTAGTAAAAGACAAACACCCACTTTTTATATTTTTCAAATATAGTGAAAATACTAAAAAATCTCAAACAAAAATAATTTTGTGTTTTGTTATTTTATAATGTTTTGTGGATTTGAGGGGGGGGGGTTGGAATTTTTATGGATTTCTAAAAATAAAAAAGTGAAGAAAAAACAAATAGTGCATAAATAGAAGTATTTTTTATATTAAAAATAGAAAATAAGTTCAAAGCTCTTGGTTGTTAGATTTATCAAAAAGTACAAGTAAATATCTACAAACATAGACTAAGAACACAAAATTTGTTTTTTAAAGAGTTTATGTGATTTTTATGGTATTTTAAGGTTTTGCAAATTTTTAAAAGTTTTATAAAAGCTGATAAGAAGAAAATTGGACAGAAAATCAAACAAATCAAATTAAAGCTACTCTATTTTTTTAGAATTTTTAGGATGATAGAATTTTTATGGATTTTCTAAGACAAACATGGAATTTTTGTGTTGTTTTTGAATTTTTAATAATATAATATAAAATACAATCAACTAAAAAAATTGATACCTAAAGAAACACTAGCAGGCACTTAAAAGAATTTTTATGGATTTTGGTTACGTTCGATATTTATTGCAATTAATAAAAGAGCACAAAAAATAAAATTGGAAACAAAGGACCTGAATGCTATCATATTAAATTTTAAGGCCAATTAATAACCAGAAGTAAACTTCAAGGGGGTTAAATGTACAAAAATTCCAAGAAAACATCATCACACGTGAGTCACAACACACAAGGTATAAATGCAAATATCCGAAAAGTTTCTTAATTTTTTATAACAAATGAAAACACATGATTAAACATGCAAATATCCAAGAAAACACGTGTACATGCACGTGACTTCAACTCTTATGGACCAGTGTTTTTGAAATCGGACCGGACCAGCCGGTTCGACCGGTCCGACCAGTGAACCGGGCCTGGATCGACCCGGTTAACTGGTTTAGGCATGTTCGGTTTGATTATTCCAATTGTAGTTAACCCATCCGATTCAACCTGTTTTTTGACCCATCAAATTTTGACCCGATTTAACCAGGTTCAATCGAAGCTGAACCACATTTAATTTTTAAATTATTTAAAATTTGTTGGTACTGAGAATTGAACCCATGACCTTTGATTAACTATTTCACACATCTAACCAACTACACTAACTCAACTTTTTTAATATATTGGGTTTTAAATATAATTAAACTATTATCATGCTACAGAGCATCTAGTCCACATAATATACGTATATATATATATATGATATGTATGATATTTGATGGTATATAAGAAAAATTCTTTATGTATAGTGTGAAATATATACATTATGTATGTATTATATATATATATTTCAAGTATATTTAAGTGTATATTATTATATATATATATATTATTTCAGTTCTATTAGCCGGTTCAACCACTTTTTTTCACTAGTCCGGTTTATTATGGTTTTAAATAATGATGATGTCATCATCTGGTTGAACCAATTTGATTACATGGTTTGTCCTGATCCGACCATTTCATCAAGGTTTCCGGTTCGGTGTTTGGTTCGGTTTCAAAAGCCTTGGCCTCGACTAAAATGCAAGTAAGGAAACTATGAGGTCCTAGCTGCAAATGTTTATAACTACTTTTACAAATTATTGTACTGAAAAGAAAATAAAAGAAAGAGCAAAGGAAAATATGCAATATACATAGGGTCTCGTGCGGTGCACGTGAGGTCGGCGTATGGTTTAGATCTGACATACACTTGGGCGTGAATGGATGTCCCTGATCAGAACTGGGTCGTGTCTCCTAATCCAACGGTTGGAGGATTTCATTTATGATGAACAGTCTAGATTCTGAGCATACCCTTCGACGGTGAGCGGAGTTGAAGCGATCCTTAGATGGCTCAAACTGTACGTCACCTCAAGAGTGGACGACAAAATTAGACTTGGGAGGAGATCAGATCCAATGACTGGGAGATTGTCTAGATGAACTGGCAAATAACTTGCCTCCGACGAGCTACGATCGAAAAATACGTGTGACTCAGAAGTTCCCAGAGCTGCTCTGATAGGTGAAGGATCACTGATGGTGGTTCACAATAGTAGAGCTCTTAGAAGGGTCCAAGACCAAGAGAAAGGTCATAGAGCGACGTGGCGACTAGGAGTAACCTAACGTGTGTTTCTCTCTTTAGTCGGGACTCCAGATGAGGTCCTTTTCTCTGTTTCCAGTACAAGAAACACGTTGATGGATGAAGCCGCCTGGGGCTGGAGGGTCAAGA